>CM021100.1:668412246-668865155 GCA_007115665.2 Sequoiadendron giganteum
CAAATGTCCCAAATATAGCACCATTTCTGGACACGTGTGGGATTCGCTTGCTCATATACTATAGCCAAGTCCATTATTTTATTCCAATGGTTCCTATTCTAGTACAATATCAAATGACACAGTAGGGAATAGTGTCTGAATGTAATCGATGCTCTATCCTCTATAACTTGGGAGAATTCATCATCTAACGCCTTCTCAAGGTATGAAGCAAAGTCATATTCAATATTAGTTTCAGGGTTTTGAATTCTCATGGTCGTCATCATTAGGCCTATTGGAATTTTATCTTGAGAATCTATCCCCAACACTTGGAAAAGAGCTAAATATGTATTCACAAAGTAATACTAAAAATCTATCACATTAAATGGTTCAGTAGTGGTAGTAGAGATGGGGAATTTTCTATTACCAATTCCTCTTTTCATATATAGGGGTACCTCATCACTTCTATAAGTCTTTTTTAACCTAGCATAATCCTCACTTTTTTGTAGATTTATCTTGGTCAGAGCCTACTTGTTTAAGCCAAAACACTCAATGATGTATTTTCTAGTTACTTCTACCAATACTATGCCGTTTGGAAACCTTACTATTTTGGTAGCTGAGTGATAGTGTTTGGCTAGAAATTTGATAAATTCTACATCAACAAACACATTTGGGAAAATCAACCTTGCTTTATCCAACATCCAAGCGTTTGACACTAGAATCTTCTCATTTCTCTTACTGTAAAAATACCAAAATAGGTCCCATCCAGATTTGGAAATGAGGGAATCCCTACAACTTTGTAGACCCTAGAAGTATATCTAATATGGACTGATGGAGTGGTCTCTTCTTTACTTTAGGTTCTTCATCTTTAATTTTAGGCTGACTTTCTTTTACTTCTGATTGTTTTGTTTTAGGATGGAGTGCTTTCTTCTTTACTTTAGGTTCTTCATATTTAATTTTAGGCCACCTTTCTTTTACTTCTAATCATTTTATTTTAGGAGGCATGTTTCAATTTTCTCAACTAAGGCTTCAGATGATAAAACCTTGAAATATTTTTTAAATTAATAGAGCTCTTTCAGAGAGTTTTCATGCACTTACTCGAGTATTTCACACTTACAAGACTTCTTCTTCTTGTATCCTTAGCTCCTTCCACGCTAGTGCACTGCAATTGAGTGCGATATTCGAAAAAATCCTTTATCTTTGGATGGCGTGGTATTTAGTCATATTTGTTTTGGCAACTCTTAATAATTTAATAGCATTTAATTTTGGCAACTAATGTGATTTTCTGCATTTATTGCTATAAATTATAATGATGCCACAATTATCGTACTACTGCCATCTCTTATCATACTCGCTGTGGTATGTTGGTGTTTTTCCCTTACCTTCTACTATTTACCACACTACCACCTTGCTCAAGGCTTCTTGCTACAGGGTTGCGGTGTATACCACTCTACTGCATATGTTGCTCACCTTCCCAATGGTATAGCGATGTATGCTTTTGATCATTACTTGAATAATGTCGATGAGACAATCTTATTTATCTTACCAATATCTCAATGTGTCATCACCATTAGATCTTATGTTCCTCTGATGGTTGCCGGTGTAAATGAGGCAAGTTAATATCTCTTGTCAATATGCCGCTGTCTCATCGATATTTTCCTTTGGTGGTATTTCTTTATATATCGATGTAACTCTTCCATGTCGGGGAGACTTGTGATTATCATTGCGGTATAGCAGTGTTTTTCCCTTCCCTTCTGTTGTTTATCGCACTACCGCCTTGCTCAAGGCTTCTTATTGTGGGGTTGCGGTGTACACCACTCTACCTCATATGTTTCTCACCTTCCTGACAGTATAGCGGTGTATGATTTTGATCATTACTTGAAGAATGTCGATGAGACAATCTTATCTATCTTACCGATATCTCAATGTCTCATCAACATTACTTCGTTATATCCAAGAGTTGTATTTCGCCGAGCACTTTTAGATATACCTTGTCGATGTGACATAAGTGATTCTCTCCTCGATATTCCTGTATCTTGTTGACATTTCACTATTTTACATCGTCGATGAGACATATAAATAAGTCTCTTCGACATAGGGGTGTCTAATCTAGCACTAAACCCGAAGCTAAACTCGAAGCTAAAGTTAGAGCTACAAACGATGCTAAAATTGAAACTAATTTTGGTGCTAAATATGAGGTTAATTTAGGAACTAATTAGCACCAAAATTAGCACCAACTTGTACTAATCGGCACAATAAATGCCAAAAATTATGCCATCCCGATAAATAGCACTGACGTTTTCAAAAAATTGCCAAAAAATACATTAAAACAGTGGGTGGAAGCAAAAAATGGAGAAAATCACACAGATTTGTTGTAGTGTGGCAACATCACTGTCAGCTTTTAGGCATGCCCTATGTGAAACAAAAAAAGGTGATGGAGGGTATCTCACTTTCAATGTTAAGCACCCTTTCTTGTACTTTTGATAAGTCCGATACAAGAGGTCCTTCCTAGGTGGAAGAGGACCAACAAGTGCAAGCCAAAAGTGATCCAAGGAGTAACTATCATGCGTGACTGGTGGTTTATAACTAGAGTCATGAATCACATGCACTGATCCTCCATGAATGAACTTCAAAAATTTGTGCACAACTGAGGGAATTGGTTTAGTAGCTACTAGCTAGGGGATACCCAGCTTCACTCTGAAGAGTTCAAACCTTGGGATTATGTCAAACAACAGGTTTATGGACTTAGGTCCAACAAGGACTAACAATGTGATACTACCTAGGGGAGGTACAAAAAGTATGTTGTGTGTACGAATGGTGCTCACGGGTGCATTGTACCCATCCTTGTGACATAAGTTAATTAACATAATCTCCTTAGTTATGATATTCACTCGAGATGTCAGGTTAATAAGAACACCCATTACAATGTTCCCATTGATCCACGCAGGGATATAAAGAGGAGATGGTTCTCTATTGAATCCCATCAGCAGGTCCTATGAGGTGAAGGTTATACTTGTGCCACTACTCATAAGATATGCAAAGGGGATATGTTGATGTAGAAAAGAGGCCATCATGCACACTAAATGATACTTTCATAGAGTCCCCAAAGGTTATATGATAGGAAAGTGACCCAATCAAGGTTTCATTATACAAAACTTATGGGACCTTCCAACTACGCCTTCTAGGGGTCACAGGTTGGGTTGCAAGGAAAAATCATCACAACACTCACACCTACAACACTCCTAGAATATAAGGAAAGGAACTTTTAGTATCACAAAATGGAGCCAAAATGGTTCATGTTGGGTTCACCAAAAATGTAAGAGAGGAGGACCAACCATGTCAAGGCTCTAGGTCACAAAGAGCAAAGAGTAGAAGGTTGCCCTAACTTACCTCACTTTAAAGGGATGCTACGAAACAAGGGATGAGAATGATGAGGACTATAAGGTCCTTCTACCACTCTTCAGACCCAAAATCCAAGTTGGGGCTAGGTGATATGGTTCTTGGATTCAATATTGCACTTTAGATAGTTCTCTACTTGAGGATGATAGCGTGGTTTTGGGATGACAACACAATGCACTAGCTTCTCTCAGGTGTGTTGGTGTTCGTACAACTAAAGGACAAAAAAGGCAATATGAACTGCCAGAAAATGAGATGATAGCCTAACTAATTACTCCTAAATGATCAAAACAAAACTATGAAATATGACAAGTACAAGTAAAGATGATAAAGTAAATATATGAGAGCTAAAATAATGAAGATAATCTCACCAAGGTGCCAGTTCTCTAGCTAGCTTCAAAATAGCGTCCACTTGCACACAAGAAAGAGGGAAAAATTGTTGGGGTTGTATAAGGGTCTACCTCAGTTACACCCTCATTTTGGTGTTTCCACCTCCACGGACAACCAAATAGCAACGAGAGAGATATATGCGATAAAGAAGTAAAGAAATAAGGAATGCAAATAACACTACAAACTAGTAAAGAGCTACTCAACCAAATCACAAAGGAGAGGAGCAAAACATTACCACCTCTACCAAGAGCTCACTAGCTAATGGGGGAGAAAGAAGGATTTAAATAGTCACCACAGCCTCAATTATGATGAAGGGAGGTCTCACAAGACCTCAAGCCCATGATGTAATGGCTTGCTTCACACTTTCTTTGCAGAGTTTACAAAGTGTTGTTGCTGCAATGGAGTGTTGAAGTGTTGCTTGAGAGTGAAAAAAGTGTTGTGTCTTGTGAAGGGATTGCTGGAGAAAAATGTGAAGAGATCCAAATTGATAAGAGTGCTTGAAGAGATGCGAAGAGGCCTGAATGGATCAATTTTGAAGGAAGAATGAGCAAGAATCTACGATTTTGGGGGTCAGTTGGTCGAAGAGGGGTGTTACACATCGACCCCAATTGAAAGTGTAATGCCTCTACCAAATTTAGACCTAGGAATCCATCAAGGATGGTAGCATGCCACACAGATGTCTGCACATTACACGTGCATCCCTGACAAATATTCTCCCATCGACACACTAGACAAATGCCAAGTGGAAGGAAAGCAACCAACTAATGTGGAATTTCACCTTCGGATTTGGTTTTCTAAGGTGAAGATGTGTAAAAGGGGAATTTGCATGAAGGGTACAAATTTGCTCCTATACACAACAATAATATAGCTGAGGATAAAATTAGCTATCTATTTTTTGGTGATGTAGGTTAATGGAGTAGTTTTTATCCATTTCATGAAGTAATCAATAGTGATGATGATGAATTTGTGATTATTGGATAAGGTTGGATATATTTTACCTATGAATTTGACTCCCTATTGTGATAAGGTCCAAGGAGTAGTGATTGGTTGTAATTCTTATGCAATTGGATATATAAAGTCTATATGCTACTAAAATTCATCAAATTTCTTAGGAAACTACTATTCATCTTGATCCATAGTTGGCCAAAAGTATCCTATTCTCAATAATTTCTTAGAAAGGGTAGGACCACTAGAATGTGCCCCACAAACACCCGTATGAACCTCATATAAGGAAATTATATTTCCTTTTGAGTTGAGACACCTAAGGAGGGTACCATCAAGACTTTTCCTATGTAATGTGTAGCCAAGGATAGTGAAACGAGATGAAAAATTATGAAGGCCTTATTTTGGTTGCTAGTTAGATTGGGAGGAAGGGAATTTTCATGTAGGTAACTGTAACTATTGTGATACCATGGGTGATTGGGGCTAACAATTTTTCACATGATTTTTGACTTTGGAACGTCAAAAGTTGGAACCAAAAGTTGCTCAACTAGAAATTCACATTGATGACCATTATGGGCCTTGTCTAAATGATATCAAATATTATTTGAAGAAAAAAAAATGGATTAGAGGTAAATAATAGAAGATAATGAAATACACACAATACCTTCACCTAAAACCCTTCTTTCTCCTTAGATAGAGCTGAAGTAGAGTGCACCCTAGCTCAAATTGATTTGATCCTCTGATGTGTTGATTGAGGAATGTGGTTGCTTATACAAGTAGCATGATGATAGGATTGATAATATGGTAGATCAAATGGATAGGATGAGAATATGATGAATATAAGCTAGGCTATGAAATAAGTAGATAGAAAATTCAACAACATAATTGTAGGATGAAAAGAGATGATGCAAATAGGATAGGAGGCCTCTCATTTATATAAGTTCTATGAGATAAATCAAGGGACAAGATGCATCGGTTAATGGATGGATAGGATTGAATGAGGATTAGAGCTTGGATCAAAGTTGTAGTCATGTGACAAGTGTCACATGAGGGATAAGGCTTATGTTTAGAATTAGGATTAGGGCAATATCCTTATGTGGATGGCTAGGATTAATAGGTGGAATATAAAATGAAGGGATGAGATGGAAAGTTAGTTTGAATTTTGGGAAGTGTCTAGGTTCAATGAATCTAGACAAGGAGTTAGTTAGACATGTGAAGGGGACACTTGTCACATGAGAACAAATTTAGATTATGATCCATGTGAACAAGTTTAATGGCTAGGATTAAGTGGACACAAATAGTGGATAAAGTGGAATTAAATAATGAAGGAAAAGGTAATGGGCATTAATTAGCCTAGTTTAATTAATTGATTTAGTTAGAGGATTTTGGATAAAGGCTAGAATTTAATTAAATAAATGTGAAATTTATTTAATTAAATGTTATGGATAAGGGTAAGGGATCTAAATTAATTAAATAAATAGTGAATATTTATTTAATTAATTGGTCAAGAGAAGATGAGATAAACATGATGGAATAAATAAATAAAATAAAATAATAAATAATTATTTAATTAATGGCTTAAGGTAGGCTAAAATTAGGTGTCATTGGGTAAGGTCACATTTTAGGTGTCTATATTTTCCCCCTCTTTGAGATGATCTTGCGAATAAGAAAAGTAACATCATTTTAAAGAAGAATAAAACATAGTGGGTAGTAAAGGGATAAGGACTAGTGACATTATGCCATAGTAACTAGTGAGGATGAGGAGGGATGATAAGGAGGTATTGGTATGCCACCTCAATAGGACATGCAGGTTCAAAGAACATTGGTGTGCTCACAAAATGGATGGGATGACTAAAAGATGAAGGATAAAAGGAGAAACTAGATAAGGATATATGGGAGAAGATAAGGATGATGAAGATATGGATGGGAAATGGAGGATAAATGATCATCATGTTTCAATGATATAAGCAACCTAGACTTGATATTATACTTGACGTTATGCACCAAGGTATAAAGAACCATTGTGACAATGTGCCAAGTACATGATCAAAAGGACAAGTGCAAATATATGCGTTATAAAACCATGATATGGAAGACCATGATGCCCATGTGGTAATAGAGTGCAAAAACCATGATAGTGAAAATAATGATAACACATACAAGTAACAAGCAAGAATGCACAATAAACCAAAAGCAAACAAGAACTATGCTCCAAGTCAAGCTGAAAATTGATTGATTGATGATGATGAGGATGTACAAGTTAATGATAAGAATAATACATACCCCAATAATTGTTTTGTTAAATATAAGGACAACACTTGGATTGGGAAGGATACATCCATATAATTATAATAGATCGATGGATTATCAACTAATTTGGATTAAGATCTTGGATTGATTTTGGATGATGGGATAGATTGCAATATTGGATTGCATGGATTAGGATCAATTACATTTGGATGGATTGGATAAGATAGTATTGGATGGAGGTTGATTAGGATAGGATAGAGGAATGGATGAGAACCAATGAAAATGAAGGACCAAGCCTTGGGACAAGGATGAAAGGATAGAGAGATTTCATAGATAGGAGATGGAAGAATTAAGTGGATGGACGGTGATGGGAGATAAGAGGATATTACATAGAGGATGGGAGGAGAGAGCACTAAGGATTATATTACAAAGGATTAAGATGCCCCACACCAAAGGTAGTGTAATGTCATGGATGGAATATGATGGGAAAAGATACATGAGATATAAATATGGTACATAAGGGATATGGAAGGATACTTCATTAAATTTAATTATCCAAAGAATGCACAAATATTTATCCCCTAGTCTTATCAAGATCAAGGGTGAAAAGAGAGGATGAATTGGATAGGATAGGAGGATGGGTGTAGGATAAGGGATATGAGATGGAAGATAATAAAGGATATGGATAAGGTATGCATTTAATGATAGCATGGAGACTCCTTATCAAGATAAAAGATGGGAAGGGTGGATGTATTTAGATAGGATGAGGGATATGGGATGGAGGATAATAATAGATATAGATAAGGGATGCATAGAATGATAGAATGAAGACTCCTTATCAAGGTCAAATATGGGAAGGGTGGATGGATTTTTATAGGATAGGAGATGGAGGTAGGATGAGGGATATGAGATGAAGGATATTGAAGGATGGGATAAGATATGGAAGGAAGGATACATGATGAATATCCTTAGCCTTTCCAAGGTCAAAGGAGGAAAGGGATGATGTAATTAGATAATATGATGGATATGGGAATGAGCGATAGTGGAGGATGTGGATAAGATGTGGTATAGATGAATCTTTCCCCCAAGTGTAGAGTGAAAGAGGATAGGGGATTACACATGACACCTATTTTCCAATTTTTCATCATGGTACTTCCCAAGGTGCCATAAGAAGTGGTTTTCACCATTGGATGAATGATTTATCTTTACTTTTTCATTCATGTTTTTAATTTTTTTTTTGGAATAGTAAGGATGAAGAAAGGATAAGGATTGGTGGATGTATATTTGGAAGACAATGGATGGATAATAGGGAATGGAGGAAGGACTCAAGCATCTAGCTCCATAGATGGAATCCCTTGACAATGTACTCCATTAGACCATGTAAATTGGAGGTATGCTCATAGAAGTTGGTAGAATGATGGTAAGGGAGATGAAATGGATTGGAATATGGATAAGGATATGGATTTATGAAAAGGATTAGATGAGATGGATGGAAGGATGCAAAATGGATGTTGGATGAGGGATTGGAATATTTTTGGACGATTCAATGGAAATTTTAGAAACATCAACAATGGCACACACCTTGAAGGATGGCGGAGTTGTGGAAGTGAAGTGGATTTTTTATTTTTACATTTAGATGGAGGAGTGAATGTGGATTTTGGGACATAAGGACCCAAAATATATTTGGAAGATGAAGATTTTGAGATAGAGGATTAGAGGATTTATGAGTGGGTGAAGCCATTGGATTAGCAAGTTTAGATTCCAATTTTGATTGTTCTTTGAGATGCATGGCTTCTATGAGTAGCTTGGGAATCCACATGGTTTTTGTCTTTGACTTCATGGGCCTTTGTGGCCTTTTGGATTTAACTTTTTGATTTTGGATCATATTTTTCTTTGTTTTGGCATGTCTTTTGAGGAGAAATGGCTATCCTTAGATTTATGTGGGTATTTGCATTAATGCATTTTATATTTGGTATCCAAATTGCTTCCAATAGAAATGGGATTGGTATATGGAGATGAGTGATATGGAGGTCTTACGGATGATTTTATGTAAGTAGTATGTTGTAAGGATTTCAAGGATGTGTGCCTTTGTTGATCTTGATTTTGGATTTGAGGTGATGGATAAATATGATAAAGGTATTTTGAAATAGGAGTGATGGGGGTGATGGATGGAGGGATATAAGGATCCATGATGGATGGAAGGGATGAAGGAATTTTTTTGGGACATATGGACCCAAAATATATTGAAGGGATGAGGGATTGGGATTTATAACTTAAGGGCCCAAAATAGATTTGGAGGATGGGGATTGTGAATGTTGAGATTCACATGGTAGGGTTTTGGATTTGGGAGGAGTACCAATGTATTGAGTTTGATAGCCAAGGCCATGGGAATTAGGATTTTCTTGGATTTGGATGGGTTATAATATTCCTTTCTCATGGAGGCCTAACCCTTTGCCTTGATAATGCATGTTTTGACAAATCCTTTTGCTAATAGGATACTTGTTATTTCAGAAACATGATGCGAGTTCATTTTGAGGAGGATATGACATGGAATGAATGATAGGTTAATGAAGGAAACTAGATGGGATGAAGGTGGAAAACCCATTTGATAGGTGTGGGGTTCATGGGTAGATTGTATGGGGGTGAAGGGATCTTGTGGAGGATGAGGATCGTGACATGGAGATGAAGGGATGTTTTGATCTTTTCATAGGGTAGGATCATAGGATAGAGGATTATCATAAGATGGAGTAGATGATATACTTTTATCTTGATTAGGAGATGGAAGGGGATCATGACATGGAGTACGAGGGGTGTATTGATCATGAGAGGGGAGGGGATTACTGGATAGGGTGAAAGGTGTAATTTGATCTTTCTTTGGAGAGGGATCATTAAATTGAGTGGAAGGGATGATTTTATCTTGGGATGGAAGGGGATCATGACATGGAGATGAAATGACAATTTGATCTTGACTTTGGGAGGGATCATGAGAGGGGGATGAACATACACTTTTCTCTTGGGATGGAAGGGTATCATGTGAGGGACAAGGATGAATACTTTGATCCTAATATGTAGGGGAATCTATGATAGCATGATTTGGACTAGGGGATTGGAATATTTTATTTGGTGTGTGTGGTGTGATGGGGGAGGAAGGTTGGATAGACTTATCCAATTGGGTAGATGGAGGGATAGGAGATTCATAAGATTTAGGGTATTGGGGTTTATCTCGATTTAGAGGAGATGTAGGTGGTTGCATGACATGGGAAGATTGCACAATTTTGTTTTTTCATGGGGATTTAACCATATTCACTAATAGTCCTTGGATGAAACCATAAAATACATGGGATGAAGTGGATTTGTAAGATTGAGATGATGCAGAGTCTAAAGATGTGGGAGATGAATAAGTGGGATAAGAAATGGAAACTTCCATAGATTGATAAATTGAGGATGAGGATCTTGAAAACGATTTAGAGAGGGGTATTTGGGATGTGCATGGGGTTGGAGGGGAATTTTGGATAGAGGCTTGGTTTCCCTTGTCAAAGGAAGGGGAAAGCTAAGCATTAGGAGATGGATTGGGATTTTAGGAAGGTGGGGAGGATGGAATTTTATCACCAATGCTAAGGAAGTATCTAAGCATGGTATCTTTATCATTGTTGAAGTAGTTGGTGAGGATGCAATCAATAGTGATCGATGGGGATGATGTGGATAGTAAGGATGTGGGTGGAATTTGAGGGGAACTTTGGATGGGATTTGGAATTTTATTTTCAAATGAAGAGGATGGATAAGAAATGAGAGACAAATTAGGAGTGGATATTTTTTTTTGAGGTTGAATGGATGTGGAGAGATCATCTTGGTCCATAAGAATCTCACTATCATCATAGGGATCATATTCAAGTTGGTCAACAAGGCTATCCTCATCACCATAATTAATATAATTGTGGTTGACCTTGATTGTGATCTTTGGTCTTCTTGGGATAAGATATGAGATCATGATGTTGGATTGGGTTGGAATGGATGAGGTTGGATTATAATAGACTAGGTTAGATGGAGGATATATTAAATGGTTGGGCATGGTGGGGCATTGGTTTGAAAAGGAAAGTTTGAGGTTGATTTGGGATTGAAATGGATTAGAGGCTTGGTTTGGGATTGATTTAGGATGAGGATGAAAATTAGTATAATGAATTAGAAATGGATTTGGGATTAGAAGAATAGGACCTAAGGATGAGGATGGAGAATGAGATTGGATTTGAATTAAGAAATATTTGGATTGGAGAGATATAGAATGAATATATGGATGAATGATTAGGCTAGATAGGATATTAAATTGGAAATGTGTTGATGGATGAGGCATAAGGATAATATTGAAATGAGGATAAATGGGTTTGGGATATTTGGATAGATGAAGGATTGGATAAATGGACTTGGATGAAGATATTGGAATATTGGTTGGATGGGGATGAAGTTTTTGCTTGCTTGACTAGGAGATAGATTTGGAAACACATAAACAAACAAAGTGTATTGAGGAATTGGGAAGATATGTATGTGCCAGTTTATCACAAGAAGACACACCAAGTACTTGTACAAGCCTAGAATTATTCAAATGGGAGTGTTAACTTAGTGTAGGACCACCAACCAAAAGGATAATACTTCCAAATGAATGGGTGAATAGGGTATGAAAAGGTAATGTACCACCTTTACAACCCTTACCTTATAAGGACAAGTCTCTACCAAGGGATATATATCACCTCAACAAGAGGCCATGCATGATGAATAAATTCATGAATGATCAACTGTACCCTATACCAAACTAAGCAACGATTGAAAGGTCTTAAACTAGGATGAACAAGGTTACTAGGGAGTCCTCCAAATACCTCAAGGGTACATGAAGCCTAGATCCATAGATGAAAGAGAATAATGATAAATATTTGAGAGGAGAGGGTAACCTACTCTCCACCTTAAATTCTCCAAAGTATAAAGTTCTTGGAGGCTTAGACCAGATTGACAAGATCTCACTTCCAAGAGAGGTGTCTTTCAATTCACCTTCCACTCTTTATACTTTGTCAAAGCATGAGAGTTGAGGTTGTCCCCTAAGGTGATGAAATCCATATAAAATCCTCCTAAAAGGAATTATCCAAGTGTTTTTGATCACCCAAGATCACACAAAATGCAAGGGGAGAGCATACACACATTGGGTTCCTTTGGATGAAAATGAAAAGAAAAGAAAAGAGTAAGTGATGTTTTTGATCCTCAAGATCACACTAGGCGAGAGGATAGCATACACACCACTCACTCAAAGACACATAATTTTTTTTTAATTAACCTTAAGAAAAGAAATGTTCCTAGACTAGTGGAAAAAATAAAGCCTTGGATAAGTGAATCTATAAGAAATATGTTAGTAGTTTGATGATTTTACCTTTGCAAAGTGATTTCAAGCTGCACCATAAGGGGTTAGATAATAAAATGATCAAATAAAATGTTTTTTAGCATAAGATAACAATAAATGTTTGGAACCCCTCTTTACAATGGGGTTTGGGACACTTAGCCCAATGATAGGGGGTGTGGGGGACAAACACAATCCCCTGCTGATAGGGGTTCAGCGACAAAGCCCTCGAGGAATTTTTTTACATAAGAAAAAAGATAGAACTTGGAAACTTATGAAGAAAATTAAACAAAAGTGTAAATCTTGAAACATAGGTGCCTTTTGATAGAACATAAGTGTACAAACATAGAAAAAAGAAAATTATGCATATTTGAAGGTGTGACTTTGTGAAGCAGAAGATTAACACGTCGAAACAAAATCGCATGAAGTCAAAACGAAAGTGCCAAAACACAGAAAGAACTAAGAAAATATACCTAACAAAAGTGCATCTTGGTTGAATACAGGCACTGAAAGTTTCCATAGAGGCATCAAAACTTGCTTCATAGGCACCAAATGGTAGAACAAAGGTGCATCGAGTCTCTATAGAAGCGTAGCTAGTCAAGATTAAGGTACAAAAAGTCTTTGCACAAGCACAAATTTGCAGAGACCAAAAATATTAAAGATGGGGGTTAGGAAAAAATATTTTTTATGCTAAACGCAACTATAGACCTATGAAAAACAAAAACCTAATAATGTTTTAGAATTCCATAAAGCATTATTTAAATAAAAACTTCTAGGGTTAGTATTACAAATATATATTTAAAAATCCTTAATCTAAATGCAAACTTGAAAGAAAGAAAAGCCCTTAAAACAATAAGAATTATTACTCCTATAAATAAGGCTAAATATACAAGTAGTTTAGTTAAAAGGAAACCCAAAAACTAGGGGTTAGATCAAAAATGTGCAATGTTCTACATAAAAAAGCACAAATTTATGTGACATAGGCTCTAAAAGTCGCTATAGAGGTGCAAAAAGTCTCTATGAAAGTGTAACTTGGTGCAATCGAGGCACCAAAAGGTGCAATGGAAGAGAAAATAGTCATAATGAAAGTGTGATTAGTCACAAAAAAGCATGATTCTTGATGAGGTAAAAATAACCTCATCAATATAATGAACTAAATACCCTTCCTCATATCTTCCAATCACCTTTACCTTGCCAATTAATTTTCTTTAGGATTAGTAATTTCTTGATTTTTGTGAAAAGTTGTATAATCTTTATTTCTTGAAATTAATTGAAATAAGCTAACCCGCACTAACATAATGGTTTATTTTCTAATTATTGTATAGGTTAATAAGCATAATCGGTCATCATGCCGACCAAGTGGATTCAACGTAGAATTCAACACAATTGAAGACAAGCGCTAGAAGAATAGGCACCAGAACTTTAGGGGAATTCATGGTGGATTGAGTTTTTGAATCTTTCTGTTATTTTCAGTTCAAAGACTTTATGGCTCATCTCGAGCCCTTTAATGTTTTATGTCGTAGACTTAAGTCCGTTAGTCAGTTGAATTTTAGTTTAAGACTTTTTCAGTGGTAATATTTACCAATTGAATTATAGGATTTTTTTAGCAACTTTTGTATAAATATGTAACCATCAAAAGCAATGATACAGAGAGATATCGTTATGTTGTCATAATGTGTTCTTAAACTATGTTTTTGAGATATACTTTCAATATGAATAAAGAAATTTTTGCTCGTCTCATTCTGAGTTATTAAGTATTGTGAATGGAATCATCTTGAATGGAATAATCTTGGAGTTACAAAATTTATGTGATTTGAGATAAGCATAGGAGCACCCTTTGTATACATGATCTGAGCTAACTGTAGGAGCACCCAAGAGTTGGCCACTCAAGGGACTATAGAGTAGATAGATAAGTATTTAATTTTTAATTTTGTTATCTTAATTTTGTAAATGATAATTATGAGTGAATTTTATTTCCATGTGTTGAAGCTCTATTAAGTTAATCCTGTAGGTTGTAGATCAAGTTTGTAATCTCTTTTAATTTTGTTACCTAAAGTTCTAGAGCACCTACTTTCATTGTTAGTTGCAAGTTAAGTTTTTTTTTGTTAATTGTTAATTTTGCTATCTGTTGTTAGTTAGATGTTTCATAGTTTCTTTACAAGATTTTCCTTTTTTAGAAATTTAGATGCTTCTTAGTTAAATTATCTCCATGCTTTCTAGTTTAATCATTATGCTTTCTAGATCAATGATTTCCTGCTTTCTAGTTTAGTGGGGTTAGTTAAGTTTCATTTACAGTTCCAAAAAGTTCAGAAAAAATGAGGGAGAGTTAGTTGAGGAGTTTCCTATTGCATACAACCATTGAACACTACCTAGTTGATATTTGATGCACTTTTCAAACTAAAGAGATAGAACCTAATGACAACCTATCTCTTTTTTCCGCCATTGTCAGGGACCTTCCTTTTCTAGTGTTAGTAGGAGATACCTTGAACAACTCTTTTAGGCACAAAAATAGTCCTCATGATTCCTTTTTTGCATGGTCAGGAAACGAGGCCCCCATAGATGATTCATACCAAAAACTCCCAACCGATGTATGAACCACAATTAGGGAGGAAGAAGTCTCAGCTCAAGAACTTACTGAAGAATTGATCAAGCAGGATCAACTTGAGACCTTCCTGCATACCCTAGAAAGATAACACATAGTTGTAGAAGAGTGTATTTCTTTGCAAACCCTAGAGCCTTTCCCATTTGAGTGAACTTTTGAAGAGGAATGAATCCCCTTCAACATCATGGGTGACCGTAGAAATTTTGCTAACCCTCCACCACCACGTACATTCACTTGTCCTATTACTATCGATGCAGATGACGAGATGACTATGAAAAATATTTCACTAGCCTTTTTTCCAACCTTCTAAAGTTTGTCTTCTAAAGACCTTGACCAATTTCTATTTGAGTTTAAAGTCCTATGTTAGACATATGACTACAAGAATGATAACCAAAAACTAAATCTTTTTCCCTCCACCTTGAAGGACACTGCAATGCACTGGTTTATGAGATTAGCTTTAGGATCAATAGTCTCTTGAGATGACATGGAGACTACCTTCTTAGAAAAATACTAGAGCTACTATAGATTAAGTGATAGGAAGGAGGAGCTATTCAAACTTAGGAAAAATGAGGATGAGATCTTAAAGTATTACCTCAATAGGTTTATCTTCTTATCTAAATGATGTTGCAAAGAAGCCGTAAGTTTGGAGATTCTGAAGACCATATTTCTCAAAGGTCTTGATGAAGATTCTCGAAGGAGCTTGGGTTTAATGAGAAAAGGATATGTGTCCCAACTAGGACTTGACAATATCACCGAGTTATGTCATAATTTCTCTTACTTGAGGAGATATCTGTAAGTCCACTCTTTACAAAGGTACCAATGAGATAGGAAAACTACATGAAGAGATAGTCAACATTAAGACTGACATTCTCGTTCAACTAAACACCACACTGGATGGAATACAAGCCAAAACACATAATCTTGAGACTTTATCCATCTATTGTCCTAGGTGTCACAAAAAAATCTATTGAGAGAGTGTCCTTTGGACAAAATGAACATTTTTCAAGTTTGTGAGAAGAGTCATGCCATTGGCCAGTGTGAGATCTTGAAAGCAATCTAGAATTCTAAGAAATGAACATCTTCGGTTGAGGAGGTCAACTTTGTAAATCAAAGAACTGGAGGGATTTTTTCTTATGGAAAAAATTCAAACCCTGCCTAGAGACCTTAGACCAATTGGAATAATAATCAATGGGAAACACCCTAGCCTCAAATACCACCTCAAGCACCACCTAATTGAGGGACTTACCCTTAGGGGCCACCTGAATGGGAAAATCAGTCTTGGGGAAACCCTCAATGGCCCAACTAGACTCAACAATAGTGGGATCCTCATAATCAGTTTTATATTGGTCCTAGAAGGATGCCTAATCAACAATAGAATATTTTACTAGCTCCCTAGAACACTCAACAAAATGAGCAAGTTAATCAACCATAACTTCTAGCATAGGCTATTCCAAACCCAAAGAACAATAATCAAAATACCCTAGTGTATTCCATGAAACAAGACAATGTTATTGGACTTAACGCTATCCACTGTGGAAATCTACGGTTAAGGTCAGGAAAAACACTTCTGCAATCGACCATAGTTGAGATATTAGATGAGCCTATTAAGGAATCTATTGAGATGACTAAGATAACTCCCACATCTTTAGAGAAAAACCCATAAACTACCCAAGACAAGACCTTCCTTCCATCTCCAACTGGAGCTTCCAACCTACCTCAAGATGAGGGGGGTCAGTCTCCAACTGATTCTTTAAAGCATTCCACTCCTAAAGACAAAACTAAAGCACCTTTTCCAGAGCATCTGAAACCAACCACTGTGAAAGATACTCCAGAAATGTCCTCGTTCACCAAAACTATGTTGATACAAGAAATCAAATAGCTACAAATTGAGATCCCTTTGCTACAAGAAATTAAGGAAATTCCTGAATTGAACCAACTGGTCAAATAGTTGTGTATCAAAACTCTAGGAAGGAAACCAAAACGGATAAATACTATCCACATTAATGGATATCTAGCTGAATTTTTGGCTGAAGAGACCATAGCTCTGAAATATGATGACCCAGGTAGTCCATTTATAATAGTAACAATCAATGAGGTAACAATACCTAACACACTTGTGGACTTTGGAGAAGCCATTAACTTAATGACTGTTGATGTAATGGAAAAGTTGGGGCTCACTTATTTATGCCCCACAATTATAGTCTTGCAAATGGAAAACCAATCCATAGCCATTCCAAAGGGTGTCATTGAAAATATTCTTGTTAAGGTCAATGGATGGGAATATCTAGTGGAACTTCAAGTAATTCAGCCCCTTACACCAAAAGATAGTTACCCAATAATTCTGGGAAGACCATAGCTAGCTATTGTTGCAGCCAAAATTGACTGTAGAGAGGGAGGAATGACCATTTCACATGGTCCAAATAGAAAATTTTTATTCCTATATCCTCCCACGAAGCCTACTGAATATAATAAAGTTTGGGTTGATGAACTAGAAGGTCCCAATAGACAGGAAAATTTAGCTTCACTGGCCATGGCAGTCATTGAACAACATGGTAAAGAATTGGAGGATGAATTGAAAAAAAACATGGGAAATATTACAATGGATTCAAATGATGAAGAGATGTTGGATGCAGAAGAGATCCTAGGACAAACCATCAACATAGGCCACACTAAATTCAATAAAACCGGTTTCATGGGATTACCTTGTCCTCTAGCAAATATCATTCTAAAAATAGAACATTTATTTGAAGACATTGCAAGACTTCATAGAACCATACCTCATAGTTGTACCCTTAACACTTTGACAAGACCAATGTAGACTGTCACATCCAACCATTTAGGTGTTAAAACCATTATGCTACTGCCAGGAAAAACTTTGAACATTAACAGCTGGTTGGTCGAGCCGGAAGAACATAAATTGTTTGATATCGTGGTTAATAGATCTAAAGCTTTTGCTTCAGACTACACAAATATGAGAGGAATACACCGAAGTGTGTGTAATCATTATATCTACACCAAGGATTTTTGACCTATTCACCAACCACAACAGAGACTCAATCCTACTTAGAAAGATATTGTTAAAATTGAATTTGAGAAACTCCTACAAGTAGGGTTTATTTATCCCATTTTTGATAGAAAATGGGTTTCACCTTTGGTCATGGTTCCAAAGAAGAATGGGAAGTGGAGAGTGCGCATGTACTATATGGAACTTAACAAAGCAAATCACAAAGATTATTTTCCCCTACCATTTGTAGACCAGGTTTTGGATAACTTAGTTGGGAGAAAATATTTCTCATTTCTAGATGGATTCAGTGGTTATAATCAGATATAGGTAGCAGCAGAAGACCAAGATAAAATGAATTTTACTTGCCCTTGGGGAAAATTCACATATCAAGTTCTTCCTTTTGGTCTATGCAATGATCCTACAACATTTCAAAGAGCTATCCTGGTGATATTTGCTAAGTTGGTGAATGAGTGTGTGGAAGTTTATATGGATGACTTCACTCTGTATGGTTCCACTATTAAGGAAGCCCTCCAAATTCTAGAAAAAGTGTTGAAGTGATGTGAGGATCATCATTTGTCTCTAAGCCACACAAAATGTTTGATAATTGTAGAACGAGGAATAGTGTTGGGGCACCACATCTCGGTTGACCTAGATAAAAGTTGATCCTAAGAAAATCGAAGTGATACAACAACTTGTGACCCCAAAAACCCAGATTGATGTTAGAAGTTTCTTAGGGCATGTTGGATACTATCGAAAATATATAGAAAAATTTAGCAAGATTGTAGCCCCTCTGTTTTCCCTTTTCCAAAAGAATGTAGAGTTTATCTAGACACCTGAGTGTCAATCATCATTCAAAATCATCAAGGAGAAACGCATCTCTGCTCCTATCCTTTGTGGAACTAATTGGAACCTTCCATTCCATATTCATGTTGATGCATCTAATGATGGTATTGGAGTGATGCTAGGACAAGAAGATGAGAATGGAAGAAATTATTCTATATACTTCATCAGTAAGAATTTGACTCCAACAAAACAAAATTATACCACAATAGAGAATTAATTCTTAGCTATAGTACATGCAATTAAGAATTTTTGACACTACATTATAGGATACAAAGTAATGATGTACACAAATCACTCAGCCATAAAATACCTCATGAAAAAACTTGTAGTGAATGGTAGGATAATCAGGTAGTTGCTTCTTCTCTAGGAACTCAATGCAACAATTATTGACAAACTAGGAAAGTTCAATGTAGTTGTAGATTTCTTATCCCAAATTAAACAAGAAGATGGTGATTGTGCTCTAGTATAGGATGAGTTTCCAAATGAAAATCTATTTTCCATCTTTACTAAAACTCCTTGGTTTTCTGATATTGCCAACTACTTGGCCACCTCAAAAGTACCACCTCATTTTACATAAAAACAAAAGAAACACCTTGTTAGAGAAAGCGCCCCCTTCAAATGGATTAATGGGATCCTATTTTGATGTGGGCCTGATATGGTTCTACAACAATGTGCTAGGGTAAATGAGACCTATAGTATCCTAAGAGCTTTCCATGATGATCCTTTTGGAGGAAATTATTCTGCTAAGAGGACATCCCATAAGATTTTAGATGTAGGATATTATTGTTCCTCTATGCATAGGGATGTCAAGAAGTATGTTCACCATTGTGATGAATGCCAAAGGGTAGGGAGACCAACTGCATCTAATGAAATTCCCCTACAACTCCAAGTAGTCCTTGAACCATTTGAAAAATGGGGATTGGATTTTATCAATCTTATAGATCCTCCTTGACAAGGAAAATAGTACATTCCAGTTTGTACCGACTATCTGACTAAATGGGTAGAATTTGAAGCTCTACGAGTTGCTAGAGAGGAACAAGTAGCTGATTTCTTGTAAAATAAAAATTTTCTCAAGTTTGGAGCCCCTAGAATGATCATCATAGATGAGGGTCCCCAATTTATGTATAAGTTTTTGTTAGCCTTCATCGATCATTTCCAGGTAAGCCATAAGAAATCATCACCCTATCACCCTCAAGTAAACAACCAGGTGGAATTCACTAATAGGGAGCTAGAAAACATTTTAACAAAAATAGTGTCATTAGGAAGGAAAGATTGGGCTAGAAAACTACCTGAAGCCCTTTGGGCTTATAACACAACGTGGAAATCAACTACCGATTTTATTCCATACGAGCTAGTTTTTGGGAAGAAACCTCTCTTACCCATTGAATTTGAACTCCAAACTTTGAGAACAACCATGGAGTTAGATATAGATCTTTAAAGATCCCAGATAGAAAGATTCTTATAGCTTAGTGAGTTGGATGAACTTTGTTTTGGATGTTTTCACCTCATCAAACCGAGCTGGTGCAAAACCAACACAAAGTCTAGCATGCTAATCAAATTAAGGAGAGATAATTCCATAATGGGGATTGAACGTTGTTATTCGATTCCAGATACCAAGATCACTGGGGAAAAATTAAAACTCATTGGCTTGGCCCATATGAAATTTCTTAGGTATTTTAAAATGGTGTAGTACAACTGAAGCCCATTGATGGTGACACCCAGACTCTCCTAGTTAATGGTCATTGATTACACATCTACCATAAACCTGTTAATGAAGAAGAATTTACAAAATGGTAGAAATGCAGGGAGAAATCCAATGCATTGACTCTACTATGGCAGAGTCAATATAATTTTTATTTTTTCTCCCATCTCAAAATAAAATAAATTGCATGTGTATGAATTTATTTTCCTTTAGAGCATTTCTTTTCAATTTTTCATGCTTTGGACTTGGCTAAATTTCATTTCCATTTTGCAGGACTTCATTTTTATTGAACACAAATTATGGCGCATCTTGCTGCGTTGCTTCTAAACTTGCATGTCCAACTCGTGCCATTCTTTGCTTTGTTCCTATAGTCTAGCACATTGTTCAATAGTGCTCCAAAAGGTCTGAGTCCAAAATTCCACATTCTTCTTCCTTCTTTTGGTGACATCTTTCGATGATGCTTCAAAAAAAAATCTGTTGCATTTTGGATGCATCTTTCAACGATGCTCTAGAATTTTGCTATTTATTTCTTCCGGCAGCATCTTTCGATGATGCTTCAAAACTTTTTTTTTTCTGCTCTAACACTCTGACTGCATCTTTCCACGATGCTCCAAAAAAAATTGGTTGTTGCTCCGGTTGTATCTTTCGATAATGCTCTGGAAATTTTTGGTTGCTGCTTTGGCCGCATCTTTTAATGATGCTCTAGAAATTTTTGGTTGCTACTTTGGCCACATCTTCCAACGATGCTTTGAAAATTTTATTGTTGTATTTCGATGACATCTCTCAATGATGCTCTGAAACTTTTCCACTTCACTTCTTTCATTTTTGGGCGCATCTTTCAGCTTGATCTAGAACTTTTCATCCTTCACCCCGACCGCATCTTCCAGTGATGATCTAGATTTTTGTAAATTAGTTTCTTTTCCCAATGCTTTGATTTTTCCAATATCATACACATGTCCATTTTTTAAAAAATCATTACCTTGGAATCCACACCCTATATTTTCATTCCGCCCTTTCGCCTACATTACCATATCCTTTGATAATAATCAAAATTGTTATGACAACTTTTTCATCATAATAATCTTTCCATTTACTAGTTGTCCCATCCACGTCATAATAATTTTACCACCACCCTCTCCAAATCATGCAACTATTCTGTTACGTCAGCAAAAGGTAAGCGATGTTCAAGTAATGACAAGACATAAGGTATGCATATTTTTGCTTAAAGTAAGTAATTATTTTGAATAAAAATAAATTAATTGGCATGACCCTCTCCAAATTTAGTAAATTATACCATTGTGCAATTTCTTAAAGTACAAAAATATTTATGTATTTTCCCATGCAAAACCATCATGATTATACATCATAGCTCAAGTAAGACAAATAATTCCCGCCCCATCAGTTGTATCAAAATTGTATTCTCTTCCATCTATAATTCAATTGTTTAAACAAGTTTCTTTGAGCATCATAGTATTTTTGCAAAATTGAGTAGGGAAATAAGGGAAGAATAGAATGGGAGGAGCTAAAAAGAAGTCTGAACCAACTTCAATAGATAAATTGTTGGCATTGGGTAGCATTGCAAGCTTGTTTCAAAAATTTGGGTAGCTAGAATTTATGAAGAAGTTTGAGGGGCACAATGAGCAATTGGTAAAGGAATTTGTAGAAAATTTTGCAGATGGACAAATTGTAGTGCATGGAAAGTGTTTTCAGGTAAGTCCTAAAATTATTTCCCTTATTTCTGGTCTTGAAAATAGAGGCACTAACTTGACAAAAACTACCCATATCACTTATCAAATAATGGTATAATTATTTCATAGAGAAGGAGAACCTCAACCTTTGATAACTATGAGTACTAGAGGACAAAATAAAGGTTTCCAAAGAATGTCTATCCCAAAACCCTGGAGAACTGTCGTAGCCTGGATAATTAAGTATTTTACTTGTGAAGGACAAGTAGAAATGGTAGTAGGTCCCCCTTTTTGGCTTCTTACACATTTGTAGCATGGCGTTGAAGACCCTTTTCTTAGGATTAATTTGCCAACATTCCTATGTGAATCTATCACTAGCATGATAGAAAAATATAAAATTGGAACAAGGCCACTCAAACACCATGGCCTTATTCAATTAATATGAAAATATCATTTTTGCAAGAAACCAGAAAGGAAATGAGATAAATTTTTGCAAACGTTTGTGAATTCAGAGCCTAAAAGACAATTTGAGGAAGGAGAGTTATCCAAGCAAGTAACTAAACCTTCTAAAGAACATTCCCCTAAAGATTTAGATGCTCCCAAACTTCAACAGACCACAACAACTTCTATTGGAAAAGTGCCAAAAACTTTGCCCCATGCTTCAAAAAGCAATAAGAAAATGTAGAAATTATGTATTTAGGAGATGAAGAAGAGCCTCCTCGTAAGAAGAAAGATAAAACCAACGTGACAAATCCTCCTTTATGTACAGAAGTAAAAGGTTATCTGCTAAGTCTAGTGAAACTGTGGCTTATGATATAGTGAGTACCTCCAAAAAGAAAAAGCCCAGGACTAAAGCACAAACATTGGAAACTGATAATCAGCCTGGTGAGGAGGAAATAAGAGGAAGTTAGAAACAGGCTAGTTAATCTCCTAGGTTTAAAGAGGGGAATATGCTATCTCCAACATAACAAGAAGAGGAAAGGGTACAATCACCGCCTTGTGTGGATATTGAGGATGATCCTATGGGATGGTTCTCCCCCTTGATTGATATAGTTACTGAGCAAGGTTCATTTGATGTATCTGATAAAGGAAATGTACTTAGTACTGAGGAAAATGTAATTAATGATTATAAAATTCCCAATCTACCTTTTTTTGTTAATACAGGGGATGGGGAATCTAATCAAAGGGGAATGGAATTAAAAAAATTAAAAACAGAAATTGCTAAGTTAAGATGCCAGTTGCAAGGAAATAAGGAACAAATCATCCAACAACAAGAGTAAATAGAGGCACATACTGCAATCATAGGGAAATGAGATCAAGAAATTGTGGATTTGAAAATACAGATGGAACAAAAAGACAAGATTATTGAGCAATTACAATATCATATACAACATTGGAATCAAGAAAGGAAAAAACATGTGGCTAATTTGTCTGAAAAAGATAGGCACATAAAAGGTTTAACAAGTAATTTTCTACAATTTTTTACTACTTTTGAAGAAGAAATGAATAAACAAAAAACTAAACTTAATGCCTCTTTGAGAAGAATTGTTGAATTAGAATAGGATTTGCAAGAAAGTGATACAAAGCCTATAATGGAGTCTAAAGGAACACAAACTGAACCAACTGTAATGGAATGGTTCCAAGTACATATATTTCCATTACTAATGAAATGAATGGATAGATGCTAATTTTTGAAGGAGGCAAGTATTGAAAATTCTAGGTTGAAAAAAGAATCATTTGGCAGGGTGTATAGAGCTAAATAAGATGCTTGTCAAATAGGTGAATTATTGTTGGCTTGTAGAAGACCATCCAGGCTATATTCTATGTTCCTCAATGAGAAACTCTTGAGATGGAAATTACTTAGAATTTACAAGAACCAGCCACATGATCTTCATGACAAAGAATTTGTCAAAATATTTGTAGAATCGACCCCTGATCAACGAGACTTGTTGTGCAAATTCTTTGTTCATAATTTTTTCTTAGAAAGATACCCAAATTTTTATGTCAATTTCTTTGTTGGTGAAG
This sequence comes from Sequoiadendron giganteum, assembly GCA_007115665.2. Lineage (NCBI taxonomy): Eukaryota > Viridiplantae > Streptophyta > Pinopsida > Cupressales > Cupressaceae > Sequoiadendron > Sequoiadendron giganteum. The sequence goes on from CM021100.1 coordinate 668,436,439, forward strand.
TTCAATTGAGGTCATTTCTATCCATCATGCATAATCAAATTCAATGGTAGGGATGGACAAGAGAATATTTATAGGTATAGAAAATAGTTGGACTACAAATGAGGTATCCTCACTAAAAGAATTCTACTTTCAAAGCACAGTTCCTGAGTATTAAGATTAACATGGATGTACAAAGTAAATACAAAAATAAAATTTAGCTATCCTTTGACCATTTACGAGATCAGGGGCCAAAATTGATAGGGAGAGCTTGGCATGCATGTGAAAGGAGATATACTCCTCTTCCTATGTATCTTAGGAGAAGAGAGGTAATTTCACCTCTTAACATTAGTTGGTCCTATAGAAGAGAAAAAGCCTTGGTTGGTATCCTAAAGCAACTAAAAACTTATTGGATTGGCATGAGATACAAACCTACTCTACTTCTTTCACCACCCCTTGCAATACATGTCAACACAGATCAAAGATCTAAAATTTTTGAAAGATGGACATCAAGGGTTAATCTTCATCAGGGTTTTCTGAGAGAACCTGAGGATATGGATATAGAAGCAGATGATTTTTATGATCTTAGTGCAAAGTATGAAAAGATGAGTAGAAACAGGGGAAATGGAGAACAGGGAGCACAACAAAGAGCAAGAGGACCTGCTCAAGCATAGGAAGGGGAGGAAATGATGAGGTAAAAATAACCACATCAATATAATGAACTAAATACCCTTTCTCATATCTTCCAGTCACCTTTACCTTTCCAATTGATTGTCTTTAGGATTAGTAATTTATTGCTTTTTGTGAAAAGCTATATAATCTTTATTTCTTGAAATTAAATGAAATAAGCTAACTTGCACTAACATAATGGTTTAGTTTCTAAGTGTTGTACAGGTTAATAAGAATAATCGTTCATCATTCTGACCAAGTGGATTTAACGTAGACTTCAACACAATTGAAGATAAGCACTAGAAGAATAGGCACCACAAATTTAGGGGAATGCATGCTGGATTGAGTTTTTGAAGCTTTCTTTTATTTTCAATTTGAAGACTTTATGGATCATCTCAAGCCCTTTAATGTTTTATGTAGTGGACTTAAGTTTGTTAGTCAATCGAATTTTAGTTAAAGACTTTTTCAGTGGTAATCTTTACCAACTGAATTATAGGATTTTGTTAGCAACTTTTGTATAAATATGTAACCATCAGAAGAAATGATACAGAGAGATATCGTTATGTTATCATAATGTGTTCTTAAACTAGTTTTTGAGATATACTTTCAATATAAATAAAGCAAGTTTTGCTCATCTCATTTTGAGTTATTAAGTATTGTGAATAGAATCATCTTGAATGGAGTAATCTTGGAGTTACAAAGTTTATGTGATTTGAGCTAAGCATAGGAGCACCCTTTGTATATATGATCTGAGCTAAGTGTAGGATCACCCAAGAGTTGGCCACTCAAGGGACTATAGAGTAGATAGATAAGTATTCCATTTTTAGGTTGTAGATCGAGTCTATAATATTTTAATTCTATTATTTGAAGTTCTAGAGAACGTACTTTCATTGTTAGTTGCAAGTTGTTAAGTTGTTTTCTATTAATTGTTAAGTTTTCTATCTATTGTTAGTTAGATGTTTCATAGTTTATTTTGAAGCTTTTCCTTTTAATAAATTTACATGCTTCTTGGTTTAATTATCTCTATGCTTTCTAGTTTAATCGTTATTCTTTGTAGATTAATAATTTCCTACTTTCTAGTTTAGTGGCTTTAGTTAAGTTTCATTTACAACTATTTCAAAAAGTTCAGAAAACTTGAGGGAGAATTAGTTGAGGAGTTTCCTATTTCATACAGCCTTTGAACACTACCTGGTTGATATTTGATGCAATTTTCAAACTAAATAGATAGGATCTAACGACAACCTATCAATTCTGTCAAATGGAAGTGTTGAATCACAGAGCCAAGAACATACATGGTTTCTCAAAACAAAGGCGTTGAATGTCATGATAGAAGTGCAAGTTTTTGAAATGGAAGCATTGAATCATAGATCCAAGCATCAAATCAGAACTTGCAACTAAGAACTCATAAAAATGACCAAAATAGGGACATGAGTACCATTGAGTGTTCCAAAATGAAGACAAGAAAATAGATTAGAGGTAAATAAGATAGAAGATAATGAAATACACACAATACCTTCACCCAAAACCCTTCTTTCTCCTTACATAGAGATAAAGTAGAGTGCACCCTAGCTCCACTTGATTTTCTCCTTTGATGTGTTGATTGAGGAATGTGGTTTCTTATACAAGTAACATGATGGTAGGATTCATAGGATGGGAATATGATGAAGATAAGCTAGGTGATGGAAGAAGTAGATAGAAAATGCATCTTAAAAAAAAAGGATGAGAAGAGATGATGCAAATGGGATAGGAGGCCTCTAATTTATAGGATTTCTATGAGAAAAATGAAGGGCCAAGATGCATTGGTTAATAGATGACTAGGATTGAATGAGGATTAGGGCTTGGATCAAAGTTGTAGTCATATGACTAGTGTCACATGAGGGATAAGGGCTAGGTTTAGAATTTGGATTAGGGAAACATCCTTACGTAGATGGCTAGGATTAAGAGGTAGGATATTAAATGAAGGGATGAGATGGAAAGTTAGTTTGACGTTTGTGAAGTGTCTAGGTTCAATGAATCTAGACAAGGAGTTAGTTAGACATGTGAAGGGGACACTTCTCACATGAGGAAAAATTAGATTATCATCCATGTGAACAAGTTTAATGACTAGGATTAAGTGGATAAGGATAGTGGATAAAGTGGGATTAAATAATGGAGGAAAATATATTATGCATTAATTAGCCTAAATTAATCAATTAATTAATTAATTTAATTGGAGGATTTGGGATAAAGGCTAGAATTTAATTAAATAAATGTAAATTTTATTTAATTAAAGGTGATGGATAAGGGTAAGGGATGAATTAATTAATTAAATAATGAATATTTATTTAATTAATTGGCTAGGAGAAGATGGGATAAAGGTGATTGAATAAATAAATTAAATTTAAATAATAAACATTTATTTAATTAATGGCTTAAGTTAGGCTAAAATTATGCGTGGTTGGGTAAGGTCACATTTTAGGTGTCTACAGTAGCCATGAAATATGATGCTTTGTTTTTGAACCTTGGTATCTGCTAAAAAATTATTGAAAAATTATTGCTTGAAGTTGTCAATCATTCTTTTTTTTTTTATGTCAATAATTTGTCATCTTTTGTTTGGTATTTATCATTGACCTTACTTATAACTAGTTGTGAATCTCCATAAACTTCAAGTTTTTTGATATGTCATTGAATTGTAATTCTAATTCATGTAATCAATTATTCATACTTGACAATGTTGTTGGTGCATGGAAATGCTAGTCGATATGCTTTTGGGATACAATATCCTTGAGGAATGATAAAGAGGACTCTTTCTCCAAAAATGTGTTACATGTAGGATCCATCAAAGAATAATTTCCACTATTTTGTAGGAGTAAGACTGAAATCTTCTTCATTTAGGAAATCTAATATGAGTGGATTTTCAGTATATATGGGTGCTTTTTCTAGTTGGTCTACAATGACTTGTCCTTTAATGGATTTTCGATCCACGTATTGAATGTCAAATTTACTTAGTATCATGAACCATTTAGCCAATTATCCTATGAGTGTTACTTTAGATAAGATATATTTTAGTGGATTGATCTTGAGATGAGATTTGTTTGATGGTTAAGAATGTAGCATCAAAGCTTCTATGATGTAAATATGACAAATAAACATGCTTGTTCTATATAAGTGTAGTTAAGCTTGTATTCAAATAAAGTTTTGTTGATGTGGTGTAGGAGCACCTAGGGGTCCAATGGGCCTAATATGTTTTGGTTTTTTATTTTGTTAGGGTATTTGTGTCTATTTGGTGTAATAAGGTCCTAAGGACCATCTCACATGTTTTTCAATAGGTTCCCTAGGCTTGTTGTTGAGTTTCATTGTACAAGCAAGGTCTCCATCCTCACTTTGTAAGCTTGGTGCACCTTGGCAACCTAAGGAATCAAAAGGCCATGATGAAACCAAGAATTTGAGGGGAGTTACCTTTGTTTTTTGGTGTGTTTCAAGGCATTCTAACACCTCTAACATGTTTTATGAGGTTGGGTTCATGATGTAAAGTTAATTGCCTTAACTAGGCAATTAGAGGTCAAAAATGTGAGTTATGTGGTTCCCAACGTCCTTCTATGTACGTTAGAATGTGTAAATCAAAATGAATCTAATCTAATACACCAATGAAACATTAGATTAAATAAACTAAATTAAAGAAAGCAAAACGCAAACTATAAACACAGGCAACTTCTTCAAATTCGTCCCATTGTCCTCTATCTCCAAGGATTCGCTTCAAGATGTTGGCTCTCAGTTGTTTTAAACAACAACTTGTAGAATGGCAGCTTGAGAGAATGAGATTAATGAAAATGCATGTGCATTGCTAATATGCTTGAAGCTATGAAATTGAAATACTAAAATGTTGATTATGCTAATATGCTGGTTCGAATGTGACTATAGTGATTGTGTATGAAAGCTAGGATTCGAGAGGTCCTTTTCAACTCACAAGAGGGCTATATTTATAGATTTTTGAAGGCAAGAATCCCATTAGCCAGGATCAACGGTTGAGTTCAAACCTGTTAAAATGAACGGTGAGAGATCGAGAATTTGAAAAGAAGATGGAATTTTAAAAGACAGATGGAAAATGAAGAGACAAATGAAAGATGTGTCCATAATTAAAAATAGGTAATATTTAATTATGTGTGGGAAATGAAAAGCTTTTAATTAAATATTGAAAATATTTAATTATGTGAGAAGAGATGAAAAGCTTTTTAATTAAATATTGAAAATATTTAATTATGCGAGAAAAGTGAAGAATTTAGAAAGTGTTTTAATTAAATATTGAAAATATTTAATTAAATGTGAAATGAAGAATATCATTTAAATTTAGAATTTAAACTTGTGATAATTAATATAAATAAATTGTGAAATCTATTTAATTTAATTAAGAGGAAAATAGCATTAATTAAATAAACTTATTTATTTAATTAAACTAGGAGCATTGGAAAAATGAACAGTATAAATAAATAATTAAATTTATTTATATGTAGATGACTTAAGAATATTAATTAAATAATTCATATTTAATTAATTAATAGGTTTGGTTAACCGTGACCATTTTTAGATGTGTACATTTTGCCCCTCTTTGAAGTGATGTGTTTTATGCATTTCTTCAAATAATTTTGCCCTAGATTTTTAGAAATTACTGATGCTATATGCCCTCTCGAGAGATGAATCAGATAAAGATGATTTTTGAATTTCTTTTACTGATTTTCTATTTGATTTATCGACCGATAAAGATGATTTAATAAAAACCCCTATTGAAAGATTGATATGAAGATGAAGAACTTTGATTTTGCCTCGATTGATGGTGCTTTTTGATTGATTCAACATGTGATAGTGAATTTGTGATGATTGATTGATGATAATTGATAAGAATGATATTGATAAGAATGATAGGACAGATTGATTGAGATTATGCAGATCAAATGTGATGGATATGATAATGATCATGCACAAACTAATATGGATGCAATCTATCTAATATGCAAACTAAAATGAAAAGTTGTCATTTTGTGAGTTGCTTTATGCTTTACGTTTCATCATTGAGCCTTTTGATATGTTGGAAGTTAGTACAAGCATCAAAGGGTATGTTAGCACCAATGATGACCTGAGTACTGCTTTCATGATATTTGATATAGCAAGTTAATACAAGCATCGAGGTATAATTGAACCAAGATGACCTGAGTATTGCTTGCATAAACAGACAAAAGTTAACCATTTTCCTATGCGAATTCTGAAATGTCATCAATGATACATTGTAGAGCATGTCCCATGACAAATTTGCACAATACTAATGATTAGCTTACAGACAACAAGCAAAGAAAAATCATACTTCTTCCTTTTGATTCTAGTTCAGTACATCATTGAATCAGTCCAAAGATATGATGTCATCAAATATAAAAACAACAATTGTAACTTATTGCTTTAAGTTTATCATTCATTTTATTCAGATTAAGATCATCCAATTTGTTTTAAACATCTGACAAAATAGTCATGTAGGCTTAGTCTAACTGGACAAGGTGTGTTGCTTCCGATATTTCTGATGCTTGACACATGTTGCCGACTACCTGCTAAAAAAAAACTCCCAGGGGTGAACTGCATGATGATATCAGTGCTCTGTTTTGAGATTTTGTTGAAAACCAAGCTAAGGTTGATTGATCAGATTGATGGATTGATAGTTTGACTAAGTGTGTTGAGCCAAACAAAGATGATAATGAACTTGTAAACCCAAGGAAGTTGTGTTATCATAGAGTAAACTCATTCACAAGATGATAGTTTGACTAAGTGTGTTAAGTCAAACAAGGTGATAATTGATTGGATTCGATTGATCAAGATTGATGAAGCTTGATTTGGAACAAAATTATTTTGATGTGACACTGACACGCAAGTTAGATGTGACTAATATGAATTGTTTAGATTGATGTTCAACGAAAGATAAATCTTGATAAGGAGCATCTTCCTATCAAAATATGCCATGGGCTAGTGATTTGGATCTTTTGGCTCGTAAATGCTTGACCAATTTGATTTTACGTCTTCCAATGTTCAGATCACCAAATAAGTTGGAGGATATATATCAAGATTCATTCCTGAAGCAAGATGTAAACATTTGCCCCTAATTTCTAGCAATGTATGGAATGGCCATGGGTGGATTCTTGAATAGGTATATGGATGGATGGATAGATATGGTAAGCATGCAAAGGATTCCAAGGATTATCTTGCAATAAGATAAGGTGTTTGAACAAAGGATGTTCACTTGGATAGTGCTTCAGGGTTCAGATAACATTTGGATTGGATAGGATCAATGAAAATGACCCATGTCAAGATGTTTACCATAAACAAGTGTAAAGTGTTTACCAAACTTTGTCGAGATCAAGATAATGTCAATAGATGGTAATGGGCTGGATAAACGGTTCATGGATGAACGGATGATATGGCTAGAATGTTGGCTTTATTATGGATGTGATAAGATGCTTTCTCCTGAATTGGTGCACGTAGATACTCGATTCTACACATGATGCCTATTTTCCAGGTTTTCATCATGGTACCTATCCAAAGCGCCATCGAAATGGTTTTCTCTAGAGGATGATTTTTCTCTTTATTGTTTCCAATCTTCTTTTTTTTTTTTGTATATTTTTTTATATATTTTCTGAGAGATTTTAAGTTGATGCTGAACCACCTAGTGGTGTTGATTTTGATGCTTTTGTCATAATGTTCTATTGATATCCTACTTGAAGAAGCTACTTTGCCAAGATACGTGCACTTGAATGCAACTTTTGAGATCCCTGATCTACTTTGTTGATACTGGAGTTAACTTCATCTTTGTGCACACATCGTGATAGAGTGCCTTTTGAATCCTTATGATGAAGAGTTTTGGCCAACACATGTTCAATGAAAGAATTGGATATCATGCGGGGAGGTATGGATGGAGTGCATTTAGGATTAAAAGGTGGATTAGTTGAAATTTTGGAACCTTTGACTATCCAAACTTGGGAAGATGAGCAATGATGAGTAGATATGGAAGTGTGCATGGAATTAGGACCAACTGCTTGATACACTTTGTATGTTGCTTGAGAAGCTTTCTTTTTCCTTTGTGGACATATTTGATGGATACTTTCCCCTTTTTTATTTTTCCCCATAGTTTCTTTGACTGATGGAGTTTGATAGGGATAATCTTTCTTTGTATGTTTTGGTATCCAAGTGTATTTGATTTGCCTGATATGATTCTTAGCTTCTTTTGCTTTGATAATGTTCTTCATGCTTTGATTCAAGTCTTTCTTTTGATGTTGGTCCCAATTTGTGGATGGGGTGATGGGTGGATGAAGATTTATGATGTGGTTGGTTGTAGTATTGGCATTGGTTTCATCATAAAGATTCTTTGTGCCCCCTAAGTTGACATTTTCTTGAGATGAAGTTGCCCCCAATTTTATGAAAGTATTACTGATATGTTGAGATCCCTTGATTGTAGAATAACCAAGGCCTTGATTCTTAGGATTTCCATTAATCTGCACTGGTTCTAGGATACCTTGTTGATGTAGGCCTAATCCTCTGTTTTGATAATTCATTTGCTGAAAAAAACTATTTGCAATAGGATATGATTTACCTTGGAAACAAGCTGCTAATCCTTCTTTGCTCTGTGGTGGATCTTCAAAAGTGACAACTTCCTTATTGATAAGATAATTTTCCCTTACAAAGGTGGGTGATCCAAGTTTATAAGTGATAGGATCTTCCATAAGTGGGATGAATGCCTGATTGGTATGTTTATCTTGATCTCGTGAGATATCAGATTGTAATTCTCCTTCAAGAGGTGTTGATGCTTCACTATCCTTGTAAAAGTGTTCCTCATGATTCATTCTTGATATGCTTTCACATGATGTTTCCGATTCACAAATTTTGTAGAAGCCTTCTTCATGACCCATTTCTGACATGTCTCTGGATTTCTCTATATTTTGACCATGTGTATAAATGTTAAAAGTAAGAGACTCTTGTTCCTTGGTAAGAGTATGAGACTCTTGTTTTGAATGATGATCATCTATGTGTCCATCCAAAGAAAGCATATTATGGGTAGATGGAGGAATGTGTGCTATATGGATATGATCATCATTTGCAATATCTTGTATAGATAGAAGAGTGCCCATTAGATTATTGTAGTATCTTAGAGATACAAATCCTTGATCTTGACTAATTCTGGAATTACTTTCGACATGTTTTGGATCAAGTTCTTGACATGGGTCGATTTCAAAGGATGGATTTCTTTCAAAGGGTTTTTGGACATCGTCATAAGGCATGGGAAGTGGCTCAATATCCTCTTGATCTTTGAGTGGACTTGGATCAAATGGTGAGTTGAGGATTCTTTCACTGTTCACAACCGTGAGATCGAAGGATGTCAATATACCTTGGGAGGGACCATTGCTAGACCTTGGTGATAGTTGTTGATCATGCTTTGAAATATGTTCTTGAGATATGTCCTCTAACTCATTAGGCATTGTAGAGAAATTTTCAATACGATCATTGGTTAATGGATCATGGATTATGTCAATAGGATCAAATATCGTCAACACTCCTTGAAATAGATCTTTGTAGGAGGGGTCTTGATCATAACTAAAAAATGGCTCTTGATGAATGTTGATTTGATCACTAGATGGGGTAGAAATATCTTCATAGTGCTCATTGATGGATTGATTTTGATCATTGTCTTCAACAGTTATGGTGGAGAAATTGCCAATGTTTTCAACCATATGATCAAATGATGTTGACATTTCTTGAAGAGGTGTGATGAGCCCTTGACATGAGGATGATGGGATACTTTGATCTTGACTAGGAAAAGAATCATTAGATGAAGGAGATGGAGTAGCTTGATCATTAGATGGAAGGGAAGCTTTGGATAGGATGGAAGAATTGTCATGCTCTTGGGATGTGATTGAGTCATGAGAGGGTATGGATTCATAAGATGGGGTGGAGGGAGGACTTGGAAGAATATTTTGTTCTTGAGATGGAAGAGGATTATCATGGGTGAATAATGAAAGGAGGGGATCATCATATGATTCTTGAGATATGGGATCTTGATCAAAGATTGGAAGAGTTTGTATAATTTTGGTATCATGGGATGGAGTGGAGAGAATGTTTTGATTGAGATGTGTAGATTGAAATGAATCATTGGATGTAGAGGATATGATAGAAGAAAGTGATTGAATGGAATTATTGAATTGGGTGGAAGAACCATGAGGTTCATTTTGAATTATGGGGGATGAAGATAAATGCCTGGCATGACAGGATTGGTCAATGTTATTTGATGGCTTAGATTTGGGCTTCCCCTTTAACTTTTGCAAAAATTTAGAAACATTTAATTTGGATGATGTTGTTTTTGGAGGAGAAGAGGTTACATTCATATTTATGTCAAAGGAATTTTTAGTTGTGCCCCCTTTTATTTCCTTGATTTTCCTTTGGAGTGCTCTTACTTGTTGGGTAAGAGTACTAAGATCATTTAAGGGAGTTTCATTCTTTTTAGGATTCTCTTTAATTTTCTCCATATTGTAGTCAGAGGGAAATTTGGCACCTTGGTTTGCCAATAAAAGAAAGTATCCTTCTTTATTTTGCTCTAAGATATTTTCCATAGTTAAGAGAAATTATGGATCTTGTTCAACTTCTTGAAGCATTTCTTCTGTTATCTCTTGATTTGAACTATTTCCATAAAGCCTATGAACAAGATTTTCTTCCCTATCACCCATATTTTAAAGTGGATCCCTTCTTTTGTCTTCTTTGTTTTCAGGACTTTTTGGAAATAGGCATATGTTTACACCAAATTTCAACTAACTTTGATCACAAAATGAGATAGTGCAATTTGTGGGATATCTTAGTCAGAATAGAATGAGAATTCTATGACTAAAAAAATTTCTAATTTTTAGCTCGTGATTCCCTGGTTGGAAGGATGATGATCCTGTTGTTGGAATTAAACTAGAAATCAAAAATAAAGGTGATGTTGCACTTTGTGATGTTTTGATCGTAGTTTGTGAAAATAAGGATTTTGCAAAAGCCTAATGTTTCCAAGTTTTGCTCTATTTCCAATCCCTTAACATAAATTTCATGGTTTGATTTGCCAGATTCTTGTTTTTTCCTAGATGATCTTATTTGAATTAATGTTTTGAAAACATAGCATGCAATAGGAAGACAATTGTTTTTAAAGACATAGAATCTAAAACATTGAGTGTATGTTCTTGATATTTTCACAGGTTTTGAACAAAATAAGCATTCCAAGCATACTCACTCTTAGTTGTCAAATAGGTCATCATAGAAATCATAGCCCATAGCTTGAAATCATGTCGACTCACACATCCATATCACCCCCTAGAGGGCACCCGTGTTTTTGTCTTTTCCAGGTGTGTACTCAAGGTGACAGAAGTGGATACCGAATCCCCTGAGCAAACGATCCATGGCGACTATATGGTGAGTGTCTTGGGGGTAGATTCTTCCCTCCCCTTGCACCGTGATTAAGATGATGTTTGGATACTGACACGGCTAGCTTTCTACACTATGGTTTTTAGTAAGGATATCCGTTTAGTGTGGCAAATAGATAGACTCCCTCGAGAGACCTCCCAACCTTTAGAACAAAGGTTTTGGGGATGGTTATCCTGCGCATTATTGTCAAGTTGGATTTTCATCAACAACTTGCTTTTGATTAAAGTGGGTTGGAGACCTTGGCTTTAGGTGTTCCCACTTAGGTCGTTCCTCTTGGGTGAGTACTTTTTCCCACAAGAGCAGGCCCTCTAAAGGATGTAAGAAAGCATAAACATTGCATGAAAATGAAAAGACAGTCTGGTATTTTGGTCACCCAGTTAAGGGGAGAGCATAGACTTATTGCCACAGGCAAAACAAATAATGTTCTTTTTATACCACCAAATGACAATGATCTAAACTAAGTGAAGATGTTGCTTCATAATAGGCATGGGGTTCATTTTATTACAAAAATAGTGTGTGGTGACTATCCTAGGATTGATAAATTCTAGATTTTAAATTTCTATCCTAGGATTGCTTCATTTTATTCCCCATACATCAATAAAACCTTTGGCCGCGGTCGCGTCAGATCCAGACAACAATTTAAGAATGAGATTATAATTGCTCCCAAAGTGTTTAAAAACACTTGTTACAATCATGTGATAATGATTTTTCTTTCATTTTCATGCTCCATGGTCCTTTAAAATATGCAATACAAGCTCTAAATGTTAGGTGGAATCAATAAACAAGAAGATATGAGGGTTAGATAAATGATTAAGCATAACAACCCTAAAATTTAGACCAAGTTTCATTGTGGTTTGACATTAAATGAGATTTTGAAAATTTTAACTCTGTAAAAGTTGATAAACAGTTGCACCATTAGATAGCTTATGAAATTCTACCCCATTTCAAAAAAAAAATCTCCGAAAAAGGCCAAAATATGACAAAGATATGGCCATTTTAAGATTGACTATAAAAAAAAAGCAGAAACTGTATGCGCTAAAACAGTCCATGGATGTGCCGAAACAGTCCCTGGATGCGCCGAAACAGTCTCTGGATGCACTGAAATAGGTAAGGGATGCACCGAAACAGTCTCTAGATGCGTCGAAACAGTCTCTGGATGCGTCGAAACAGTGTTTGTATGCGCCGAAAGAAAGATCGTATGTGTCGAAGCGTAACTCCAGTCCGTCACTTGTCAGAAGAATCTGCAAATAAAATATTAAAACGAGGGGATGCCCCACAGTGGGCACCAAAAATGTGTACGTTAGAATGTGTAAATCAAAATGAATCTAATCTAATACACCAATGAAACATTAGATTAAATAAACTAAATTAAAGAAAGCAAAAAGCATACTCTAAACATAGGCAGCTTCTTCAAATTCATCCCATTGTCCTCTATCTCCAAGGATTCGCTTCAAGATGCTGGCTCTCGGTTGTTTTAAACAGTAGCTTGTAGAATGGCAGCTTGAGAGAATGAGATTAATGAAAATGAATGTGCATTGCTAATATGCTTGAAGCTATGAAATTGAAATACTAAAATGTTGATTATGCTAATATGCTGGTTTGAATGTGACTATAGTGATTGTGTATGAAAGCTAGGATTCGAGAGGTCCTTTTCAACTCACAAGAGGGCTGTATTTATAGATTTTTGAAGGCAAGAATCCCATTAGCTAGGATCAATGGTTGAGTTCAAACCTGTTAAAATGAACGGTGAGAGATCGAGAATTTTAAAAGAAGATGGAATTTTAAAAGACAGATGGAAAATGAAGAGACAAATGAAAGATGTGTCCATAATTAAAAATAGGTAATATTTAATTATGTGTGGGAAATGAAAAGCTTTTAATTAAATATTGAAAATATTTAATTATGTGAGAAAAGTGAAGAATTTAGAAAGTGTTTTAATTAAATATTGAAAATATTTAATTAAATGTGAAATGAAGAATATCATTTAAATTTAGAATTTAAACTTGTGATAATTAATATAAATAAATTGTGAAATCTATTTAATTTAATTAAGAGGAAAATAGCATTAATTGAATAAACTTATTTATTTAATTAAACTAGGAGCATTGGAAAAATGAACAATATAAATAAATAATTAAATTTATTTATATGTAGATTGTTTAAGAATATTAATTAAATAATTCATATTTAATTAATTAACAGGTTTGGTTAACCGTGACCATTTCTAGATGTGTACACCTTCCTTTCAAAATATAGTTAGTGGATGCTGGAGGGAGGCTATGAGACCTTAAATATTTCTCTCTTGGTTGAGGCATGGTTTTTGATGAAGAAGGTAAGAAGTTTCCAATAAAGAGATTTATGTTTTCCTGAGTTTTTGTGCAAACAATTGTTGATCACGTACTTGGTACGACCTGTAGATTTACTTTCACACTTCAAGGATATAATGGTTTGAAAGGGGATTGAATTATCTTCTTTTTGGAATTGGAGTGGTGAGTTTTAATCAAGGGACAAGGGAGATATCTACATTCATCTACTGGGTGGTCTGAAAACCCTCAAAACTAGGGTTTTGGGTGAAAAATGTTGTTTTCTTCCATTCCCACGTTGTAAAATTACCCAATCTTGGTGGGATGGATGATATGGGTGTGTAATTTCATGTTCTTAGGGTCTTGGAGAACAACAGTCTATGTGGAGGAATTTTTGCATTGTTCTAGGCCTGGCATCTCTATGTGACAGGCCTAGCTAGCAAAAAGTTGAGTTTTTGCTTGATTCTAAGAAATCTGCAAGATGGCACTTAGGAATGTTGAAAAAAGGTTCAAAAAACCTATAGGAGTCTGATTTGAGGCTTTAGGGTGAAGGGGATAGTCTAGATAACCAAGAACTAGGTGTAGGTCTACCAATTAGGCCTCTTGGAGCAACGATATAATTGGCCATAGTGGTCTTTACACTTACAGTCAATGGGAAAGGTTTTGAGACTTTGTAGGAGTCCATATTGGGGTGCCTAAATACAATGGTTAGGTTTTGTAATAGTCCCACATGTGGATTCTAATCTGACTGTCCTATCGGGCAAGGGCTACAAGCCTTTAGTGCAAAAGAGGCCTAAGTCACTATAGTGGTGAGTAAGTGATGTATCCTAGGTGCAAGATGGGATGTTGAACCTTTTTTTTTGGTCCATTTAAACATGGTCCAAGTGTTTCTAAGTCTTTTGGATGTGTTGATCATATGAACCCTAGGTGTGTTGGGTTTCATCCTTGAATGAATAGTGGAGTTGATGACTCCTCATAAGAGTATTTGAGAGAATCATTGTAAGAATTGTCTTTTCCATTTTTGGTTGATTGTATTCCTTCCCTGCCACTCTACATCATAGTGATATCAGAGCCTTGGAGGTCATTTTGGACTTGATAAGACCTTAGAACAAGTGAGGAGGTTCTATTACTAACCAAGGTTGTAGGTAGATGTGAGAAAATATGTGGAAGAATGCACAATATGCCAAAGAGCAAAGTGAACTTCAATTGTGTGTGCCTAAATTCTCAATGAGGGAGAATATTATAAAGGAGAAACACAATGGGATCCTTTGAGGTCATTGTGGCCTTGATAAGACCTTAGAACAAGTGAGGAGATTCTATTACTGGCCAAGGCTGCAGGTAGATGTGAGAAAGTATGTGGAAGGATGCACAATATGCCGAAGAGAAAAGGGAACTTCATCAAATGCAGGGCTCTATCAGCCACTCCCCATTCCTAACAAGCCTTGGGAGAGTGTAAGTATGGATTTTGTATTGGGGCTTCCTAGAACCCAAAGAGGTTTTGATAGTGTTTTTGTGGTGGTTGATAGGTCTAGCAAGATGGCTCATTTTCTTCCTTGTAAATATACCAATGATGCATCTCATATAGTAGGTCTCTTCTTTAAGGAGGTTGTTAGGATACATGGTTTGCCTTTAAACATTGTTTCTGATAGGGATTCTAAGTTCATTGGTCACTTTTGGAGGACCTTGCAGAAGAAACTTGGAAAAAATATTTCCTTTAGCTCTGCATACCATCCACAAACATATGGACAAACTGAAGTGGTGAATACATCATTGGGAAATATCTTAATATGCCTTATCAAGGAGCATGGACAAGCTTGGGATATGATCTTACCTCAGTCTGAATTTGCATATAATGACTCCTCATTGGTAGGATCCCTTTCGAAGTAGTCTATGGCATGCACCCTAGAGGGGTCTATGAACTAAAATATCTGCAAGGAATTGATAGAAGAAGTGATCAAGGAGAGGATTTTTTTGTTGTAATCAAGGACATTCATTAACAAGTGAAGGAAAGCCTTCAAAAGAATTTGGAGAAGTATAAATAAAAGGTAGACTTGAAGAAGAGGGATGTTCAATTCAAGGTTGGAGACTTAGTGATGGAACACCTGAAGAAGGAGAGACTTCCAAAAGGAAAGTATACCAAACTCATGATGAAGAAGATAGGACCTTGCAAGGTGGTCCACAAGTTTGACCAAAATGCTTATGAAATAGAGCTGCCTCCCAGGGTGGCAATCTCTCCTATCTTTAACATTTTTTATTTTTATCCTTTCAAGGCTTCTATGAATGCAAGGGATGCAATAGGGACAACAAAAATGGAGGATGAAGATTGGGTCAAGGAACTACCCCCAAGCCAACCTATGACTCTTGAATGCATCCTAGACACCAAGGAGACAAAGTAGACTAGAAGGAAGGTCTACAAGGAATACCTGGTTAAGTGGAAAGTTCTACTTGAAGAGGATGCCACCTAGATGTATGATACTAACATTAAACAACATGGGACTATTGTAGAAGACCTGATCTCAAAGAGTACTTGAGATATTTTTCTTGCTTGGGAGTATGGTCCAGGAGCACCTAGGGGTCCAATGGGACTAATATGCTTTGGTTTTTATTTTTTTTGGGTCTTTGTGTCTAGTTGGTGTAATAAGTTCCTAAGGACCATCTCACATGTTTTGCAATAGGTTCCCTAGGCTTGTTGTTGAGTTTCATTGTACAAGCAAGGTCTCCATCCTCACTTTGTAAGCTTGGTGCACCTTGGCAACCTAAGGAACCACAAGGCCGTGATGCAACCAGGAATTTGAGGGGAGTTACCTTTTTTTTGTTTGGTGTGTTTCAAGTCGTTCTAACACCTCTAACATGTTCTATGAGGTCGGGTTCATGATGTAAAGTTAATTGCCTTAACTAGGCAATTAGAGGTCAAAAATGTGAGTTAGGTGGTTCCCAACGTCCTTCCTTTCAAAATAAAGTTATTGGAAATTGGAGGGAGGCTATGAGACCTTAAATATTCCTCTCTTGGTCAATGCAAGGTTGTTGATGAAGAAGGTAAGAAGTTTCCAATAAAGAGATTGTTGTTTTCCTGAGTTTTGTGCAAAAAATTGTTGATCTCGTACTTGGTACGACTTGTAGATTTACTTTCACACTTCAAGGCTATAATTTTTTGAAAGGGGATTGAATTATATTCTTTTTGGCATTGGAGTGGTGATTTTTCATCAAGGGACAAGGGAGATATCTACATTCTTCTACTGGGTGGTCTGAAAACCCTCAAAACTAGGGTTTTGGGTGAAAAATGCTCTTTTCTTCCATTCCCACGTTGTAAAATTGCCCAATCTTGGTGGGATGGAAGATATGGGTGTGTAATTTCATGTTCTTAGGGCCTTGGAGAATGGAAGGATGTGTGGAGGAAGTTTTTCAATGTTCTAGGTCTGGCATCTCTATGTGACAGGCCTAGTTGTTAAGCAAAAAGTTGAGTTTTTGCTTGATTGTAAGAAATATGTCAAGATGGCACTTAGGAATATTGAAAATAGGTGCAAACAACCTGTAGGAGTCTAAGTTGAGGCTTTGGGGTGAAGGGGAGAGCCTAGATAACCAAGACCTATGTGTAGGTCTACCAATTAGGCCTCTTGGAGCAGCAATAGAATTGGCCATAGTGGTCTTTACACTTACAGTCAAGGGGAAAGGTTTTGAGGCTTTGTAACTATTTTAGAGTAGTTGGTGGTGGCATCTAAAATATTTATTTCAATTTTTTTGGGTCAACTTCAATACTGCTATGAGAAACTATATATCCCAATATTTTTCCTGAAGTTACACTAAATACACATTTCTTAGGACTTAGTCTCAATTTTGTAGTTTGTCAAAAAAATTCTCAAGGAAATATAGGTGACCTTGTGTGATGGATTTTTCTAGTAGATCATCTACATAGTCTTCCCTTATGCTATGAAATAAGTAATGGAATATTATTGGCATTTCTCTCTAGTAAGTTGCTCCAACATTCTTTAGACCAAATGGTATTACGTTCCAACAATATGCACCCATCAACATGTGAAATCCATCTTGCGTTGATCTTTTGGTGCTATAAATTTTTTATTATATCTCAAGAAACCATCCATTAGGGAAAGAATCTAATGAAAAACTGTTAAATCTACTATGATGTCAATGTTAGGTAGTATAAAATCATATTTCAAACAATCCTTGTTTAAATCTCTGAATATGTGCATATACAGATGTCCTCGGTGATTTTTGCAATAGGTACAAGATTGGATACCCACTCTAGATAGTTGATTGGTTAAATGAATCCAACATCTAATAGTTTTTGAAGCTCAACTTTGACTAATAGTGCAATATGAGGATACATCTTATGAAAAACTATCAAATGATGGACCACTAATGAGGTATCTAGTCCCAACATATTTGCACATGAACAAGAAAATTTGACCTTATGTTTCTCAATGAATGTTGTGAAGTGTGTATTTTGCTCAAACATCAATTAAGTAGAAAATAAAGTGATCTTAGGACTATTTGTTCCAATATTGATCTCTTGTGACTATTCAACTAGCATTGAGGGATCTCTCTTGATACTTAGAAATGGTAGGGAGGTCAAATCCTTCACCCTTAGTCACCTCAAAGAGGTTTTCCCCTTTAGATACATCCTTTATTTTTACCCTTTTCATGATTTGATAGTGCCATGTTGTGGTTTTCACTAAGGGATCATTTTATTACTTATATTTAATAAATTTTGTGACTAAAGTATTTGATTCTCCCTCCAAAATATTCTTGTCCATCAATATCTATAACAAAGACAACTCTATGATCTTCAAATGGTATGATTTCTCTAAGTCCCATAAGCTCTGCAATAGCCTCATCATTTTGAAATATGTTTAGAATCAATGGTCCTTATTGATACCAATTGATGAGTTGAGCGTAAATGAGTTGTAGGTCATTGGTTTTCATGGTTGATGTAAATGATTTGGAGGTTAAAGTGTAAATGGATGCATTTTTTAATAAGTTAGTGATATACATGAAAGAGTCCTTTATGGTACCATCATTATTAGTTCAACCACGGGAAAATTTTTGATTACCTTACTAGGGACACATGTGAGGTAAGGATATATAGTTTCCAATGTCCCATACCCATGAATTTGATATTTTTATCTCTTTTACAGAACTATAGGTTATTTTATTCCTTATTCATGAAGTCTAAGGCCATCTTGACCTATATATCCTATGTTCTTGATAATTTGAAAGCCCTTAGTGTATTGTTCAACTAGTAGGGTAGCTTGTTCTTCATTATCATTGTACAACCATTTGAAGATGTCCTCTTCTATGACCTATTTGTTTATTTATCCCCAACGTGAGAATATTTTAGGTTTATTCTTTACAATAACTATATATGTACTTTGGATTGGTTGTTGTTTTCCATGTGTCCTAGGTGAAGACTGAATTTTTCCCACATTGAAGGAATATTTCATGTCATAATCTCCACAACCTTTGTCATTTATTTGAACCTTGATCTTAGGAATGTGAATATGTGTAGTTGGTGATGAAGGTAAGGTGGATGGATCGATATCATATATTGATGCAATATCATTGTTGGGTACTTGGTGTATTTTGTGGTACTTTTCCTTTAAACTTTTTCAATACTGGAAGGGGTGAGAATATCCATAAATGGTTACCTTGGTATCATTATAGGGAAATTTTTGGCATTGATGGTAAGTGGATGTGAAGGACTACATGGCATGTATGTATGGGAATCATAGGAGGATTTTGTAGGGAGATCAAGGTCTAAAACTTGACATGTTTTTGTAATGGTAGGACCAACTGGAATAGGAAACTTGATTATCCCTTTAGATTCATGTTCAACCTCATCATATGCTTTTATTGTAATATTTTTTATTTTTCTATGACCTCATCAGAGTATCCCAAAAGTCTTACAAATTTTACAGTGTATATGTTTACCCTACCCACCATCTATTAGGAATATTTTGATTGTGTGCTTATGGACAAGAACTTCTAGGTATAATGCTTGGCTATGGTATGTGGAGGTTGGAAGATCTTTCTTAGTGAATAATAGGTGATGGTTTGAGGTGAGGTGTCCCACCATGACTTGAATTTTTTTCATATCTATGTTAGTGGGTACAAAATATGTGATGATTTTTCCAATATATCTCCTTATGTGCATGAGATACATGAAGGAGTTCTAATATGGAGATATGAGTTGGTGTTTTTATTAGATTCTCTAAGATATTGTATTGGATGTAGGATGGTTGGTTGGTTGGTTATACTACTTGAAGAGTAAATTTTCCATTATAGGTAGTAACTACACAATCATGAATTTTATTTGGAATGGTTATGGTAGCAACTTGGTTATGAGTTTCCCCAATATGTCCCACAAAAGAATCATATGAATAGTTAACATTGTTATAGCTCTTTCCTTTAATGGAACCGTTTTTCTTTCCATGGTCAGGGATTAGATCCTTGTAGATGCCAAAATCATTATTAGTAGAGTTTCTAGGAAACTCCTCAATATTGATGTATCCACGATTGATAAGATCCTAGATAATATTTTTCAGTCTCATGCAATTTGGTGTCTTATGACCTTTTACTCTATGGTGCTCACAATATTCATTTTCATTGTACCATGAGGATTTTAATTTTGGTTTGTCATAATTTTTTAATTCTTTCAGCTTAATGAGAATAATTTAGATTGATTTCTTCAATACAAAATCAATTGGCTCCCCTAGGGGAGTGTATTTTTATCTAGGATTATTGTTTTGTCTAGGTTTCTATTGGGAGAGTCACGTTTTGATTACTCATCTACATGTTGGATTATATTTGTATGTTTTGTAAAATCTTAGCATCTACCACACCATAATTGGTAAATTTTTTGTTTTTGGCTCATGCATGAGGTTTGTCATTGGAGTGCGAAGATCTTTGCTTTCCTTGTAAATTTTAACAAGACCTTTTGTATGAGATTTTTCTCAATGGTAATATATTTTTTTATGATTTCATAAAACATGTTAGAACATTGTACTTGTAGGTGAAAACCCATTTCTTGATTGAGGTTTTGTACAAATATTCTTACAATTTTTTAGGTACGGCCCATGGGAATTTAGTTGCCACATTCCTCCACTATTGTAGGAAGGCATCAAATGATTCTCCCTTATTTTTTTGTGTATTACATAAATCAGTCATAAATATTTCATATTCAATGTTGTAAGAGAAGTGACTAATAAATTTTATGCTAGTTTGTGAAAGGTCTTGATACTATAATGCCCCGCTAGGGAACCCAAAGGACAACAAAGAAAGAGGAATGCAAAAGACATGGAAATTTTATTTTATTTTTTTAAACAAAACATTAACATTGTCAAGAACCATGATTATCATTAACTAATGTTACTCAACATAATGACCATATTTCCAATGAACATATAATCTAAAGTTACTAATATCATTCACAATGAAGTAAACCATCGATAACTCATAAATAAGTAGTAGAAGATAAGATAACTTATCATTTAAATTCTAGTCCTAAGTCCTCCTAGGTTCCCCAATGTTGTTACTAACATCTACCACAAGAAAGGGTTACATTTCTTTTCCCTTTCAGCCTACTAGACAAGGATAGATAAACATTTAAAATTTAAGTAAAATAGCAAAATAGTTACATAATTACTAAATGAAATGAACATCTTATAGTTACTTTTCCAGGAATTAGGTACATCATGATACACTCCTAGATTATCTTAATAAAGAATGAGATAAAATTTGTTCATTTGACATCCTATACTAACTCCTACTCCATACAACACTAACCAAATACCATTTTTCATTACATCATATTACAATGTTACATTCACTCTAAGGTAAGTTCATTAACAACATTATGTAGTGTGACATAGACAAAAGATACATAAATGATATTGTCCACACATGAATTAGTAACACCATACCACCACCAATCAATCACATCATTCTGTCTTACTATATTTACTATAAGGGATAATGATGATACCCACATAACTATGAAGAATGTAAGAAGAATAATTCCAAAAAGAAGATCAATATGATATGCATCACTTCATATTTCATTAACATATTTTTCTATTACTCGACATGATGCATCATAATTCCTTTATGACATGCACCAATAAGAATTATGGCTAAGACATTCCTCATAAAGAATATGCCTATAGCAATTAACCATCTACTCATTCCAATTATTACTTTTCCCATAAATTCTTATCCTAATACATAAGAATGAAACATCATTTAAGAAGCATATCTTATAAATCATACATACCATTTAAGATTTAGGATCTAAATTTTATTCCTTAACCAACTCAAGTGCCTAAGAATAACACTCATTCAGATGAGAAGATATAGATACCACAAGAGCACATGAAAGGAACATAATCAAATAATCCTATATAAGCAACTATCATAATTAACCTCCTATTACATTACATCTTAATACATTATACTCCAACTAGGAGAAATCCAAAACTCATATGCAACTATGATAATCCAATGCGTAATCTTCTCTTGAAAAATAGGATCCAAAGAATGAGCAATAAGCACCAGAAGAATCATCACATGAAGACACTTGAATCCATCCACACACTCAAATAAGGACATAGATACCCAATGAATATAGGCAACCACCCGACCTTGTGGAACCCAAAGGACCACCCCCCATGCTAGGAGATAGACATAAGTCCCTCAAACACACGAGAAACCAAGGAAGGGAAACTACCTAAAACCAAGGGTTATCATACAAGGAACACAAGGGATAAAATTCAAACAAGGATCATTTCAAAACTTACAAGCCATACTCACATGGGTAAGATATAAGCCTATCTAACCCAAGGTTCTATGCAAATAACATATGGATACAACATCAACATTAATCAGAATCTAATTCCCAACCATTCACATATATTCATGAACAGTAACATTTATGCATATACAATAATCTGACCCTAGTCTACCATAGATGCACATATCACCTCAAAACCATCAAAGTAACACACGAAAGCACAAATAGGACATGGAGGACTACCCAAGTCATTAAGAACCTCTAAAATAAAATACATTAAGGTCAATAGACATGCTCATAACAACATCACAAACTGATCTATCAAGTCTCACAAGTTAGCTATCCCAATGAGCTTCAAATGCAACAAATCCTCACGAAACTCAACACAACTCCATGAAATTGGAAAGAGAAAACCAAGAACCATACAGGACCAAATAATACACACAAAAAAAGACATATAGACCCAAAAAAATAAAATAAAAATTATTTAATGAGTTTTGCAAACATATTCCCAAAAACTGCTCTTAAAAGCCTAAAAATGGAGGAGGGTGAAAGAAACAATCATATGCTATTAAAATCATAGCAACACCATCATTTTAAGAATTAAGAACACACAAAAACCAGCATAAAAATACTCCACAAATATTCCAATTCATTATAATTCTAAAGAAAGGACAAGAAGTACAAAAACCCTTCCCCAAAACGAAGCTAAATCCCCCTTGACAAAAGTCAAGTCTGCTAGCCATAAAATAGTCAAATCAACTCAAAAACCAAATCCGTAAAAAACTCATTTCATATTTGACCCTCTAATACTCAATAACTTGGGTGGAATTGACCAAATATTCCTCAAAAATTCACCAAATTTGAAATAAAAAATGGCTCCCTTAAAAACCCTCTTTTCGGCATACTCGATTACAGTCAAACATCAAAATAAGAAAACCCAGCATATAGCAGCATTTCATCACTTGAAAGAAACACTTAAAAATATTTAAATAAAATATTCTATAGCATCCATATAAATCTCTATGAATTTAAAATACAAATTATAAATTAAGTACAAAACCTACCTCAAAACATGAAAAATTTGAATGTTGAAAATTGAAGAAGCTTTCCAAACCCGAATCTCTAATCCAAAGCATGATCAAAAATCAGAATTCCACAAAATATAGCAATAAGTATATTCCCCTTAAACCATAGTTTAATTCCAATTCACTCTCCAAATTTCAATTCAAAACCACTCAAAATTTCTCAAAAACCTTTGAAAAATTACTTCAAACCATGTAAAATATTGCCATTCTCAAAACCCCCAAAAATATCTTCCAAAATCCTCTAAATTTTATGCACAACCAAAAGTGAAAACCCAATTTCCCAAATTTTCTCATAAATAAAACTAATTAAATTTAAAAAGGAAAGAAAAACAAAAAAGAAAGTAACTTTCTTTCTTTTTCCCCAAAAATCTCTTCTTTTTCCAAAATAAAACAATGAAATAAAATCCTCTCATAAAATAAAATATTAAAATATTAAATTAAAGCACCTATCCTCATCCCACTAATGAAATAATTAAAATAAAATAAATAATCAAATTAACTCACATAATTAATTTGTTTAGGGTTTCCAACCAAATAAATTCAAAACATTTTAAAAGATAAAATAACCTCCTTAAAAATAGCCACTCCACGAAAATAGTAAATCAACACACAAATGCTTACATATTAATATTTAAATATTTACTAATAAACATATTAATATTTAATAAATAACATTAGAATATGCTAATATTTATAACCTTATTTTCATAAAACATAATACATATATACATATGCAAAAATATAATATCTCAAGGAGAACTTTAACCAACCAAAAATCAAAAGACATAATTAAACACAATTAAAATATTAATGCAACACAAATCACACCACCAAAACCATTCACAAATAAGGGTAAAAGATATTGCCTTAATGACATATCAAATAGGTGATTACAATTGATAACATCACCTCCTGTGAGACAATGGTTCAAGGCTAGGATATTTAGGGCCTTATGATATCTCCACATACCACCATCATGATTTTTTTTAGGCATGCTCAGACCTATGAGACTAGGTGGATTCGATGCCTAGTACCTACAATTGTACATCACAAACCAAGAACATGTACATATATACCAACATAATATATAACCCACACTTATGCATTGGTGAAGGAGAGTCATGATGTCATGTTTCTCTCCTAAGAGAGTGACATGAAACCATCCCCTCACACCAAAGACAGGTCACACACATGATACATGAAGCACATCATCAAATCGTTAGTCCACAATATATATATATATATATATATATATATATAATATATATATATATATGTATATATATATATGTATATGTATATATATATATATATATGTATATGTATGTATGTATATTAGGGAAATAAACATATCTAATAGAAATGTGCACCATAATCATACTACACACTATATTATAATCTCTGTCATGAATAAGGTCACATAAGTAACATCCAACATCAAAGTATCACACTCCTAGAACAAAAGATAGACTTTAAGAATTAAGTAGAAGGACTATAATTAATTCCATCACTAAACTAGGGTTCAATGTCATAATACCTATTAGTA
The DNA here is from genome assembly GCA_007115665.2 of Sequoiadendron giganteum. Taxonomy (NCBI): domain Eukaryota; kingdom Viridiplantae; phylum Streptophyta; class Pinopsida; order Cupressales; family Cupressaceae; genus Sequoiadendron; species Sequoiadendron giganteum. The sequence continues at coordinate 668,461,279 of CM021100.1, forward strand.
GTGCCCATAATAGAGGGGTATTATAGATACCATGTGGTAAATGGGAGAACCATTGTATGGATTGTCCTCCCAAAGTGTGGGGAAATAGGAAAATTAAGTATGTGTCATTGTAAGAAACCTCTAGGAAAGAACTATGTAAAATTCTCATATGTGCTCTCATGGATCACCTCTTCCCTTGTACTTGTCAAATTTAGGCATTTCAAAGTTATGAGTGGAAGGTGTCATTTGAATAGATCAATCAAATAGATAAGGACATATGTATTCAAGTGTGTATCCTTTATTTGTATGTCCTAATTCTATGTTAGTTATTTTCTTATGCAAGCTTTAGATTTGTGATGCTAAGTCATTTGAGTGTGTAATGGTGGACATGTTTATAGGTGGTTAATTGATTAAATTCAATGTATTATATTATTGAGGTTATGGAATAGTTGATGAATTGAATGAGTGATTACGATATTGGGAAATGTGTGATTATTTTTGTAGAATGTTGAAATTTAAAGGGACTAATGATTGATTTTTTGGGATATATGATAGATGTTGTTTAATACTAGATGATGGAATGGATGACTATTTTTCTGTGATCTATGATAAAGGTTGTAATATGATAGATGAAGGAATGGATGATGGATTTTATGGGATGTATAATTGATTTTGTGGTATGTTAGATGAAGGAATGAATAATTGATTTTGTGGGATGTTAGATGAAGGAATGAATAATTAATTTTGTGGGATGTATGTATCTGGAGGTTTAGTGTTTGCGGAAGATTGGTAATTGTATGGTATGTTTGTGTTTATATAAAATTGTGAATTATGTGGAATGCTTGTTCTTATAGGTATGTTGAGAGTGGAATATTGAGAGTGGTATGGGATGTATATGTTCGTAGGTATAGAAGGTATGAAGGATTGAATTTTATATGGTACAGATAATGAGATGTGTGGATTAGATAAAATAATGGATGTAGTGAGATCAATAGATGAGGTGAGTCCTTCAAAAAGGGGATAGACCTATTGTTTAGCAAATATTGTTGAGTTGGTGTCAATACAAGGTATATATGGTTGACTTGACATAATTGGAATGAATATTTGTGGCATGGATATATTGATTGATTGAGATATAGGGGTTTTTTTCATAGGTGTGATGTGTAATGAAGTGATTTTTGTAAGGGATTTCTCCCTAAGTGTGGCAATGTCAAAATCTAAAATTAGCTTGTCACATTTTTGCAATAATGTAAGAAAATATTTTTTTGGGTCCATAGCAAGAAGACAATCAAATTCCTTCATTACATATAGGTCTTGTTGTACCTCTAGTAATTTTATTTATGATAAATTAGAATCATCATGTGTGATTTCCTCTATAATAGGAATAACCTATATTGAGGAAGGTTGTGGTGTTTGATAATAGTTTGGGTTGAACAAATGAGAAGGCATGCAAAAATCATGTTGTGCTTCACCCATGGTTGTGGTAATTTTTGACTCACTTTGATTGGAATCCATGTTTTTTCCATGTGAAGAACTTGTGATAGGAAAACAAATGTTAAGACCTTTGTGAGACAATGTGAGATGAAAAGTTGGATGATTTGATATGGATGATAGATTTTTTAAGATATGAATTGGATTTGGACAAATGATGAGATGATTAAGATTAAATATTTTTGTTGTTTTCTAATTGATAAAAATATGATGTAATATAAAACCTCAATAGGTCAAGATTAATCTTGATCTTCAAGTGATGGATGATTTTTTTTACTTAAACTAGATTGATAAGTCCAATAAAAAGGATAAGGAGCGGATTTCACTAACTCAAGAGTATCCAACAGTCCCAAGAAATTTTATTCATAAATCATAAGTGTTAACTCAACTATCTACTTGAAGATGACAATTTTTCAAACTAAGAGCTAAGCTAATGACAAAAAATGGAATATCTAGACCAGACTATAACTATCTTGGTTGTTGGGCATAAGATAATATAGATTATTATGGATATGATGAAAAATATTTTGTTTATCCAAATCTAGGATGATAGCTCTATAGATCCAAAAATATGAAATTGAATGGATGGAGGATGCATTTTTTCCCAAAATTATGTTGGTGAATGAAAGTGTCAAACTCAACTAGGATATGTCTCAAGTTTTGTTTGGTCAGAATGCCTAAAGTATGGTTTTAATATATTTATAGAAACTCATAAATTTATTAGATGTGTCACTGTAGTGATCAGATCCATAGAAAAATGGCTCATATGCACATTATAGAGAGTCAAAAGAGTAACTCTTCTAGAGATATAGATAGGATAGCAAGTCAAAATCACCAATGTATGAATCAAAAGCACAAGTATTCAAGTCAAAAGTGTTGTTCTATCAGATAAAAGGAAAATAAGATATGCCAAAAGCACCAATCGATAGCTCAATAGCATAACAATAAGCATCAAAAGAACAATTCTATGGATCAGATGCACATATATAATTCTCAAAAGCATATCTCTACTCTTGAGGTACTTAGGAAGAGAAATGAAATGAGAAGTGCTATAGGATAGGTCAAATATGCTATTTTGTCTCAAAAGTGTAGGATTGTGTAAAAGTTATGGTTATTTTTACAAGTGTAAGACTATTTTGAAGAATTTATTTTCTTTGGAAAGATACATAAACAATAAAAACAATTTCTAATGAATTCCAAGGTAATAAGGTTGAATGGTGTATACTTTTATTGATAAGAAGACATTGCAAGCATATTAATAACCCTAATTATTCAATCAAGTAGTGTCACACTAGTGTAGGCCCACATAATAAATACCTTTATATTATTGTAAATAATTTATCTCTTCTCAAGAGTCGATGGATAGGATTCTAGGGGCTTAAGAGTTCACCTTTTTCCTTACCTTGATGGTTTTTTCAAATTTAACCCAAGGAATTTCCACCTTACTCAGGAAGGTACATGGTGAGTAACTTCAAGAATGATACTATACCTTGAACCACACTAGATTTATAGTCTATGGTCTTAAGTTTTCTAAAAACAAGGTTTGTAGTGATATCTATGAATTGAGGGCATGTCCACAAATTCTTGAATCTATGAGGGTCTCTTCTATCCTCTTCACGTATATGATTATTGGAAAAATAAGGGTCTTGAGGCTTATCTAGACACAATGATGGCTCTTGAGGTAAAAAATTCACTCTCCCCTCTTTATATACCTTTCCATAAAATGTGGTTGAGGTCGACCTTGGGGTGATGAAATACCCAAGTAGTCCCCCCAATAAGAAATATTGGAACTAGTGATTTGAATCCCTAGGCTCACATGAAGCACAAGGGAAGAGTATTCACCTAATATCTCAACCTTGGGTAAACATGAAAATAAATAAGTAAACTAGAAGGTGCTTTTGATCTCTAGGATCGTATGTAGCACAAGGAGAGATCATACACACCTAAAATTTATACAAGCACATAAAACTTGTTCATTTTAAAACCTAATTGCAACTAAGCTAATAAAAAGAAGTAACTTTGTCCTACATCAAATTATGTTAGTAGTATTAGATTCAAATCGTTATCCCAATGATTTCCAATCTACACCACTTGATTAGTTCCCAAAATTATGCAAATTCTAAGACAAAATAAATGTAATTTTTATAATAAAAAGTACAAAAATAAGAATTAAATACATTAAATAACAACCAAATGAATCAGGATTTGAGGAACCCAAGTTGAATAGTTTTACTATTGAGAATTATCCTAAATATACTTTTGAGGAGTCTTAGATACCTCCTCCTAAAGGGAAAAAGAAAATTTCTACCTAAAAAATACCTCCATGCATGAGTTTGAATCCCCTAACCCATAAACCAAGTCCTCTAAAACACCCTGCACCTCCACTCAAAAAATTGTTGTTGTGAGTCTATGTGACCTTAAGAATAACCCTTGTAAAGGCTTGGGAAAAAGAGGTATCTCTAGAGCTAAAAGCCCCATCTAGAAGAAGAAGAATATGACCTTGGTCAAGTTTTATATTGAGGAGGCCAATTCTGAAGATGAGGAGGAGGAAAACATAACTAATTCTATAGAAAATGAAGAGGTCAAAAGTGGGCCTGATTTAGTTAAGGAAGATGACAATCTTAATCTTAGTGTTCGATGGTCTCACAAATTGGTAAACCGTCTAATCCTTAACTTCATTGTGGATGAGATATCAAGCGAGTCAATTGGGGGAGAGGATAAGGATGATTATTATAGAAACAAGGATGAGAAGGAGGAGGATGTGGATGTGGATATTGAGGGCCTAAGCCTTTTCTCATAGCTAAATGTTATGTTGTGAAACTTTGAGGATCTAGACACCACCCTAATGAGCATCCTAAATAGGACATGTTGATGGGGTGTTTTTGCACTTCTCAACACAGACAACACACAAGTGTGATGTCTCTCTTGAAAGGTAATTTTTTGCAGCTCAATTTTAGAAAATCACCCCAAGGTCTCTCAGGTGTCAGGTCATGACTATGCAAAAAAACTTAGTGTTGATGTGTGATTTGCTAGTAATCACAAAGGTCCTTTATGGTTCACAAAGCATGGAGTTTCATGAATCTACAACAAAGTTTCAAAATTTTGGAAATAATGAACAGTGACTATATTTTTTATGAAAATAGTCTTAAACTTATTGTTTTCATTAGATTTGGCACTGCTATGATGTTGGGAACTTATGTTTGATTCAAATCCTAAAGAAAAGTCAAAAGATTAAAGGGTTTAGAAGTGGTCCTAAATCTAAAACTATGATCAACAACAACAATGGTAGATGTTGCAGCAGATAGACTTCCCAAACTGATTTTTTCTTAACTAAGGACAACCTACAATGTAATAAAACTAGCAAAATCTTCTAAGGCTCTTTGCAGATTTTTAGATTGTGACATCCACCCATTTAGCATGAATATACAACCGAACTTAGGTGACACATGTGGAATAGCTCAAACTAACTTTACACAACAATTTTTCATCAATAAATTACAAAATGTATGAGCTGGAAGTGCATCAAATACTACAACATACAACCACCATTAAAACTAAACATGAACTACAAGCTGAAAATAAACTTAAACATAAATGAGCAATGCTTGAAATAAACTTTTGGAGGCTAAATCATGTAAACATAAAGAACAATACACAAGAAACCATCAACTTCAATGCTTTTCTCATATATTTTTGCATAATGCCTTTACACAACAACTCATCTCTCCTTGAAAATGAGAGGATGCCCCTATTTATAGTTTTTTTAAAGTACAATGAATGGTTGAGATTACATTAAAATGAATGGCTCAAATTAATTCTAGATTAGGGATTTCACATCACCCAATAAGAGTACAAAATTTATAATTTAAAATAGACAATTTTGTCCTTTTCCCTATTTTGTCCCTTGGATACTTATTTAAAAATTCATGATCTATTACAAGATTTCCAGCCTCTTTTTGTAGTAAGGAATACTCAATTTGTTTTCCAATGGTAGCCAAGAGCTTCTTTTCTTCAAAGAAGTCAGATTTTGAGATCTGGAAGGCGACCCTCTTAAACCCTTCCACCATTTGATCCTGATGCTTTACACATGTTTCTCTTGCCTTGACCATTTTCTTTGACTTTGCAAAGGCTTCCGTAGTAAAATCCATGAAGTTTGCCAACAAAGTGTCACAGGATCCTTGCTCCATTATCTTGTGAAACTAATGCTTGATAGCTTCTCGATCTAATTCTAGTGTTGGCATCTCATATCCTATCATCAGCTTTAGGAATTCATCACACTTAGCTTGGTGATCCACAATTCGCTCATGATTGGCCTCTAATTCCACCAGGGACTTTTCCAGAACTCTTTTCCTGTATTCACAATTAAGTAGCCATGCTTCGGGTAGCCAGTGGTCCTCTTTTGATAGGGCCAATTCCTTTTCCTAGATCACCCAGGAGAGCTTGAGAATTCTCTCTAGATTTGGGTATGTGATCTTATAGAGCTTGAGAAACTGTTTACATACCCGGATCTTCTGCTCGACCTCCTTTTGCAGGACCCAATAATAATTATGCATTTTAGTCATGCAGTGAATTCCCTTTTCGCCCATGTCCATAACTCTTTTGAACCAGTCTGAGGTGGGCTTAGTCCAATTCTTCATCTTCTCCATTTTATTAACCTCTTCCTTAGACAATATGGCGGGCATCGATGATTCCATTGGAGATTCTTCTTCAGATGCTATCCATTAGTGTATAAAGGAATTCATCTCTGCCACTTGTTCTTTTAACTCCTCCTTTGTTGATTGGCCTTTGTTCATTTATTGGAGGATGGTGGAAACAAACCCTTGAAATACATTGATCTTTTGAGATCCGAAGCTGGGGCCTAAATTAATGGTGGTCACTTGATAATCCTTGCCCTAAAGGGAATCTGCATCCTTATCTAGCATGGGAGTGGCCACTTGTAATATTCTAGAACCAAAGGAATATGTAGTCATGTGTGATATGATCTTTGGCTTCTTTTCTTTCTAGGTTTTTACCTGCATTTTGGCTAATATTACTTCCAGTCGAACCTTGGAATTTGTGATCACTGGAGCTTTTCTTTTCAACTGCTGATCTAACAATGAGGGTACTTATGTTTCATGGCCTAGGGATGTAGTGGTTAATTAATTATCTTCCCCTTTGTATTTTTAAGGCTATTCCTCCTCATGTCTAGGAGAATCCTTAACTTTTTCCTCTTCTTCATCTTACTCCTCTTCTTTTAATATTGCCTTCCCCTTGTCAGGTTCAACAAATTTTGCATTCTTCTCAAAGGTATCTTCTTCTTGTGCTACCCCTTTAGCTTCTTCATTCTCAATTTCAACACCTTTGTTGGACTTAGCATCTTTTTCTTCCATATTTTCTTCTTCTTTCTCCTTATCTTGCTCTCCTTCTGAAGGCACTTCTTCATGCTACAGGTCCTCATATTGGCTAGTTCCTAGAGGATCATCAAATTTTTCCCCATCAACATTAGTATCATCTTTCCTTTCCTTAGAACGATGTTCCTATGGGCTTGCTTCCTTGTCCTTATGCTCTTCGATTTGCTTGCCTTTTGGCTTTTGATCTAAAATTTTGACATTGTAGTAAGTATCAAACTTACCCACATTTTCATCCTTAGGAATTTTTTGCCCTTCTTCATCAGAGGCCACTTTATCCAAATCAATTCTTATTCCTCCCTCAACATGCTCGAAATAGTCCTCACAATCTAAGTCCTTAATTTCCTCAATGATATCCACTTTTGCCTCCATGGGTTGTTCTGCGCTTAGCCTCTCCATTTATTCAAAAAACTACATCATATCATCCATCTTAGGTGGCTCAGTAGGAGGTGGAGGGAGAGGTAAGGCATCATCAAGTTGGGCCATAATAATTTTGACTTGAGGGTTTAGAATGACCTAAGAGAATTGAGGTCGCACATTTTGCAAATATGAAGCAAAGGTGTCTAGAAAGGTAAGATATGCCATAGAGGTTGTGGGCAAAGAAGGTGACGGAGTGGAAAGAGTTGGCAATGGGGGTGGAAGCAAAGAAGATAATATCGAGGAAGTGGTAGAGGAAGAGGAGTTGAGCACAACCATGGGAGTTGGTGGGGAAGCAGAGGTGAGGTGGAAAAATATGTCCACAATAGGTGGAGATGAGACATGCAGTGATTGAGGAGTGGAAGGGGATGGTGTAGTGGTTGCAGTAGATGGGAGAATAGAGGTGGCAAGTGGTGGTGAGAATGTTTTCTCAGCCTCCACCTCTTCTTGTATGGAAGGCATATTGAGAACAAAGGTTCTCGTCCTCTTTTGCTTCTTTGGCAGTTTTTGTCCTTCAGTGGCCTTTCGAGTGTACACTTTGTGATTCGATTTCCACTTAGATGTGTCTTTCCTTTTTCTTAATCTTGTAATAGGCTGAGACTTAGGAGCCATGCCCAAAGAGCCCATAGTGGTGCCACTTTCTGTTTCACTTTCCATCTCATCTTCGAGCTCCCCATAGGTTAGCTCTGCACCTTGTTCATGTAGTTGGGCTACTTAGTCATCTAACCACTTCTTCATCTTTTGCTCCACTAGGTGAGTGATGGTATTTAAATCCGTGACCTCCGGCTCAGCCTAATCAATCACTGGTAATGGGACATTGATCAGAGTGTTGTACCTTTCATCGAGGACACTATCATCTTCAACAATCTGATTGGGGACCAAGTATAGGTTAATGGACTTCACAAATTGGGTAGCCATTCTCATATAGTGCCACTTTCGGAGCTCATGGTCATCATTGCAGTTGGCCCAGAAATATTTGATGTGGGGTCTATGGGCATACTACCTCCCAACCTACTTCTTCAATTTTCCAAGAGGATCCAATCCTCCTCTCTCTATGTGTAGCTCAAGGTTGTATTCTACAAGCTCTTTTTCAGAGTACTCTACATAGGGGGCATCAAGGTAGGAATACGTCCCTTTTCCAAAGGTAATGGGGTATGGGAACCTAGAGCGATGCTTGTTGTGCAATAGAGTGTGGGTGGTCTACAACTATAGAGTAAACTCCAACAGTATGATTATGTCATTGGGGTATCAGGGAAACTGATATGGGAATCTCGAGAATCCTTCAGCTTTGATATACGTGAACTTAGGGAATTGGATGAACCAATACCCAAAACTCTTTACGTCTGCTTTGGCACTGTGTGACATTCTCTTGTGGTAATCTCCCACTAGGGTCCAAATGATGTTCCCGATGAAAGCATCGTTAACCCTCATGTAATCCTTCTTGAAATTCCTATACTGGAGCTATGGGTAACAATTGTACACTCAATTTTTCCCCTTCTTCGTTCCCAAGGTGCCAACACAGTCCAATCCTTTGTAGGGGAACTTTACTGCAAGGAGGTACCAGATATGAGGTCATGTAGAACTCTGAAGTTTTGTTTACCGCCACAATTTGATTGTGTAAGTTCTCACTAATAATCTTGGCCTCTCCTTGAAGGATCTCCTCTATGAAATAGAGCATCCACTCCTCGAAGAGTGAGGAAGTGGGGAGGTCCATTACCCTACTTAGGAGTGTCACCAGGTCATTGGTTTCTTCCAAGAAGTCACTCTTGTATAATGTTTGGGGCACCTTGTTAGCACTACCCCTTTTTCCATGTAGCCATGTCTAGTTAATTTTCCTTTTGCATCTCATGGGGTATGCCTTCCAAACATTCAAGGTGAAATCCTTCTCAACCTCTTCCATTTTATCAAAAAGGGGAATACCAAATGTCTTCCCAATAGACATGGGAGTCAATTATGCCAACACTCTCTCATCTATAGTAATTATCCTCTTGGTCTATGCATTATAACATTGTCGACACATAAGGACCAACTCCAGAGAAAATAGGGTAGGAGGAAAGCCTGCTTCCTTTGCAAGTCCACTCTTCTTAATTCTTAAGGATTCCTTTGTTTTAGGGTTGACCATGACCCTCTTCCAAAACTCATCAATGCTGACATGCCCTAGATCTATGTCAGTCACTTTGTCCCAATTGGACGTGATCTTCGAGGTGCACTCGACCCCATGAAATTCGTACTTCATTTGAGATTTTTCCTCTTTCCCCCTCAAATTCTTTGCAATCTTCTTATCTTTATCGGTCTTCTTTATTGGCTTCTTGATGGTTCCATAAATCCTACACACAAAGTGTGTAGTAATTTCCTTGATAAACTGAGTGCAAAACTTTAGTTAAATTATGCCAGTCATTATATGCATTCACATACCTGAGAAATACTATTACATTCATCAAATTTTATAACTTTGAATTCATTTGTGTATTTTACAGATTTATAGGTTTGGGGGTGTGGATTTTTGCTTAGTGGAAGCTGTTAGGGTGAATGTTGTTAGCAATGACTCTGGTAGGATGAAGTTCCACATGCAGAGCTCTGAGGGTGAATCCCCACAATGTTTGATCATTGAGAAAATTTAGTGTAAAATCATTAGGCACGTGCGTAAATCCATGGTGGAAGCACCTGGAGTTATTTCTCTTGGTTAGAGTGATCTTTTAAGTTCATGTGGGGATTGGTGATGTGGAAGCCGTGAGCTGGGAAGTCATTTAAGGTTTTCCATAAATAACATCCTTGAGGATGTGACAACCCATAGGAAAATTTCCACGTGATAGAACCCGCAATGCCTTATGACTTGGTCAAATTTTTGATTTGAACATTTTGCACATGGGGAGGTCATATTGAGTCATCTTGCTTAGAAATTCTATCTTTTATGGGCTACAGAAGCTGGTCATGTAGAAGCCACAAGGTGGAGGTCTATTAGGATTTTTTTCATTAAACAATGGCTTGAGATGGATGACATTTTGTACGTGTGAACCCGCAAAGGCATTTGGACTTGAGGTTCTTCATTGTTTAAGTTCAAGGTTACCGTTCACAAAACTAGGGAGCACAGGGACCTCCATGGTTGAAAGATGTGAGAGTTATGCCATAAGAAATGGCTAAAGGGACACAAATTTCCACATGTAGAGACCTGCAAGGGTGGGCTTGCAATGGGCATAGCCTCAAATATTTTCAAAGTTTAACATTGGTGAAGACTAGGGGCACATGAAACTTAAGGCGAGAGGTTGTGTTGGGTTGGCCACTAGGAACGAAAATGACAAGGTGACTATCCACACTCAAGATTTTGCATAGTAGTCCCTACAAAGTCCTAAGGTTTGGTTGACTCAATGATGAATTTTATTTAAGGAAGTGATAGGGAAGAATTCGCAAGGTAGGGATCTTCGTCAAATGTTAAGACATAGCCTAGGTGAGATTGACTCCCACGTGTGAGATTCCACAAAGCTCCAAGTGTTCATTGCCCATTTTTACTAATTTAAGGCTTGGTGGTGGAGATATGGGAGATTGAGGGAGAAGAGCCACCATTTTTCTTGCCACCTCAAATGACATTTCAGGGATGGGTCTCCAGATCAAGGAAAACCCTATAGAAGAAGCATTGAAGGTTTTAAACCTGACCCTAGGGTTTAAATTTAAACCTATAAATTATTTAAATAGTTTACCCCCCAAAACCCTTTTACATACTATGCCTGAAGAATTTGATAGTGTGAGGGCCAAATTTGGGGAGCGTTAAACTCATACCTATACCATGTGGGGAAGGAGAAGCAGTCACCTCAGTATTCCAATCTTTTTACGTTCGTGAGGGCTCCCTTCACTCTCCCAAATTTCAAAAACTTCAAATGAAAATGATGGATCAAGAGTGGGCTATATATGTAGGCCTTCATTAATGAAGGCATTAATTGTAGGTCTAATCATATGGGAGGTTGGTGAGATTGCAGAAACATGATGGTCGAAGGCTACGGGAATAAAAGTCATGCATAAAAAGTGAATACAAAAGCCTCGTGCAGAAAGTTCGATGTGGGAGGATGTGGGAGGAGTGTTGTTAAACATGGGCAAAGTAGGTCCATGGAAGTACACATGAGGAAACCCATAGTGACGGACCCATAGAGGGTGAAGGATGGTGCAGCCTCCGAAGGATGAAAACCCGCAAGTTAATTTTCGCAAAAGCTTGAAACTTCATGAAACTTGGGTGAAGACTTGGTCAATAAGGATTTGGAAATTTGTTAAGGCATATGACCATCCTAGGCTCAAAAATGGGGGAAAAAAACCTGAGGAAAGTGTGAATCAACTTGGTGAAGGAAAAAAAATAAGAAGAAGGGGGTCCTTGGTCTGAACGGGGCATGTGTGCAAAAGGCACAACATGACACATGCTCAAAATGCATGAAGATTACACAATAAATTGTTTCTTTGATGTCTTAGGTTGATAATATAAAGAGGAAGTTGAATGGTCTTTCTTTCTTTACTTTAAAATTTATCCACCATTTGGCAACCACTCTGGGTTCAATGTTAAAAGAATTCAAACATTATGATGATTCCAAAGGTGCTAGCACCATTTTTAATAAAAGGACCTATTTGAATTCCTCAAGAATGATTGGGAGGAAACTATTTATTAGTCTTGTGATCCCTTTGTTTAATTTTTTATTTTTTTTTTAAATTGTGATCTGCTATAGGTTTGTTGTTTTTGTGTTGTATCTAGCCAATGACCTTTGATATATTTTATTTAAAGTCAAAATATCTGCCCTAATGGGCCTTTTGTGTTTGGGTCCACCACCCTACAAATGTTGCTTACATAATAAAAAATAATCAAATGCATCATTATACTTATAAAAGTATTGATTTACCTTTTAAAAGTGTCGCTTTTCTCTTGACATGTGCTAATTTTATTATCAAATGCATCGATGTGCATGTCAAATGCATTGAAATGTTTACCAAATGTGTTGATTGGATAATTTGTACCTGCAGCCAAAATAATCTACAAATAGATTGTAAAATCTTACAAAAAAAAATGATTTATTAGTTTTAGAGAGACTTGTAAGGGTTAGTTGATAAAAAATAGTTGTTCAAATGTTATAAAAATGATAAATGTGCAAGTAATAATTTAATTCCAATTAGTAATTCAAAACCATGCAGAAAAAAGTTAGATGTGCCACTATGAAGATTAGGTGCACCAAAGTAGGGATCAAAAGCACCAATTTCCTAATCAAAAGCCCCGCTCTGCAAAGTAGAAGTGTAGATGCCCTAATTAAGAGTGCCACTATATTGATCAAATGCACCTAACTAAAAAAAAGCACCATTTTGTTAACAAAAGTGTCACTTTACACCAATAACCCTAAAAATAAGAAAAACTCAATAAAATATTAAATTTAGGTATGTAGGTCCCATAAGGCATGCCAAAATGTGAGTATCAAAATATAAAATTTTAAAATGAAAATTCCATAAAATCCAATTCAATAATCAAATAACTACTTCAATGAGAGTCTGTGCACATAAAAAGAAAATAAAATCAAATAAACCAACTAATTTACCCACACAAAGTTCCTATCTCTTACTCCATTATAATTGATTTTAATGCTGCAATAATGGATGTGGATTTATCTTCAAACAATAAGCATAATATGTAATAGCAAGATTGATGTAATGATAGCTCAAAATGATAATTATGAAGGGTTTGATAGCTTGGAATAATGGTGTACTTACATCTTTTATTTGATATTGACCAATATTGTAGGATAATTTAGAAGATCAATGAATGGGATTGATTAAGAGGACTTGATGCATGATTTAACTAGCTACATGGATGAGATGATTGGTCACATGGGCAAGATGACTAGCTGCATGAATAGGTGAAGTGAGGGTGAGTAGAAGTGATCATGAGTTTCTTTTTCTGCCAACTCACTAAATTAGGAGATTGAATAATATTAATATAACTAAATAAATATATTTATTTAATTCATGTGCATGAGATGAAGATATATTTAGTAAACAAATAAAATATTAATTTAGCTTATTTTTAGAAAAATTAAGAATAGAAAAAGTAATTAAACAAATTTATTTAATTTTGGACGAAATATTAGCTAATTAAAAAAATAATTATGGTGGATGAGAAGAATGCATAAATTAATTAAATAATTAAAAAATATTTAATAAATGTAAATGAAAGAAATTTGAGAAATTAATTAAATAATTTAAATTGTAGAAATTAATTAAATAGTTAAAATTTATTTAATTAAAGTAGTTGGACGGTAATGATAATTTTTTTTGGATAGGTGAAATGGGCTAAGGGGGCCCAACCCCAAATACAAAGATAACAACATAGCCCATGAACATGAAAAAAATAAAAAATAGAGAAATCAACAAACAAAAAACTGCTCTACTGCATCACCGCTACTCTTCCCTCTCCTACTCAGGGAGTTAATATATGCTTGCAATTTCCTTAAGCAGGGCAATATTGCTTGCTACTTCAGCAAGTTGAGGCTTTTGTTCCTCCACAAGATGAATGGAATCCATAGACCATTGAAAGGTTGAGTTAGCACCAGACACACACCACTTGACGGGCATAGCCCCAACCCGAACAAAAAGGGCTCCATTAATTCACCTCTTTCTTTTGTCATTTGTGTGTGTGAGATCAGTGGTGATAAGCACTGGTGTACCATCGTGCTCAATACTTTTATTGATGGAAATATTTGACAACCTATCTACTTCAACATTCCCTTCTTAGTAGATGTGGGAAATTCTGAAATCCTCCAAGGTCTAAAATTTCCATTATTTGTATTAGCCATTTATTCAATTTCCAATTAGGGGTAGCTCTCTTCCTAATTGCATTAATGGTGATCAATGAATCACCTTCCAAATGAATTTTTTTTGCCCCCAAATGTTTTCCAAGCAAAAGTCCCAACCAAGTCGCTTGGAATTTGACTTCATTATTTGTCTCTTTCATTAATTTTTTCACCCATTCTACCAACTTATCACATTTATGATTTCAAATAATGCATCCAACACCGGATGGGCCTAGGTTCCCCTTCGCTGCCACATCAAAATTTACTTTGAGCCAAACTTCTTCTTGTTGTTTCCATTTCATGTTTACCCTTGGGTTGTCAAAAAGATCAACCTTTTGAACCCCATAAACGAGGGTGGAAGATAATGATAAATTCATTAAATAATTGAAAATTATTTAATTAATATGAAAATAGAAAATGGTGAATTAATTAAAAAATAATTTAATTAGTATTGGCGATGAAAAGTGATGACTTAATTAATTAATTAAAAAATACTTAATTAATGAGGATAATTTGTTAGCTTAATTAAATAACTAAAAGTTATCTAATTAATATTAGGGGTAAATTGATGAGAAATGATGATGAAATAGAGGAAATGTGTTAGTCATTTTTAGATGTCTTCACATACCACAAATACTTAGTCTTATTCATTAAAAATAATCATCAATAGTTCATAACACCATGCATATACACACACATTGGTCCACTAACATATTGTGATCACAAGTTCCACCCCTTATCCAAATTACAATGAGGCTAGGGGGTCTCACAAGAAAATAAAGGGATTCCTAGAGGATGTGGCATACTCCTCCTTAGGGTTAAGTTGGCTCAAATTAATTAAACAAGCATGAATATTCTATTTTAATTACATTTTCATCTTCCCAAGTGGCTCCTTGTTTTCCATATTTGTCCCAAAGGACCTTAACTTGTTGCATGGTTTGATTGTGTAGTTGCATACTATGCCTATCTATGATTCTGAGTGGTTTGAGGTGGATATCTCTAACTTCTTCTACTTGAAGTGCTTGCTAATCAATTATATGTGTGGGGTCAACAACATATTTCTTGAGAAAGGATACATGGAATACATTATGAATGTGAGAGAGAGATATTGTGAAAGAGCCAGTAGGTAAGCCACACAAGTGATCTTTTTAAGTATTTCAAAAGATCCTATAAATCATGGAGCTAATTTAGTAGGTTTTCCAAAATTTATCGATATTTTTGAGGTCTGATACAAAGAAAGACATTTTCACCTATTAAAAATCCCTCAAATTTTGCTTCACATTTGCATGTCTCTTTTGATGACCTAAAACTTCTTCAATCTTCCCCTTATAATTTTTACTTGATTTTCATATTCTTGGAGAAGATTTGAACCAATAGTTACATAATTTTCTATACCATCCCATCCTATAGACATTCTACACTTCCTTCCATACAATGCTTTGAATTATTCTATTTGAATGGAGTTATAGGAATTGTTATACAAAAACTCAAATAGTGGAAAATAATCCTCCCACTTAGTGGGTTGATCCATTGCATACATTTAGAGCATGTCTTTCATAATTTAGTCGACTCTCTCTATTTCACCATCCATTTTGGGGCAATAGATGATGCCAAAATTGAGTTTGGTTCCTAAGGTGGCCATAATAATGGTCCAACATCTTGAGGTAAATAATTTATCTCTACTCAAAATAATCACTTGAGGCATCCCATGTAATTTGATTATTTCTTTTATGAATATTTTAGCCAAAACTTGGGTGTCATCCTTCACATTACCTTGGTTAACTTATCAACTACTACCAAAATACTATCATGTTGATTTTGGGTTTTTGATAAACCTATCACAAAATCCATGAAAATTATTGACCAATTAGGCTAGGGAAAATCATGAGGACAAAGAGTTCCTATACCCGATGACAACGTTATGCATTGACTAATTAGTTTTCTAGACTTTTGGCAAAAAAATTAATTATTTACTTTTAAAATTCTAGCTAAAAGTAATGAATTTTAATATCTGCATATATTTTAGCTACCCCAAGATGTGCTTGATAGGGCACATTGTGGCCTTCAATGAAGATATTTTAGTTTTAAACCTATTTCTTCATGTACGTAAATTCAATGTAAATAACAAACGATGCCATCATCCCCCATGTGATAATCTACCAAATTAATCCCATGTTGTAATTCTAACCTTTTTTAGTGGTATAAGGGGTCTTTTCCCTGCATATGTTTGATCCTTTCTAGCAAATCAAAACATAGTGAGGTGGTTGTAGCTAGTCTATCCCTTTGACTTAAGGTATCTACAACTTGATTTTATTTTCATTTAACATATGAAATATCCATCTCACAATTTCTTAGGAATTCCAAACACCTTTCTATATATAGCATTTAATTTTAGTAGTGCAAACAAATATTAGAGTCCCTTGTTCTCAATGTTCAGCTTGAATGGTCTCCCTACCAAATAGTGCTTCCATACCTTTAGTGCATGCACAATTGCAGAGCTAGTTCCAAGTTGTGGGTGGGATAGTTGAGCTCAAAATCCTTCAATTTATTAGAGTCAAATTCACTCACATGCCCATTTTGTATCAAAACTCAGGTCTTAACCCATCCAAAGAGTAATTGGTCTAGACTACAAACTCCTTTTCTAGTTCAAGAACTTACAAAATTGTTGTAGTGGTAAGAGCTTCCTTCAACCACTATAAAGCAATGTTACATTTCTTGATCCATTCAAATTTTCCCCCTTTTCATTGAAGAGAGGTTGTGGCGTAAGCGACCTTGGGATGGTTTTGTACGAACCTTCAATAATATCCTGACAACCAATGAAGCTTCTTATCTTTGTCACATTTTTAGGTATAGGCCAACCCAAAGTTTCTTGAATTTTGGTTAGGTTCTCTACTATTCCTTGGGTTGATAAAATATACTCAAAATAGTGTACCTTAGGCTA
Organism: Sequoiadendron giganteum; assembly: GCA_007115665.2. Taxonomy (NCBI): domain Eukaryota; kingdom Viridiplantae; phylum Streptophyta; class Pinopsida; order Cupressales; family Cupressaceae; genus Sequoiadendron; species Sequoiadendron giganteum. The sequence goes on from CM021100.1 coordinate 668,478,303, forward strand.
AAAGAAATAAAAATTGGATAATTTCCCATATAATTTATGCTCTCTCAACCTCTATAGTACTATTCTCAAATGCTCCTCATTTTTTTCTAGATTCTTAGTGTAAACCATGATATTTTCTAGAAATACCAACAAAAATTTATCCAAGTACTTGTGGAAGGCATTATTCATGAGCCCCTTGAAGGTGAATGGAGGATTTGTTGGACTGGATAGTACCACTAAGAACTCATAATGGTTTTAATTAGTTCAAAAAGCTATTTTTAGAATATCTTCATCCTCAATCCTTAGTTGGTGATATCTTGAACTTAGATATATTTTAGAGAAGATTGTAGCTCTCTTCATTTGGTAGAATAAGTCATTGATTCAGGGAAGGGGGTATCTATTTTAGATGGCCACCTTATTCATCTGGTAATAAATATACAATCTGTAATGCCCGTCCACGCTTCGTCCTGATAGTATTGTTGTATGTGGCTTGGTCTGTCTTTGTTGTTGTCAATTGCTTTCTATTTCGCCTTACGGTCAGGTACTATTGGGTAAACAGTCTATTTGAGTTAATTGCTTGATTGTGCTTTGTTTGATTATTTTGTTAAAATAGAGAACATTGGATTTAAAAGAATTATGAATAATTTAATAGAAATTATTGAAATTAAAAGCCTTGGAATAATTAAATCAATAGTTAAAATGATTGATGTATCGATTAAATGGATCATTAATAAAGTATTTATTTGATTTAAATAAATTAAGCTTAAAATGAAATATTAAAATAAATATATTAAATTAAAAGAATTGTGCTAGTAAATTATATGAGAAATCAAATTAATAAATTAAATACTTATAAGTTGAGTTAATTGTGTGTGCAAACTGTAAGATAAGGTGAAAATTATAAAAATAAGAAGAGAACATAAGTTGTGAGTAGTGGAGTTAAAGAATAAAATAAAATAATTAATTTTGTGCAGTTACGGGAAGTGGAAAAATAAATCAATTAGGGATAACTGAGAGGGGATTTTTGCACTTTTTTCTAGAGAAAAATCTCATTTTTCTATTTTTGTCGTGAACGATTCTTGTTCAGGGAAGTCTCCTTTCTGGGTTTGGGGGATTTTGAAATTGGGTCTTGCAATGATTGTTGAATCTTGGAAGAAGCTGAAGCTACAAATAGTGGAGCTTGGTCTTAGGATTAGTCCTTAGCTAAGCTACTCATTCAAATCGGGTTCCTTCGTTCTCAGTCTCTTACTTCGACTTAATTACTGAATTGAAATAAATAATAAATGGAAAATTCTAGAAGGGTTTTAGATTCTCTCCACCAATTTGCTGATGCATATTCTATAAATGAATGTTTAATTACTTCTTGAAGCCTAAAATGAAAATTTTTTTAGTACATTGGTAACCATTGTGGGACCTTGCGAGTCTCTCAAACTTCTCTTATTTATTATTTCCTTGATAGCAATTTGTTCGTTCTTGGGAATCCTTCGTTAATAATCCTAATAACTTCTTTATGGAAATAGATGAATGATTCTTTTATTTGAAGCATTAAGCTATAACATCGAAGCATTAGATTAGAGCCTTGAATAAAATTACCTTGTTGTGTTCTAGCCTGAACCATTTTGTAACTTTTGTTTTAGCTAATTCAAAATTTCTTATTCCCTCTGTCTTCGTCAATCTATTTACTTTTTAGCCTCATCTCATCTGGCGTTGTCTCTTCCTTAAGACATTTCCCTAATTTTTGAAGATATGTATATATCAAAACTTAACTGATATGATTATTGGCATTGATCTAATTATGCATCCATTGTATGATGAACCAGTCTATAAACGCTATCATCATTAAAAGTGCTAATTTTAGCAGTGAACTCACATGTAAGCTTATATAAAAAAAAATCAGCTATAATTTGTTACACAGTGCAATTTCATGTCAAATCAGATTATATTTCTTAGTTTGACAACCACTATAATATTTGGAAGAACAATCCACTATCTGACATCAAGGAGTGAATCACCCAAGAATACATAAGAAAATAAGCTCTTGGGTTTAAGTCCCAACTGGTCCAAGGAAAAAAATGAGTATAACAACACCAACCTAAAAAATACCTATCTTTTAGATGATGGCAGTGACAAAAGAAGGTGAGCAAGAACCCACAACTAGACTTCAGTGCATAGTATACACCTAGGGTTTCATATTCCTACCCTAGAATTCTTGTGCTAATGATAAAACACTAGTTGCAAAGAATTTCCCTTATGAAATGTGAGGATTCTTAACCCCTTGAGGTGAATGGCGAATAACTAGGGGCGGTTCTTAATCAAAATTTGAATGGGTCTACTTTAACTTGGTTCGATTCTCATTGAATTTTTTTTGTTCCTCCTTTGTTCATATTCAAATTACATTAAGTTGGTGAATTAAATCATGTTAATGGCTATGTTAGTTTGATTGGGAGACCACAAAACACCTTGTGCTGGTATTTTGATTTAATTGAGTGCATTGGGTTATTGAATGCATGTAGGCCAATAGTATATAAGATGATTCTATGTTTGGTGTAGGCCTTTTTAATTTCCATAGGCTTCCAGCTTGTTTGGTAGTTCGTATTTTATGTTATTATTTGTTTACACACACACACACATATATACATAGAAACATAAATATATATGGGGGTCGACACCTAGAGAAGGACTCTCAGGACAACCCATGCTAGGACCATGCGATGGCTCTCTCCACTACTACAACCTTGCATCCCCTTGACTTGTATTTCTAATTTATGTTTGTGAGTACCTCTGGAAGTAGTGTTACTGTTGTGTTGTGTTATGTTGTCCCTTGCATTTTGGGATCTTTATTGTCAGTTGGTTGTCACCTTGTTGTCATTGTGATGGTGGAAATCTTGTTATCTTCTAGCACGAGGGGTGGACCTTTGGGTTCCACATGGATGGGTGGAATGTGCATTGTACTCCACTAGGTTCCCTCTCCTTGTTCATGTTTGTGATGACTTCTTTTGGATGGAAGACCTCTACATTGTACCAACTCATGTGGTTCAATACTCTTGTACTTGTATTGTAACATAATCTGATGTATCTTGTATCGTACTTGATGTAAACTCTTCATATGTATACGAGGAGATGGTGTTGTTTATATGTATAAATGTAATTATATAAACTGATATTGACTCTATTATGTAATGGACTAGGTTACAAATGTTATTGTAATTGTAATTAAATGAATTGATTCAAATGATCTCTATTGAATAAATGTTATGGATGTATCATATTGATTAAATGAGATGGTTATATATAATTTCATATTGTAGTTGGAGTTTAACTAAATGCAATGACTAATAGTTCTTGTAGTTTGTTAATGTGAATCTAGTAGCTAGTAGTGCAGTCACAAACCTTAGAGGATTTAGGTTAGATTTGTGTTAATGTTTATTTGCAATAGTGTGTTTATTGCACTTTAAATTTTTTTTTTTTTTTTTATGGTGTTTCTAGGATTTCGTGGAATTAGACATGGTATCAGAGCCCAAGTTCAAACACTGGGTGCTCTAGGTTTATAGGTGAGCCCATTGAGTTGTATTAGTTGCATAGATTTTGAAGTTTGTGTTTTCCTTTGTTGACCTCATTTAACACCCTGAACTTGTCCTTGGTGGTGTTTGTGTAGGATCATGCCTAGAAGGTTTGAGGTTGGGGACGTGGTTGAAGCCATGGTGGTGGCCATAGGGCTGATCTCCAGGACACACCTCCTCAGGTTTATCACGAGTTTGAACATGAGGAACAACAAGGTTTGTAATGCCCTGCCACATAACCCTAGAGGACGACGCAATAACAATGGAAGCGTAACAATTTTTTTTTTGAAAGTGCAATTAACAATAAGTAAAGTGAACTACACTTAATACATACATCCTCTAAGGTATGCGACAACATTTACATTTGAAACCCATAACTTACAAAAGTAAACTAATCCATAGCATATAAATTATACTCATGAAATAAAGAACATAGATCCAATAACATTAAATTCATCTCATAAGATACAAAGCACATAATAAAACCATTCAAGATTGTATACATTCAATATAGCAGTTACAAGGCTCATTTCCAAAATGAGGTAGATCATACAACAATATTACAATTACAATAATACAAGGATCCTCCTCGAATACAAATGAGGAGTAGCACATATGAATAGATATCCAGCTGATCCAACAAAACATAAGAGATGGTACAAGACAACTGGATCATGCGAGCTCTCCAATCTGGAAGATCCCGCCATTACAAACATGAAGTGGAAACCCAATGGTGAAAGGTGCACATTCCACCCAACCAAGTGGTACTCGAAGGCCCACCCCACGTGCTAGAAGATAGTAAAAGGGCTTCCTAGGTATAACCAACAACATCAAGACATAGGCAATCACAAGACTAAACCATACTAGTACAATACTTAACATAAAGGTTACATTGCTTCCAGAGTTAAAGAATCAAGTACATCAACTGAACAATACAACCTATTATCATATGAGGAGTGTCATCACAAAGTAGCATGGGTTACCCTAGCATTTCTTCCTAGGCCCCAACCCCCATCTTGGGTTACCCTGGTAGCCTCTCACGATCCCCGACCCCACATGCAAACTAATGCGAAATCAAATATCTTTCAAAGGGAAAAGATAACGATCTTGCCATTCCAAGCCTTCTCATCTCATTAGAAGTCTAAATGATCCCTTGAGCCAATGAGTGAGGCACAATTAACAAGTTATGTTTTTAAAGTTACCCTTTCCCCTAATAATTTTATTTAATTTCCACTAAATTATCTAACTCTGACATGAGTTACCCTGGCACCACTTTGTGCACCGACCCCCATCGAGAGTCACTCCCCTAATGAAAACACAAAGATTTAATCCAAAACCCAAGGGTAAACAAAGTGCACAAAAACTGATAATAAATATCAACCATAATGCTAGAGGCAACACATCCCATTCGTAGTAACTGGGTGTCTAAACTGAATCACAACCAAGTGCACTACCCAAGGAAAATAAAGGGCTGAACAAAATATCACAACCCCCACATAAAATTACATTTGGAAGGCTTACACATTCACAACTAACAAATTTCCCAACTTGTGTAAACAAAAGACATCCTGATTAAATAAGCAATTCAGGCAAGTAATTAAACTAACATTAGGATTTCCTTAATCCAATATCCATTTAAAGAAAATAATAATACATTGCTCAAATAATTATAACTTAATACAACTTCATTTAAAGTCAATAAAGAATTAAATCTAATTATTTAATTCAATTTCTCGATTTGAATCTTTTATAAAAGTCAATTTTCCCTTTCTAAATATTTTCATTTTGAAAACATCCAGTTTGTGCATTTGAATGCACCTAATATAAAAAACTTATTTAAATATATATATATATTTAAAATTAATTACAATTTCCAAACAATAATAAACATTTATATAAATTATATATATATATAACATATATATACATAAATATATATATATATATATATATAAATATATATTAACATGCATATATCTCTAAGCATATATATTTATATGCATATTATATTAATATTTATATAAAAACTCATTAATAAAAAAACCGTATCAACAGGGAAGCAAACGATCTATGCTTGGGTGCCATTTACATGGCCAGTGGCTACCACGGCTGACCCTCATGGGGCGTGGCCTGTGAAGGCAGCGTCGAAAGCTGCCTCCATAGTGTCACCTCCCTATGGGGGTATCCCCCAACCCTTAACAATATTTAAAAATTATAAAAAAAATTTAAAAACCCTGCGATTTTATTAAAATTCACCGTACGGTTTTCTCAATCTGGGTTTTTTTTTCCAGAATCAATTTCTTCAGAAGCTTTTACAAAAATACATGTATATATATATAACAAATAATTGTTCCAGATGGGCAATTTATTTTCACAAAATTTTCTACAGGAAATATTTACAAAATTTTACAGAGGTTTTCAATTTCCTAGCCAAATAAAACTAATTGGAGAAAAACAATAATCTTCTATGGGAACATCCTTTCCAATACATCAGAGGTTTTCTACAAATTTTGATAAGAAGATTTAAGTCCATTCCTACAAAGGTTTTCAAATTTTTCTATATAATCTTCCTGGGAATTCTTTTGTTTTAAATCAATTTCCTACAGAGGCTCTAAAGCTTTCATGACAATCTTTCTAATTTCAAAACATGTCAAAGCTTTAAACAAATAAAATCTTCTTTGTATAGGCAATCTTTTCCCAGACAACAACTAATTCTAATAACCTTTTTCAATTTGAATTTAAATAAAACGATGAAGAACTTGTTTCAGATGCTTGAAGAAATGAATTTTGAAGTAGAGCCTCGCCTTCAGATTCCAAAATTTTCAAAGCCTCTTCCAAAAAAAATCCTCTTTCCAGAAAGTTGAAAACAAAATCAAAGCCAATATCCTGAGAACTTCTTTCAATTTTCAACAACCCCAATTTTCAATTTTCATTCTCATGAAAAAATAGCCTTTTGCCCTCTTTCAATTAATGCAATTATTCTCTCCGTGAATTATTTCCCAACACCAGATTATTAATTTCTAACTCATGTCACAATCCCAAAATATCTTTCCAAATCCACTCCCCAGATATTTCCTCATAGATATTTTAATAAGATATTTGTTTAATTTATAATCTAAAATCAAAGATTAATTTTAAATATCCATTCATTTAAATTCACAACTTTATTTAATTAATATAAATAATTAATTAAACAAAGCTTTTATAATCTAACAACTTAAATATCAAATTTAATCTAATTAATTTTAATTACTATGTAAAATAAATTTAATCTAAATAATTAGATTACTTTACATAATAAATTAAATCTAATTAATTAAATCAAATTTAAAGCTTCGAACAACATTAATCATGATTAAATAAATAATCAATTAAAACATTATAAATATTAATTAACATTAATTTTCCCACAAAGCATACCTTGAAAAATAATTAAATGACAAGGCAAACATGGACAACAAAGCATAACCAAAACAAGGACTAGTGACACACTATGACTAGGGTTGTGGTTTGACAAGGAAACCCTGTTACTATTTCCCAATCAAATATTTTGTTGGGCAATGAAAACACTCAAACCTGCGAATCTAGGTGGAGTCGATGTCCTATACTTGCAATCCTACAATCAAAACACATGTCGTACATATATATAGATCATGAACAATCACACCATGAAGGAAAAATCATGGAATCGTAGGGCGCTCGCAAGCGAGTGATGCAATCTCTTCCCCTTCACCAATATAGTGTCACATCAAAACTGGCGAAACTAAAACATCAAATAACTACAGATGAACATATATCAATATCAACTCACATAATCAACTATGCTAACCAGAGAGCATGTCATAATCAATAATCATCAATATAGTGTACCATCACATCTCAATATAAAAACCATCATCGCTATAATGTCAACGATCAAATAACACTAACATAGTATCATAGTCTATCAAAATAAAAGCACTATTTGAAAACATAAGAAAATCAGAGGGGTGCTACAAGGTTCCTAAAAAAATCAGGGAGGTGGAGATCAAAACCCAGGTCAGTCGGGATTAGAGGGCACACAGTTGTGTCACTTACTTGAGGAGATTCTTGGCCATCTTGGTTCGAGACCGTAAGGAGAGTAGTTGATAGTTAGGGAGAGGGAGAGGTCTCCCAGGAGAAAGGAGGTTATTGCAGAGAAAGAGGCAGTTTTAACTGGACATATGAAGGATCTTCTAAGAGCTTATCCTCCTACATTTGATGGGACTGGTAGTGGTTTGGAGGTTGAGACATGGTTAATTGATCTGAACAGGTGTTTCGCTATATATCCATATGGTAGCAACACCAAGGATAGGTGCGCTATCATGCATCTTTGAGGTTTTTCTTCCCCATGGTGGTGTTTGGAGGAGTTGAAGCTCCATTTGGATATAGATTTAGTTTGATGGGAGATATTCTTAGAGAGATTTAGAGCTTAGTTCTTGTTTGATTATTGGTGACAACGTTGCATTGATGAGTTCCATGAGTTGAGACAGATGGAGATGTCAATTGAGTAGTATGAGAAGAGATTTTATGAGTTTAAGCAATATGCTATCATTGGAGATGATGAGGCTATGTTAGTACAACACTTTATCAAGGGCTTGAATGCTCGAATTGGTGGGGGTGTTCATGTGTTTGAGCCAAAAACTATGGAGGTGGTTGTGGAGAAGGCAAAGATAGTAGAGGAGAATTTAGCTATGGATTTAGGTGGACAAACAGGTGTATAGATCGGTAGTGCACCTCCAACTGGTGTCGGATCTCAGGGTGGCACATCTTAGGATGTAGGTTCCTTCTAGGGACATCAAGCACCCACTAAGAATGAGCAGCAACAACAACAACACTCCCACTCGAAACCTTGGAACTCTCAATCTCAACATGTTAGTAGGTTCTATAGAAGGAAAGATCAGAGTTGGCGATGAGCTAAGAAATATCATCCTGACTAGCTAACACAAAGCTCATGGTCTGTGGTTAGTGGAGGTAGTTTTATGCAGCCTAGTGCACCCTCAGGTGATTGGGGCTATGGTAGAGGCACGAGATGTTTCTCTTGTGGTCAGTAGGGTCACATTGCTAGACAATGTCCTCAGAAGGGCACATATGGTTTTAGTCAGAGGTCAACTACTTTAGATTTGACAATAGGTGATGCAAGTAGATCGTATAGGGTGTTTGGAGCAGTGGATAACCGCTAGGTTGAGCACTAGAGTTCAATTGGATAGACTTCTGGTAGAGGACATGCAGTGTTCTTTGGAAATTGTACTTGTCCTATAGCTTCAGGGATTGACCATCAGGGGGTGAGTCATGGCCCAAGTGAGGGTCCAATGGGATCCAAGTGTTGAGTCTTTTGTCTATTGGGAGGATGTATCCCAGATGCACGAGTTTTATCCATTTTTGTGTGCAGGCTTCCAGGAGTAAGCTTGGTCCTAGATGTAGTGCCTTTAGTTTTTTTTTTTGCTTCTAATAGTGACTTGGTTGTATTTGGACATCAAGATATTTTGTTTGATGATACTTGGATATTAGGATACTTTGATGCACATTTATGATGTTACTTGATGACATTCTTGTATCTAATGTTTATGCTTATACATGTTTAGCAGATCAGTTTAATTGTTTATGTGAGTTATCATTGATATGAGGATTATGTGATTGTTAGATGTATGTTCTCCTCGTGATTTGATATATGTTTATTATGTGTTGATGTATTGATGAAGGGGAACAGGGTCGCATCACTCGCTTGCAAGTGCCCAGCGATGCTACGATTTTCCCTTCACATTGTGATTGACTATTTTCCTATGTACACATTTCATCATGTGGTTTGTTGCAGGTTGCAAGTGCCAGGCATCGACTCCACCTGAATCGCTAGGTTTGAGCGTGCCTTATACCCAATGGAGGTTGTTGATTTAGAGATAGCATCAGGTTCCCCACATTGAGCCATCATCCTTGTCGAGGGTGAGTATTTGTTTGTCATACCCTATCAATTCTGAAGTTAGTCTGTGTCGTTTAAGTTCTTCTTATACCCGGTCTAGTATTTGTTTGATATTTAGTTCATTTCAAATTATGATGTGCTTGTAGTTTCGTATGTTTCATTCTTACCTTGCGGCTTTGAGGAGTAGGTTGAGTCTTAGGGGGGGAGGATGTAATGCCCCTTCGTGGTTTGTCCTGACAGTATTGTTGTATGTGGCTTGGTCTATCTTTTTTGTTGTCGTTTGCTTTCCGTTTTGCCTTGCAATCAGGTACTGCTGGGTAAACCGTCCATTTGAGTTAATTGCTTGATTGTGCTTTGTTTGATTATTTTGTTAAAATAGAGAACACTGGATTTAAAAGGCTTAAGAATAATTTAATAGAAAGTATTGAAATTAAAAGCCTTGGAATAATTAAATAAAAGTGTAAATAAATAGTTAAAATGATTGAAATATCGATTAAATGGATCATTAATAAAGTATTTATTTTATTTAAATAAATTAAGCTTTATGAATTAAAATGAAATATTAAAATAAATATATTAAATTAAAAGAATTGTGCTAGTAAATTATATGAGAAATTAGATTAATAAATTAAATAGTTATAAGTTTAATTAATTGTGTGTGCAAACTGTAAGATAAGGTGAAAATTATAAAAATAAGAAGAGAACAGAAGTTGTGAGTAGTGGAGTTAAAGAATTAAATAAAATAATTAATTTTGTGTAGTTACGGGGAGTGGAAAAATAAATTAGTTAGGGATAATTGAGAGAGGGGATTTTTGCACTTTTTTTCTCGAGAAAAATCTCATTTTTCTATTTTTTCCATGAACGGTTCTTGTTTGCGGAAGACTCATTTCTGGGTTTGGGGGATTTTGAAATTGGGTCCTGCAGTGATTGTTGAATCTTGGAAGAAGATGAAGCTACAAATGGTGGAGTTTGGTCTCGACATCAGTCCTCAACTGAGCTACTCGTTCAAATCAGGTTCCTTCATTCTCTGTCTCTTACTTATGCTTAATTACTTAATTGAAATAAATAATAAATTGAAAATTTTGGAAGGGTTTTAGATTCTCTCCGCCAATTTGTTGATGTGTATTCTGTAAATCAATGTTTAATTACTTCTCAAAGCCTCAAATGAAAAATTTCTAAGTATATTTTGCAACCATTGCGAGACCTTGTGAATCTCTCACACTTCTCTTATTTATTATTTCCTTGATAGCAATATGTTCGTTCTTGGGAATCCTTTATTAATAATTCTAGTAGCCCCTCTATGGTGAAAGATGAATGATTCTTTTATTTGACGCATTAAGGTATAGTATCAAAGCATTAAATCAGATCCTTGAATCAAATTACCCTGTTGTGTTTTATCCTAACCATTTTATAACTTCTATTTCAGCTAATTCAAAATTTCTTATTCCCTTTGTATTTGACAATCTATTTACTTTTCAGCGTCATCACGTCTAGCGTCGTCTCTTCCTTAAGACATTTCCCTAATATTTGAAGATATGTATATATATCAAAACTTACTTGATTTTATTATTGGCGTCGATCTAATTATGCATCCATTGTATGGCGAAGCATTCTATAAACTCTATCACCGTTAAAAGTGTTAATTTTAGCAGTAAACTCACATGTAAGCTTGTATAAAGTTTTTCCAGCTATAATGTGTTGCACAATGCAATTTCATGTCAAATCAGATTAGCTTTCTTAAATTGACAACCACTATAATATTTGGAAGAACAATCCACTGTCTGACATCGAGGAGTGAATCGCTCGAGAATACGTAAGAAAAGAAGCTCTTGGGTTTACGTCCCAACTGGTCCAAGGAAAACAATGAGTATAACAACCCTAACCTAAAAAGACCTATCTTTTAGATGATGACAGCGAATAAAGAAGGCGAGAAAGAACCTGCAACTAGACTTCACTACTTAGTATACACCTAGGGTTTCGTATTCCTATCCTAGAATTGTCGTGCTAATGATAAAACACTAGTTGCAAAGAATTGACCTTATGAAATGCGAGGATTCTTAACCCATTGAGGTGAATGGTGAATACCTAGGGTTCATTCTTAATCAACATTCAAATGGGTCTACTTTACCCTGGTTCGACTTTCTTTGAAAATGTTTTGTTCCTCCTCTATTCGTATTTAAATTACATTAAGTTGGTTAATTTAAGCATGCTAATGGTTGTGTTAATTTGATTGGGAGACCACCGAACACCTTGTGCTGGTATTTTGATTTAATTGAGTGCATTGGGTTATTAAATGCATGTAGGCTGATAGTATATGCGACGAGTCTATGTTTGGTGTAGGTCTTTCTTAACTGTCGTGGGCTTCCATCTTGTTTGGTAGTTTGTATTTTATGTTAGTACTTGTTTATGCATATATATCTACATAGATAGAAAAACATATATGTGTGTTTACACATGTGTTCACACTTATTTGCTTTGTGTACTTGGTTAAGGAGTGATGTTACTTTATATAATGGTAGTTAACAAAACAAAACAAGAAGAACACGAAGTATGAATATATTGATTTAATTGATAATAAATAAACAAAGGTTAGTGTTGTGAAGAGAGAATATCTTGAAGAATATTTAGTTAACATGAAATGATTACTCGTAAACTATTCATTTATTCCTAGTTCTTATGATTATTGTTTTGGTGTGTTGTGAGCTATTTTTATTTTGTGTAAGTCATTGTGGGAGTTAGTCATTCGAAGTCTTCTAGAGGCTTGGGGAAAATTATGTTATCATCTTAATGTTTGTGTCAATTCTTGAATTCGGTTGATGTGATAATTACTATGTGTTATTGTGGGGAATGCTTCATGGATAATTCTAGTGCGGGATGATTCATGTCTTGCCTTTGTGTATATTCATATGGTTATGTGATCTATTGTTCTTTTGTGTAAGTCATTATGGGAGTTAGTCATTCAAAGTATTATAGAGGCTTGGAGTCAAAGTCCATGCAATGCATACAAAATCATTTTGATTATTAATACCCTAGTGCATTGTATATGTTTGCTACATCAAACAAGATTGTTCAAAACTGTGAAGCCTCCAAGCAAAGCAAAAGCAACATCATCAACTTCTAACAACATAAAATTTCTATCCATCATCAAATATTTCTTCTAACTGACATCCATCCTGCATAGCAATATCATTAGTACCATATACATCGCACATCCACAATGTCGTCAATACATATCATGATGATAATAAAGAAATCAAAACATCATGTATCATGAATGGGGCATACATCCATCATATATCATCCATACATCATATATCAGCCACTATATTGGTCATCCATAATAAAACATCATATGAAAAACCATTCAAATCATATGCATACATCAAAAAAGTACAAAAACATAAACATACATCATCATACATAGTCATCCATGATCATTACATAAGCATAAAATGAAGTTGAATTGAAGAAGGTATATCTCATATATATCATCATCAAAAAAGGGAGAATGTCATAGTACATCATCATCAGTGAAACGAGTGTGATAGGATAATACAAAATAATACATATATACGAGGCCTCGACTAGGCCAATGAATATATATATATAAAAACATGTTTGCAATATGTCTGAGAAATATCATAAATATCAAGTACAAATATAAACTACTCAATAGGAAGGAGAGAACCCTATAGACCATGTTGTGGATCACCATCTAGATCTGGCTATCTCACAAAACCCTCCTTGCCACCTCCACCTGTTGTAGCACTAGGCTCTCCAAACCATGGACACCAAGCAACCCTAGGAACAGTAGCATCATACAAGGTCTGATAGTATGTAGACATCTATAAAAGCCGATCTCGCTTAGCTCACATACTATCATGCTCTACCCTGATAGTACCTCTCTCTGCCCTAAGCAATTGTACCTGAGCCACTGTAGCATGCCTCCACCCACTCTCACTATCTTTCTTAGCCCTCAAACTATCCCTTTTTGGAGTCAGAGTAGCAACCTGAGCCTCTGTGGCCTATTGCTGCACTATCTCTGCATCTCTAGCAGTGGTCATTTGAGATAACTAATACCTCCATCCCCAAGTGGTGGAGGGGAACCCAGAATCTGTCCATGACCCTGCACCTAAGGCATATGGTCATCATGACCACCTTGTTCCCCATCATGTTGAGCCCTATCAAGCTGCTCTGTAAGAACCTCAATGCGTAGTCACTCCCCACGCCAACCTATAATAGCTACTCTACCTAAAGCGGGATCACTCCTAGGATCTATGAATCTCAGGCTTGTGTCGTGCCCACCACTGATCAAAATCAAGTGTGGTACCCAGATCTGTTGAACCAATCGGCCAACCCCATCCAACTAGGGAAAGTGCTCTGAATGCAACAACAATAGCATATTTGTCTACTTGGTGACCCCATACACGAACCTCCCTATTGGTTTGACCGAAACGAGCCTCATATATATCAGGAAACCGACCCTATCTCTCTCCAAACTGATGGCATACTCTATCTGGTAAGTAATGCTCTAGAAAAGAATAAGATTGACCAATCAACCATATGGTCTTCCGATAATAAGAAAGATGCTCCAGATCCTCTAACCATGCCTCACAATCCATGTAGGGTCTCCAAACAAAACCTAGCATCTCATCGAACACATGACACCAGTATGGAAGATCTCTAGGAAAGGTTTAGTGTAAGAAATCTCCATAACGATATGAGTACGGATCCTTAGGAGTACAATCCTTTATCCCATCAGGTCGAGAAACTACAATGTGCTCCTAGGCCCAAATATGTAAAAGAGAATTACCTATGGAAATAGATTTCCCACCTCAATATACAACCTCATGCATATCTCTATAGAGGTGGATAAGAAGACACAGACCCCAAGCATATCCAATCCCATGCTCAAACATACCCTCAATTTAAACCCCCCATCCAACAGGGAACTGACGACCTCTCCTATCAGGAACAACTAGTCCTGAAATCAAACCACAAAGGACAAGAGAAATAAGGTCTACACTACCAACAAACTCAAACAAATCAATCTCAGACTGTCACACCTCTAAGTGTTTGACACCCAACACACACCACAAGGCACAAGTACCTCGTCAAACATGGTATGTCATGAGCTCACCATGGATAGGAATGTAGAGAATCCTCCACACATCCTCGAGTATGATGGTGTCCTCTCTTGTACGTAAATGAAATAAAGACAACTCTGAATTCCATAGCTCCATGAGTGTAGTCATCATCGATGTATGAGTTCGGATGGGGGGAATGTAATAGATATGACGTAGCTCAACCGTATCTTGGAAATCTCGCTCAAAAACATCAAAATGGGCAATCAGATCAAACAGATTCTGAGGTTGTCTCTCTCTCAACTATAGTGGTTTAAGTACCACCTACAATCATTTTAACCCATGATGTTAGGGTTTCACTCTAAACACACAAAAAAACACAAAAGCGATGAAAAATGACACTTAGAATGACAAACAAGCAAAAGCAAGCAACTATTAGCAAAAGTGACCAAACAAGAGCAAAGGTGAGGGTTTAAGTCAAAGGTGAGGATTTAGGTCAAGGGTGTAGAAATAAAAAATGAGGGTTTAAGGCAAGGGTAAAGATCTAAATCAAAGGCGCACAAACAGTCTAATAGCAAACAAAAGTGAAAGTTTAGAGCAATTGCTAGTTTTAAAGGTGAAAGTTTAGAGAAAAAGCGAGGGCCCGAAGAAAGTGCGAGGTTTTAGGTCAAAAGAAAGCTTCCTAGCCTAGCAAGTGCGAAGAAAATGATGCAAAGGCACCAAAACTCCTAGAACTTCACTATTGACCTTGGAAACTTTGTACACGAAATACGAAAACGTGATGAGATGAAAAACGAGAAGCAAGAGGGTACATACCAGGCCACCAACACCTGCAAGTCATCCAAACTCTTGAACTAGGTTCAAACAATGCGGGGCTCCCTAAATCCTCAACATTGCTCCTCGACAACTGATAGAATGGAGAATCTAGAGGCAAGAATTCACTATAGGATCAAAACACAAATGAGGCAATTAGAACCCTAATTACCTATATTAACCCCCAAAAACCCTAATTTTTAATTAGGGGACATTGCTACTTTCAAATTAGGAGCTCTTGGGAACATTAAAACAAGCAACAAGGGACATATAGACCTAATTTTTTTTTCTAAACTCATCTAAACCAAAATAAGAATAGTGTTGTGAGCTTGACCTCAAAATTGAAATTTCGGCCAACCTCTCGAGAGACCAGCACAAAGTCCTATAATTTCGTTGACTGTCGGGGCATAATTTTTTTTCAAAAATTTGATCTTAAAAATAAAATCTTTGAAATAAAGTAACTAGTACTTTGTCTCAAAGAGGGGCAAAATGTAGACATGTAAAATTGACCTAACACCTATCACACACTATAAACAAAATTTTCACATCATCAACATCATTATCATCAAACATCATTGCATTTCACATCAATTGCATCCAAAACCCTAATTCCTCTATTTAATTGAATAATAAAACATTATTTAATTAATTCTCTTATTCATCGTATTCGACGAATTAAGTAAATTTTATTTATTTAATAAAGTCCTAAAAACCCTATTTCTACTATTAATTGAATAAAACGACATTGTTTAATTAATTCACTTTTTCATCATTTTGACCAATTAAATGTATTACATTTATTTAATAAAGTCTTAATCTAGCTTTATTTTGTCCTAATTGATTAAATAATGCCAATTATTTAATTATGTCGCTAAATTACCTTATTCCCCAATTTTTTTGATACAATAAGTAGCATTTATAGGGTATTGTACTCTTTACACAATGAGCCACTAGGGCCAAAAAAGGTCATGTCCAAAAAACTTAAAATAACTAAGCCAAAAATTAAAACACAGTAGGCTAACAACTAAAGAGCACCACATAGCAGCAGTAGACTAACAAACATTCTCCCAATTCTGGGAGAGATCATTGATAACATCATCAACGACCCATTTAGGACTATCTTCATCAGTCTTCATGTCCATCCTGTCCTTCATAATAGCAAAGAGGGTACTGGTGACACAGTAAACCAACTTGATAGTGAACCTAGTCAAGCCTCTGAATTTGTTCTCCATCTTCTCCATCCTCTCTTGTAGCACACGAAGATCCTCTCCTTTATCCACAATCTTCATAGTATTAGTGCGCTCCACGTCCGAGTCAGAAGACTAGGACACCGAGTTCTCATTATGCACCTTTTTGAGACCTAGGAGGGTGTGAGGCCCTTCAGCATAGTCCTCGTCAGCATCCTTCGACTCCTCCTCATTTCCATCACCTTTGTTGTTAGAGCGCTCCTCATCAAAATCCAACTCATTAATCTACATTTTATTGTTATTTTTTGCCAATGTGTCAAACCTCCTAATTTTCGTCATCTCAACCCTAGTCTCCACTGTCGCAACCACCATAGTTTCACCCTTGGAATCCTTCCCCACCACATTCTTTACTCTATTGTTTGTGGCTAACAGCTTTGTCAAACCCTTCTCATCTTTCGCTTTTTTTTGTGGTAGGTTTGCTGACCATCTTGGCAGGGCCAGACTTTAATTCACAAATACCACCCGCAACACTCGATTGGACTATTCCGCAAAGTTAATCAAATTATTAAATCATAATAATTTAATTATAACACTTTCCCTCCAAGAATTTGAATAATTTGAATAAACTATTTAAAACATCATAAAAAATTAAATCAAACTAATGCCACTTTGTTTGCGAAAGTCAAACTTGATTTGCACGTTCAACTCCAAAATGAATGAATTAATTAAATCAATTAATTAAACCATTCTCAACCACTTTCCTAATTAAGTAAATTATGATCCCCTAATTTCTCAATCTAACCCTAATAGATCAATTTATTCCTGTTTGAGCAAATTATGATTCCCTAACTGGTCAATCTACATTCATAGGAGGAGACATTAAAAATAAGTGGCGCAATAGATCTCTCAAACTACTATAGAGCAAAGTTTATTCAAATATTAATTATAAAAAAAGAAAAGAGGGCTTGAATTTTGTGTCATCACACTAAAAAAAAAAAAGCTTCCTTTACCAAGTTCATCCATCAATTTTCTAATTAAAACCATTTCAAACTCCATTCCCTATAACTTCAAGGATTAATGCCTTATATCACTTGACCCTTCCAAATTTGAACTGGCAGTTTGGCAGATGAACAAGTGTAATCAAATGGGCAAGTTCAGAAATCACAAATTTATCTTACTAGAAACAGAATATTAAACTGACCCATGGTTTCTAGATTCTAGAATTAAAGAAATTTTGATAAAACACCCCACCACACCTTTTAAATCTAGCATAAATTGGAAGGTAAAAAATATTAAAGGCAAAGATAATGCACTCACATTTTTCACAATTTAGTAAGCGATTGCTGGAAGAGAGTCTAGAGAAGATGCGTTCTGGAAATAAAATCCAATCTTACAGGTAATCTAGCTTCAAATCGTCTTATAATAAACTGAACTACCAAACGACTTACCTTGCCTCCTACTCAATGCTTCTGTAATTTTCTGCAGCATACCTTGCTTCTTATCCTCCGACTGCGTTTTTCATCATCAAGATCAAAAACCAAATTCTAAAATCCTAACCCTAATTCAAGCCAGATCATGTTCCAAAACCCTAAACTTAACTCGAGCCCTAATCTTAAATTACCTGGAGCCGTCAGAAACAAAACGAATTTTTCATCTTCATAGACAGATGTCTCTGATGACCGTCGTGAAAACAATCTATTTTCATCATCCCACAGAAAAACATTAAATAAATAAAATATGGTAAAAAAAAAACGATTCTCTCAGACAAATGCCTCGATTTACATCACGAGAATGGAAATAATCAGACTCGCCATCAATTTCACATCACCGAGAACAGCCGAAATACAAGATCTACCTTAACAACTTCAAAAACACTTTTCCCACACTAAATCATATTAACTTGTGTATGCATAAAGAAAATCATCGAAACAACAACAGATAAGGTGGAGGAACCATGACCTGCTTTGCTTCTTTAAAGCATCCCGAACGCTGAGAAAGCCTTGGGCGTAAATATATATATGTTAACAGTCCAGGATTGAGGGGACAATATTTTACAGTGTTAGGGTTTACATCCTCGTTCAGGGAAGAGAGTGTAATTGACGGAGCATCATTAATTAACACAGTGATCGATATGATACGCTATCTCCGTTAACGAAAAAGATAGTTTAATAAAATAAAGCAATAGGATTTCTCGGGGAAAAAGCTGTAATCAAAAGTGATTTGACAAACATTGAAGGGGCACCATGACTATTAAAATGGAAAACATATTAACACAGAGAAATGAAATATAGAGGTTGAACACATAAATGATATTAGATGAACAATAGTTTTTGTTGAGGAAGAAAAACTTAGCAATGGATTTAGGTATTTTAAATGGTACAACAAATACAACATGGTGCATTTAGCAGACTCTTTAACTGCAAATCTACAGAGACCTAATTTTTCCTTCATCTCTCACCATCGGCGAAGACAGTGAGGGTGGCAAATATGAGTACTGTGACACAACATTTGGCAGGCATCTTCCCCTACCTCAAATTTAATCAGACAAATCGCACAGAGCGGGACATTGTCGATGTGAACAAGTGATAGTTTTATCAACTCTCTACGAAGGTGTTCCTCTATGATGTGCAGAGATTTCAATCTGCGGATGCGTTCGTCTAAGATTTGCAGTCTCCTAAATATAATTCTTTCTGCTCGGTCTATGAAGAGATGTTCCAGTCTCCTTAATATCAGTCTTTCTACTCGCAGGCATTCCTCTCCGTCTATCGCTTCCCGATCTTCTCCTCCTCTTCTTTCAGAATCGCCCTGATTTCCATGTCCTCCCGTCATTATTTTTCTGATGTTTACGACCGAGCAAGCTGAACAATAAAACTTATAACTATACTGAAAAGTATTCAACTGTGTAAAATTCTGCTACAATGATTTCTTAGGGTATGGTCCCATGGAGGGGGCTTTCTAAAAAATCTCAATGGGTGTTGCTTAGATTTTTTAGGAATATTTTAAGGCTCGTGGTCTTATGAATTCAATTTTTCAATTCAGCTTAAAAGTTTGAGCTCCAAAATTTAAGTATCCAACTGGCGTATTTTTGGTAAAAATTAATAAATAAATAAAAATTCTCTCATTTTTAATTTTTTTTTTTAGGAATTTAAAATTTGAAGTGATAGAAAAATGGCAAAAAAACTTTCTAAAAAATTTCTACGTTGTAGGGGCAATTTCTAACCCCACCTCAATTTCACCCGCTGAAAGATTCATTTCTAAAAGGTAGGGGCTCCTATTTTTCTGGAAAAGATTCTAATTAATCTCGTAGCACAATTTTTTTTGCTTCATGGGACCGCTTGATCTATGAAAATAGAAGCCCAAGCCCCCCCCATGGGACCATACAGTTATATAAAGAGTTTTAGAGACAAGCGATGAAATAAAAACAAAGCTAAATATAGAATAAAGCAACAAATAAGGAATTCTTTATGCTTTTTGAGGAGTTAAAAATAGTTTTTTATGCAAGGTGGAGTTAATACAGTTGAAGTAAAAGAGTAAGGATTAAGTTTTAATGATTAGGGGAGAGGGGCCACTAGTCTTACCACATATTTATACTATATATTACAAATAAATAGTTCAAATGTAAATAAAAAAATAACCAAATGTTGATTAAAAATGGACCCATACTTGAACACATGATAACCTCTAAATGTTATATAAAAAAACCCATAAATACATTCATGAAGAAGTGAAATAAGTATTTTTTTGTCTCAAATAAAATATCATAACTATCCACTATAAGAGTATCATTTAAAAAATAAAATGCTCATTTAAACAAGTATTGTTATCATAGTGAAAAAATATTGTTCTTATGTGTACAACTATTGGGGTAGCAATGTACAAGCATTGGAATATTTTATATTAATAGATTGTGCTATCACAAATATAAAAGGTGAGTACAACAAATAACATGTATTTTCTCATTAAATGTGAAGGATTTAAAAAAAAAAAAGTGTTCAACTATTGGTCCATTTTTGTTTGATATAAATTGTATTTTAAACAATTATGTGTTGTTTTTAAACAATTATTTGTTGTTTTTATAACAACAAATAGTTTTTTTGTGTTCAACTATTGGTCCATATGTATTGAATATAAAAGGTAGAGATATCAAAAATTTATGGTTATCCATAGGTATTTGGTCCATTTAGGTTGTATATTAATTTTATTTTAAATAAAAATATTATATTCTATAAGAAACAAATGATATTTTTTTGTTCAACTATTAGGGCTCCCATGATTAAGTTTTGGTTGAACCTTTAAAAAGTCAAATTTTAGACACTTCTCAATAGATGTGTTGATGTGGTGAGTTGCACGATGAGTCACACCTCCAAACCTTAGTTATAGATAAATAAGAGGCTAGCCTACATTTAAAAAAAAAATGAAGGTTCTACAATATTCTAGTCAATTGCTACATGTTGACAAAGTTAGCCCGCACGACTACTGGCCCCTCTCCCCTAATTGCTTCTCCCCCGTTTGCATGATTTTTTTAATAATAGTTTTGTTATTCCTAAACTCAATTTGCACTTTGCTCGTACAGTTTATTATAACTTTTAAAAAAAAATTATATATATATTTTTTATTTTTAATATAAATTATAATTGTAATCAAAATATAGAATATATGTGTATATATTCATTTTTTATATTCATTTTTTAATATTTCGTTATTTTATAGATCCGTCACAACTCATTATTCATTGATAAAGAGAATGAGTTTACATTCATGCAAATAGCAATATTATAAAATATATCTCGTAATATTTATTTTTAATTTTTTTTCAATTTTATTTTCCTGCTCTATTCTTCTACTAGTTTTTTCTATTTTTACATTTATTTTTATCAAGAAAAATAAGGAGCTAAAGCCAAGTAGCTAGAGAGAAAATTTCTCATTTCATGATGGATTGGTATTTAGGTTTTCAATTACATAAATTAAATAATGCTGAAAATTAAATCAAAAAATTTGAATTGAATCTATAGTTTTTAATTATTCATTTGTTAAAAAATCCAATATTTGATCTATAGCTTTGGATCTAGTGGAATGAACATTCCACATTTATGTTTGGTTTGATCTTTGCTACTTATTTATCATGATTGATCTATGGTATTAAAATATCTTAGGGAGGTTGCTAGATCATTATGGTTGATTTCTCCTAGGTTAATCGCATAGAATGGTTATCTTTACATCCTTCAAAAATAATATAAAATAGGAGAGAAGTGTGCAAGTGTCCTAATATGTGGATTTATCTACAATTATATTATTTAAGTTCTCTAGTTCAAGAGTTGTAATGATGAATTCTACTTATGTGCTCTAAAAACTCAAATAATTATCAAATGATTATAGGAGGTAAATTATTTTCCAAATTAGTGTCATTAAATTCTTTAAGAAATAATAGATAACCATCTTGATGTGTACAAATTTTACCTTGAATAGTTAGTTTAAATATACAAGGATCTAAAATTATATATATATAAAAAAAAAATTAAAAAATGGATGAAACATGTATCCTATGGTATGAATCCTAAAAATTAGAAAAATGGCCCAAGGCAATGGAATCAATAACTCAATGTAGGGAATGAATATTTATAAATATGAGTTAATAATGATGTATATGTTAGGAATTAATTACAAATGTTGTAAAAATAAGGTCAAATGCATAGAAATGTGCATAAGAATGAGTACAATATTGAAGGTACTATTATTTTTATTTATATTGAATAGATTTTGATTCAAATCAATACAATAAATTTGAAACTTCGGTAAACATTATTGATCATTTCCAAGTCCAAAGTATTCTTTTTTAAAGTGAAAATTATATTGGTGAATGAGAAACTACCTTAATTTACAGCATAGATTTTTCTAAACAAAAATATCTATCAATAAATATAGAAGAAGAAAAAGCAAAGGGAGTTTGACAAGATATCACCAACTTCATAAAACATGATAATCCTTGAAACAAACAAGACTCACATTGTAACATTTCAACTATTCACTGAAGTAATTTTTCCTAAGTTTTCACTTTGCAAGTAAATAACTATGTAACTTAACCATTTCCATAAAAAAAAATCTTTATTTTATAGAGAACAAATGAACATAGATGTCATAAGAATAACCAACACTGATTACATTCCAATATAATAATTCACATATTAAAATATTCTAAGGAATGTGTACAATGTACATACGTAGCTCAACCAAGCTTCAAAGCAATATATATAGATAGTCTAGGAACCTCCTTTCAAATCTTGGTCTTCTTGTTGCTTGTTGAGGAGGAGAAGCATCGCTCAAGTGTTTTTCCACCAACCACAGACTCATATGTGGTCCCCCACACATCTCATACGATAGATGGACCTACCCTTCAATTAAGAGATTGATGGAGAAACCTTGTAACAACAACCAACTGAGCTTAGTGTTGTGTCCTGCATGACTAGAACTTGTAAACCCACAATCTAACACTAGCACACAAATAAATGGATCAAGGTGAATTGACAGTGGAGCCAAAGGCAATCACACTACTTTGGAAAAAGTACATTCTCACTCGGTACTTTGAGTGATAGTCATCCTATTCACATACACAACTCAAGCTCGATTTGACTTTAGGCCACTATAATATATGCTTAGGTATTTCCTCCTATGGGTAATCTTTAACCCTAGAAACATCCTATCCCCTTTCCCACAAACTCTATGATATTTCTACTCACAAAGCATAAGTACAATTTACCCTCCCTTCATTGGACAATCAAATCCTAGGAGTAACGCACTAGTTATCTAGTATAATTAAATAACTGAAGCTATGAATAATTGTTAAGCGATTCTTTTTTAATCGTTCCTAGTATCATAATACTTATGACAAAAAATCTATCCTATTATGAAGTAATTACAAGCACTTTACAGAAAAGCATAAAGCAACTTCCTTTTTACTTTCCAAAATAAATGTTATGTTTCCCTAATGCAAGTAACTCAAACAGTTCAAATAAAGCATTCAATTCTTAATCTTTTGTAAATAAAGATAAAATAAGAGAATATTAGATCCCCATTCCTGTAATACACTTAACCAATTTACTGACTTGATGAACAACCTTCTATAGAAGCTTCCTAGCTTCACTTTACCAATTCAAAGCAAGATTCTAACACAAAATATTGTAGCACTCTCACAAAGTAGTTCTCAGCTCTCTCTAAGTATCTCTTAGCTCTCACAAAATAATGCAACGGAGTAAATTTGCAGAATAATCTTGTTGAATAAGAAGTGTGTCCAAATGAGAGTGCAAGCCTCTCTATTTATATAGTAAAATGAGACTTTGCAGCCTACAAAAAAGGAATACAAAATGAAAACAATCTCCATGCAAGTCGACTCACTTCACTTGGCTAAAAGATGGCAGCAAACCAAACACGGACTCAGCATGAAAAGCTACAGGCCAACCCATCTATTTGACAACAAAAAATGACATTCATTTGTTCTCATGTTTAAAATGATGATCCAGTTGAATTGCATCCAAAAATGGACTTCTACAACACTTAGAACTTCATATTTTGGCACCAAGTATGTAGCTATCCTCCTATTGTTTTGGCATGGTTATTCTCATGAAAAGGTCTACTATTATCGAGCAATACATTGCTACATCGACTAAGTCATAGCCTTGTAGAGAAACAAAGGAATGATGAGTCACTTTAGCATATAAATGGTGTTTTGACCAGTTATTTCCCTTGTTAACTTTCCCTATTCCCATTCATTTTACACTTTATGTGGTAGTTGATAATTACTCCATCACTTTGCATTAAAGCATCCAATGTTTGAGTAATATATTGTTACCAATTCAAAGATGCATTTCCATAGTATCAACTATGGTTTATTCTCCATATCAACCTTTTTATTGTTGTGCATTGTTTTCCATATAGCTTGACCTTTATCCAAAGTCAATATATGCTATACTTGGCCTTAAATACTTTTCTTATCTTATATACAAATTGGCCTATGTTCATATATATAAATTGGTCTATGATACTTACATATTAGATATTCAACTCGGCATCTATTTAATATCATGTATAAATAGATATTTGGTACCAAGTATAAATATATATTTATTTATATATGTACATCAATAAATAACATTAATGTTATATTTACATATATATATGTATATATATATTAATATATATATCCCATGTCAAACAATTTTGTATACATTCAACATATAAATGAATATGATCAAGTTGGCATTCACATAATAGTAATAATCATATCGACTGTGTATACATACATACATACATACATATATATATATATATATATATATATATATATATATATATATATATATATATATATATATATATATATATATATATATATATATCAATTTCACAAACAAACACATACATAATTACCATCATGTTGATAGGGAACAGATGTGTGGTGTATTAATACATATATATTCATGTTTTATTGTCCATTTGATAGCTCTATGATCATAAGCAACCTGTTCATAAGTGTGCATAGGTACATCTACCTATGTACTCTCATGTATGTGTTCCTTCATCTATGGTTGACATGCATATGTATATATACATACATCCCATGTGTGTTCACCTCATCAATACAAGCATAGTAGTTCAAGGAATAAATCATAAGCTCTAAACATATAAAAATCATCCAAGCATGCATTCAATAGTAATCATGACCCTTACTAATGCAGACATTCATACTAAGAATGACTTACCAGTTCCTGACACAATAACTTGACTCAACCATTCTGTTATAAGTGTGTGTGTAAGCTTAGATAGGTTATGTTACTGGTTACTTGACCAAGATCTTCTGTTGAGTGATACTTCCCTTTGCACCTGGAGGATTGATACTTGCATCCAACTAACACATTCCCATGGTAGTCAACTGCTCAACAAAATATGCATTACACATAATATAACTCCATAGTTAGAATATCTAATTCAATAACTATCCATTTCACATATATGCATTTCTTCACATATCATTAATTGAAATAACATTCATTCCTAATTCATTGATAACAAAGTGCAAGCTTAATTTATTGTCATTCAGAATTAAAATTACATTCACATTTACCCTACATAGTAATAGTAAATAGTAAATACATGATTGGGGTATAACACACATTCACAACAATCTTTGAGAATAAGTAATTAAGTATGATCATGAGGAATTATTTGGAGAAATCCTAATAATTAGTCAAGGGTAAAGAACCCCAATTGATAAAATTCTACTTACCATTATTATGAGAAGCCCCATTTTTCCATCCAATCAACCATCATATTGCATTCACTTGAAATATGGAAAAATAAAAAATAATCAAAATTAAGTACATGACACAAAATATATTCAACTAGAGAATTCATATTCCATGAAGAATCATTAAATTCCTTTTGTTTAGAAGAGAAATCAAGATCATGGAGTCCATCTCACAAATAAATTTCTTCCATCCCAATTTTTAAGTATGAGTCAATGGTACAAGAATATCACATGCCTCCATTTGATTATTAGTGCACCATCCAATAAAAATAGGGAAGAAGAATCAATTAGAGTTGATTATTTAACCCTAAAAATCCTAAAAGTCCCTACAATTAGAATAACTCTGACAAATAGATAAAAAAAATAAAAAATTAATTGAACATTGAGAAATGTATTGATTCAATAAAGCATCTAAATATTTAGAACATGTACAATAATGAATCCTTTTAAAAATAAAAAATAAAACTAGATGAAAGCCTAAGTCAAGATCAAATTATATCATGAAATGACTCCTCATTCTATTCTATTAAGTTTAACTTAAGTATAATAGATTAAAAAGGGAGACGATCTAATTAATTTTTCAAATTTTTAGGTACTTTTCCTATTTAACTCTAACCCTACTCAATTAAATCCTAGGGAGAAGCTAGAAAACTAATGATGATTGTATGTATGGATGCTTGGATGGCTCCTTGATAAAAGGGTTGATGAGGTATCATGTTGAAACAAATAAAACCCTCATATGCAAAGAAAAGGAGAAAACCTCACGAGAGAAATATCGTCTCTACACAAGATTTTTTTTTTGTGTAAATGCGATGAAATAATTTATTACTCAATGATTCCCCCCCATGTACTTCTTTGATCATATAAGTAAAATTAGGATCCTCCATAGGAAAAAAATAAAAATAAATGATGGATACCCCCACAAGGAATTATCTTATGTGAAAAATGTGAATCCTTAATGAAGAATACTAAAGATGATGATCCAAAATTTGAAAAAATATTCCTCTTTTAAGAAAGAAAAAAATCCAATGGTAAATTTAGTATAAATTTCCTCAACAGAGATGATAGAGAATCTATCATGATGAATTCCTCATAAATATAATCAAGTGTCCACTTATATGAATGATAAGATGGCATATAAGATGAAACAAATCCAAAAAACTATGATGAATCTTATAGAACAACCTCCAAACAAAATGAAAATGTTATAACATGTTATTTTTGGCTATCATCAAATAGGAATTCAAAATCCTTGATTATGTCCCCAATATCTTCAATATGTAACTAAACAAATAACTCTACAATATTTGGCAAAAAATCATGTCCCACAAAACTAAGATTAAGATACTAGTAACGTCTTACTTAACTGAACTAATCACCAAAGATGTAGGAGGTGGAGGAGGTGGAAGCTCAACACAAGTCTCATAAACCAAGATGAATTGAAATATATACAAGTTCAATTGACCAAAATTCTCCGTAGATATCTGACCCATCTTAGATGCATGAGAGTTTAAACTAGTCAATGAAACTACAAGATCATTTGGAGAAAAATGTGACAAATAATGTAATCAAGATACACAATCAAACATCCCAATGCAACAATATATCTACTTTGCAAGTCTCCAATAACTTCTAAATCAAGTATGAACTCAATAGTCTTTCCTTGTCCCACTATGTATAAAGTGATAAACAAAAATGAAATTGGTTGAGAGTGAAGGAACATAAAGTAAATTATGGAATATATGTTATCATCAATATCGATAAATCCTTTCCCATAAACTCTCTTAGAATTATTTTTCCTAATTTATTTAAGTATTTGTGATAAAGTTCTTGAGGATCATATCAATATAACATAACCTACAATTAACACCAATAAGAAAAAATATATAATATTTTATAATATTATGATATTAAAATTCTAAAATATAAATGAATATTGAAAATGAAACCCCCCAAAAAAACCACAAATTGTACAAAAAATAAGCCAAAGTACTGAAAACAATTGAAGTTAATATTTGATATTTCAAGTACAATTTAAGAAAATGACATGGATGGATGTTGTAGCATTGTAAATTTTCACCCTTGACAATTTTGCACTAGATTTTTCTCTCCCTTAGTGATCAGACCTTATTATGCACCTAATTTCCTAATTGTGTATTCCTTGGAACATTTTAAATATTTATTAGAAAAACAAATATGAAATATCAAAGCATTCATTTAATATTTTCCTCGGACACTTTGGATCCCAAAAAAGGAGAGATCTAGTCTAGGGCACCTTGGGCCATAGACCTCTTATGTTGGCACCAAATTTAAATGTGTTGGTGTTGGTAATTTATTATTTAAGATTCTAATTCTAATTGTGGGCTATTGGTATTTAATTTTCAGGAAATAAGAAGAATTGCATATAAATACAAAGTATTTTCACCATTTCAAGGGAAGAGGAAGGATAAAGAAATATTGAAGAGTAATTATTATACTTCAAAATCAATTCAAGAGCATTCAAGAGAATAATTTTTAGAATCGTGACACCGTTTCACCATTCTAGCATCATGTCAAGTTTTATATGAGTTTGTTTATGTTTTTGATGTATTTCATTTTTTAGCACTAACAGTTGTAGTTCTTAAAATCAAATCAAGTTACAATTGATCCTTGAAGGCGATGAGCAAGACTTCAATCCTTCAAGGAGATGAGATCTAAGTGGTGAGTTGCACCAAATTATCAATTCATTACTTGTTTATAATTTAGCCTATATTGTTCAAAAGGATACACTATCATTTATCATCAAAATTTCAATTGTGGAGGTAAAAATACAAACACGAGGTTTGACTAGGGCAAGCCCCTATATGGAACAACCCTTCCCCTCATTTTATATGTATAGGTTGTAGATCTAAATTGACTTGGAGAGAGATTTAAAGGCTATTCATTAATTAACCCTACAAGTAGTCAAGTAACAAAATCTACATTTTTTATTAACATATGTAAATTAGATAACCAAACCCAAAAGGTGATAGTTAAAGACTAGGCACCTTAGGAATGCAAAAGCATTTTTAGAATTAGGGTTTCATTCTAAGATGCAAGGTGCCCTAGACCTGTAAGAATCAACTCAAATTTATAAGATAGGTACCTTTGTGTCTGCTCCTCATTTCTAGAACTATAATTTGTCTGTCTACATTCAATTGGTAATAAATCATAATAGAACACTACATTCTCATATTTTAGATAGTTACATCATTACATGACATCAAGATCCAATCTATAAGCAACCCCAACTGGAAAAAATAGATCTAAGGGATGACTGACTCACATTTTAGGTTGTTAGTCAATCATCACACCCTTGGGGATTTGAATTCCCCCAATGTTCATTGGAAAAATAATTTATTCTAGTAATCTAGATATTAGAGCAAGGATCACCTTTTCCACCATAACATTGTGGTGAACCTGATTGATTTTACATTAAATATCTTCTAAAATATGAATCATATCATCTTATATATAAGGTTAATCTTGCACTATTTTGCATTCATTATTTAGGCATCCACCACTTCATGAAAAATAATTCAAAAAAATATATAGAATATTACATTCAAAGTTAAAATAGGGTTTATTTCAGTCACTAGAAGTGGATTTACATCCTAGTTGCATTTACAAATCTACATCAAGCCATATTAAATTTGAAAAAAAATATGCAAGTGTTCAAGGCATTCATTTAGGAATTTGCATATAGTGAAAAGGTTAAAAAATGCATTTTTGTTGCTGCAAAAGACATCAAGATTTTTATTTCTAGATTTTGCACATTAGGATCAATAATTATCTCCACTTTAAATCTGAAAATTGTATTTAGAATCTTATTTTGTTGCTTGAACATTTTGAAAATTTCTTGCATACTTGCACTTTGCATTGCACAATCACAAACTAGTCAAATTCTAGAAATTCAATCATTGTCATACCTGGACTATCACAAAATAAAACAGTTAAATATTGTTGAAAACATCAAAACAAATAATTTAGAAAAAAACATTGCCAAGCTAGGGAATCATTGTGCCTTAGACCAACTAAATTTTGTTCAAAAGCTAATGATAGATCTATTATTCTGTGTTTTGTGTGGTTCTACTCTCTACTTTTGGATTTTGTGTATTTTCTATGACTTTTCGATACCTTAACATTCATAGTATGCATGCCCAGCTATTTTGAAACTCATATGAGCTTTAGGACCTAGTGTCCTATTGCTAATACCCTTTGAGATGAAGTTGCAGACTTATAGTATCCCACATTGTAATCATATTTGTTGTGGAGCTTGAGTCCTCCAACTTGTTACACCCGGTTGTGTATTAACCTATTTAATATTACCATGTTGGTTAAAATACTTGAATATATGAATGTGTTTTTACTTTGCTTAAATGTTTCATTGGAACTATGATGAATAAATGGTTGATTCAATTTGATATTTTTATGAATTCTAATTATGAAATATCTGATGCAAATGATTGTTTTGTGAATGGCTAACTACTATTGCAATGTGCTAAGTTGAATGTAGACATAGATTCGAGCCTCTGAAAGAGAGGGTGAGTATCCCTTAGGAGAAGAACTTGGTCTAGTAACCCTTACTAAGATCTAACTAAGCTCTTACACACTCACTTTTAGTTGGTCAAGTTGAGTTAGTGATTTTGGGAAATGGTAAGTTACCTTAGTCTTGTTTGTTCATGAATTAGAATAGGTTATGGTTTTAATTGTGAACATTCTTAATGTGGGTTAAGTGTTTGAGTCTTTTTTATATGTGTGAGTTCTTCCTTACATGTTTATACTTAATCGATGAGATATATAGATAAAATGTGTGTGTATATATATATATATATATATATATATGTATATATGTGCATGTCAACGATAAACTCATACACATGAATAAATACATACATGAGTATATGTAGAGAGACGTATCTACGCATTCTCATGGATGGATTTCCCATGTGTGGGGATATCAAATGGACAAGGTGACATATATATACACACTTCATGTATATATGTCAGTCGATGTGATTGTCAATATATGTGTTTGATTATGAGGCAATGGTATATATATATAATATATATGCATATGTATTAATATACACATATATATCAATGCAATGGAGACGTCCATAAGGGTATATTAATATATGTATACATATGTTTATATGAATATATATACATGTAATATTATTTTGTGGAATATAAAAATATGAGTATATACATTCGAATATCGAATGATGCATTTAGTAAACTTATGAGTTGATGGGTATATATATACATACATACATATATAGATATATTGTGTTATATATATGTATATATTACATACAATATCATGATTTAGATAGTGTTGATTACTATTAAAAGTGTATAGATGATATGAAGTGCATGATATGCATATTTTATTAAGCACATAAATTAGAAGTGATAGTGCATAAAGGTTGCACATAGACTATAGGCAATGTTTAAATAATTAACATGTGCAAATATAAGTAGCGGTATTATATGCGCATAGGAGTTAAGCCAAATAATACATGAGGATAATATGCAAGACAAAGTCAAACGTTATGAAGGCAATGCTAATCTAAAATGTATAAAGGAAACTTTGACTCAGTCTTTAAGTTGAATATCAACCCAATAAAATAGGGTGTGTGATGTTTTGGTGGCACCAAACTGTGAATAGTTTGAACTTGTTAGAAGTCTTTTCTACTTTGCGCATTCCAACGTATGAAGCAAATAAGAATATGAGAATTAGTCAAATAAGAAGTTGGCCAAAATAATTCAAACTATGGAGACAATAACCTTTCATTTCTAAATGGCATTCTTGTTGTCCATTATATCAACGCCCATAAGGGTACATATTAATATATGTATACATATGTGTATATGTATATATACACATGCAATATTATTTTGTGGAATATGAAAATATGAGTATATACATTCAAATATCGAATGATGCATTTAGTAAACTTATGAGTTGATGGGTATATATATACATGCATACATATTTAGATATATTGTTATATATATATATATATGTATATATATTATATACAATATAATGATTTAGATATCGTTGATTACTATTAAAAGTGCATAGATGATATGAAGTGCATGATATGCATATTGTATTAAGCACATAAATTAAAATTTATAGTGCATAAAGGTTGCGCATAAACTATAGGTAATGTTTAAATAATTAACATGTTGTGCAAATATATGTAGCACTATTATATGTGCATGGGAGATAAGCCAAATAATACTTGAGGATAATATGCAAGACAAAGTCAAACATTATGAAGGAAACGCTAATCTGCAATGTATAAAGGAAACTTTGACTCAGTCTTTCAGTTGAATACCAACCCAATAAAATAGGGTGTGTGATGTTTTGGTGGTACCAAACTGCGGATAGTTCAAACTTGTTAGATTTTTTTTTTGCCTTGCACATTCTAGTGTATGAAGAAAATAAGAATATGAGAATTAGTCAAATAAGAAGTTGGCCAAAATAAGTCAAACTATGGAGACAATAACCTTGCATTTCTGAATGGCATTCTTGTTGTCCATTATGGTAAAATTTGGATGTGTATGTGTTTACTATGCAACGATTTTAGCTGCCACTTTTTCTTCTTCTTGTTGTTTCGAACCTTTTGGATTGAGAAGTTTTGTATTTGATAGCTTGTTTTAAGCCTATAGTTGCTCACAATTTCTACCTTAAAAAGGATGCAGACTTGTATTCTCATTGCTTATTTCTGAGTTGTTATTTTATTCTACGTTTGTGAGAGGATTTGTAAGAGATTGTGAAGAGCATTTTGGAGAGAGGAAGTGATAGTTGTGTTGCAAGCTAATTTTGGAGTAGGCTAAGCTAGGAATCTAGTTTGTTCAATTGGAGTTTACATAAATAGGCATGTTGATTTCTACTCTTTTATGTTTTTATGTTTTTGGAAAAGATTGAGTGTCTTTTCTTGCCTTGTTTGAAAAATTTATTTTGATTATCATGAAATGGTTATTATATTCTTTGGTTATATGTGGTAGATTCTTGTTAAACCTAGTTTAGAGAGATTAATCAGTTGAATGCTATTTATATATTCCTTATTATGGGATGAGTGACAATATTATTATTATATACTATATTAAAGATATAACTTATATGGTCAATGCTTACTTTGAAGGGTTGAATTGTAGAAATTTCTTGAGTTACTTTGATAGATGTGTCTTAGTAAATGTAAGAGGTAATAGGTAATTCTTGGGGTTAGATTAATCCATGGGAAAGGGGATAGCCTATGCATAGGATATGAATGGTCAATACAAATTGAGCTAGGAAGGTGGGTGAGCATGTGAAATCTATCCTAAATTGGGAGTGATGAATAATTTGGCCAAATTAGTATAGTTGCCACTGTTAAAATCTCAGTTCACTATGATCCGAATTTACATACTAGGCAAATAATGTCATATGGTAGGTAGTAGCCACTGTGTGAAAGATCTAGATATGTAGGACACAACACCAAGCTTAAAGAAGGTCATTTTATTATGTGGTTACCAAACCAATATCTTCATCAAAAGGAGATCCATCTTACCATATGTGGTATATGTGTAGAGGACCGCAAGAAGTCCGTTGATGCAAACTAGAAAAAGGTTGTGGAAAGTTGATGCAAAGGTGGTGGAATGTGAAAATTCTTGCATGTTCTTTCTCCAATAGTCTCAAAAATCATTCTTTTGTTGGATCACATGAAGAAGAAGGAGAATAACAGAACATGTGGGCCAAGTCATAGGAGTCAATTCCTTTTTTACCATTTTTAGAAAGAGACAAAATGTGCTCGCGTTATATTGTTCTTGTGTTATAATGTGAGTATGTTTTGGCTTGCTCCTACAACATTCATATTTCAACTTTTTCAAAGCATGCTCACATTTTGAAAAAGTTAAATTTGTCAAGGTTTAGGGTTCAAGTTTTAGGGTTTAGGGTTTATGCTTTAGGGTTAGGTTTAGGCTTTAGGCTTTAGGATTTAGGATTTAGGATTTAGGCTTTAGGGTGTAGGCTTTAGGCTTTAGTCAAGTTAGGGTCTCTATCTCTCTCTCTCACTCCTCTCTCTCTCTCTCTCCCTCTCTCAGGTCTCTCCCTCCCACCCTAACTAGAGAACTCTCTCTCCCTCCTTCCCTTCCTCCCTCCCTCCCACCCTACCTATATAAGTCCCTCTCACTCCAACCCCCTCTCTCCCACTCCCTCTCTCTCTCTCTCTATTTAGTCTCTCCCTCCCACCCTACCTAGACAACTCTTTCTCCCTCTCTTTAATTTCTCCCTCCCTCTAAATACATGTACACATACATACATACATATAATAAAGCATACTTACAATCAGACATACATACATACTTACATACATATAAACATACATGCATACATACACTGATACATACATACAAGAATGCATACATACATACAAGCATGTATACATGCATACAAACCTGTCGTACAAACATACATACATACATACAAATATATACATACATTTAATAGACTAGAATTTAACACAAATCAAGACATAACACGAGCACGTTATAACAAGCTCATGTTATGTCTTTCTTAGGAAACTCAAACACAAATGCAAAAAATATGTCAAAACTTTGAAATAACGGGAGCACATTATAATGTGGGAACATTATAACACAGGCGTGTTATAACGCACTTGTGTTATTGCTTTCTTTGGGAATCCCCAAGCCTTAGGCTTGGATTTTCTTTGGATTTCCAACCCAAAGGTTTGGAGTGCCTTCCCAACATCCAAAAATGTGTTTCTGCATATTCTAAGAAACATCACATAATTTTGTTTGTGCAAACCATCAATTTTGCATGTGTTTCAAGGTTGAGTCAATCACACATGTGGGTAATCTCAGGCTCTCTTAGCTATTTAATGATGTAATTATTTTCACATTTTAAAAATGTTAAGCCGTTCAACTTTAATGTCTTTTGTTGTGTGTCTCTTTTGTCAGAAAACCAATGTTCGATATTTTTGAATTTACTTTTTAACCGTTCATTGAAATTTGAAATAAAATACATTTTTATAAACTAGACTCCGTTCTACACATATTCAAAAAAAATGATTTTTCATTAGTTTAAAAAAGTTATAGGGTTAGCACGACCAAAATTCTATTTTTTAGTTGTGTCCACTTCAAAAATTAGCAAAAATCATATATATTCATTAAAAAAATATCAAAAAAAATGAAGCATAAACTACATGTTGTTAGCTAATTTCTCACTGAAGTGATTTTAAAAATAACAAAAAAAAATTAACCTTTTGAGGGAGCCACAATAGTTGCTATGTTATATTTTCAACACCTATTTCTATGGCTCCCTTGTTTGAACCCCTTAATCTCTATCATTTTCAAAAAAAAATAGTAGTTTAGAAAGTAGACTCGAAGCACTTCTTACATTTTTTTTGTTGCATCTTAAAATTTTGAGTGTAACTATTCTCGATTTGTCATCGAAGGTCAGAATTTCTCAATTTTAGAAAGAAAAAAAAAGTTGCCACTTAAGACCCCTTTTTGGCCCATCTTTCTGCACTTACCCCTTTATGAACCTATATTTTTTGGGTCTTCTCTTGTGAGGTATGAGATTCTTTCTCATTAATTTTTATTTCTAAAAGTATTTCTTGATATTTTAAACTCTTTACTCTACCAATTGTATGGAAACCCTATCAATTATTAGAAATATAGGATGATAACTTGGAAGAGTCAAGGTAGGTACATACAAGGTTACTCTTTCTCAATGATGGGATTTTTATTTTATGAAGCATGGGAAGTAGGAACATAAAATTTTTTCATATAGGAAAACATTTAAAACCTCCTTAAACAAATGGTATGCACTCCTATCTTTACCATGATATTGAAAATTATCCTTGATATGATGTAAATATCCACCTACTTATTATTGGACATAAATATATACCAATCTTGGAGCTAGAAGTGCAATTGGAGAGCCTCAATCCTGCACCACCAATTCAACTCCTTTATGGATAATGTCACCCCTTTAATCATCCATCTTTATATATACACATATCCTAATGAAATGAAATAATTAAATTTTGATAAATATAATGGCCATGGAGACCTTGTTGAGAAAATGTGTCTCAACTTCTAGCTTGATGTCCTTGTTTTCATGCCTTGGCAAAAATCTAGTGTTTCTACTATTTACTACCGTACCATGCCTAACTTTATTCCAGCCTCAACCAATTTACCATGGTGGTCTTATCTTACCCTGGCAATACCGCGGTGGAAGGGTAGCGGTCACCTCTTTACTGCTCGTAGTCTCGTCCCTAACCGCGGTGGCTGCGGCTGGTTTGTTTGGTCTGTCTTGTTGGTCACCGCCATACTATGGGCGGTTAAGTCCCTGACTGCGGTGGTCACGGTGTGTCCTCCTACGGTCAGACCGGTCATTACCGCCGCACCGTAGGCAGTGGGTCAACTCACTGTGGTGATCGCAATGAGACCGCCTATGGTTCATCTAGCGGTTACTGCCCTACCATGGGGTGGTCTGTCGGCCCCCACGGTAGTGTGGTTTATAATGGTTATGCTCGGAAGTCACCACCATATCGTGGGTCTTCACTAACCAGGCAACGATAGCGTGGTGCAGGCAAAGGGCAAGCTCGATGGAGTCGAAGGGTGAGCTCGGTCGAGCTCACCGCATTACAGTGGGATGACTCGAATGCAGCTGCAGTAGTGTGGGCAAGTTAAGGATGAGCTCGGTTGGCCAAACCGCCACACCGTGAATGGGTTAGTTGGACTCGACGGTTGCACGGGGAAGCCTAAGGGAGCTCGGAAGGGCTCACCGCATTATTGTGGGTGGGTCATCTCAGCTCGACGGTAGAGCAGTAGAGACTTGGATCGGTCAGATGGGCTCGAACTAGGTTTTGACCAAGTTGGACTCAGAGTCAAAGAGCGACAACGAATGTAAGATGGACATGTGGTAGTTTGACTGCAATTTGTTTAGCCAAAGGCATTTGTGGCAACAACAGTAATTGCAAGTTGACTTAGGCTGGCGAACAGGACCCAATTTGGGTGAGGGAATTAATGTGTGGGTGGCTCGATACAGAGAGATTGGCATGGGCAGATCGATTGCGTGATTGGATGAGTGATTCATGAACCTGATGGTCAACACTTGATTGATGACATTGAATGCAATGTATGACTTAGTAAGTCGAGTACAATATTGCATATGAAAGGAATTTGAACTATATGTTATAACATAACATTGTATCAGTGAGATGATATCTTGAAGTATTGATGTGAGCTGATCAGAGAAGACTGAACATTGTATATAATTGTTTTATTACTGGAATACAATTGTCTTGAATTTGTGTGGTGGGTTTTTTACCTGAAAAGGTTTTTCCACGTATATTTTGTGTCAATATCTGAATGCTTAATTTTGTTATCTATTTTACTGATTGTATTCATCTCATGTAGTTTTTAGAAGCTATTTGAACCTGTTTATGCTCTTCTCCCCTATTGTATTAGTGTTAAGGGAATGTATTCTGCACTATTGGGTCTTTAGATCCACCCCGTTTTCCCTTCAAGTGGTATCAGAGCCTGGCCCATTGTGTTATCCTTGAGAGAAGGGTATGTGCAGGATCATGATGGGCCAAAAAGTGGCAATATGATGGGTATGTGGCTGACAACTTTTTTTTTTTCCAAAATTGATGAGACGAAAAGGGTTTTTAAAGGAGATTCTCAGTTTTCCACCAATATAAATTATGCTTTACTTTGAATTTAATAAATAATTATTATTCATTTTCTATTGAATTACAACTAAAGTCTTGATTTTTAGGTTGATTGAGAAACATCTATACCTTTCAAACGGTATCATATTTTTTGAATCCAAAATATGTGTCACATTCTATGCTTCGCATATTATAAGATAAAAAAATAAAAAAATTAATTTCATGAAGTTTTGACCAAGTTAAGGTGGTCAGACATACGAGTCTTTGTATTTTTAAAAGTTGTCATAAATTTTTTATAATTAATTATTTACTTGGAAAAAAATTATAAAAAAATATGCATCACATCGGGACATGAGTCCTCTAGTTATATCTAAAATATTATAAAAAAATATTATCATTTTAATGAAGTTAGGGTGGTCAGACAAACACCTACTTCTAATTTTTTCCCTGAAATTTAGGTACTATTGTATTGAAATTTCAAATTTTCACCAAATAGATTTTATTTTTTTGTAAATAAACCTAGTAATTTAGAAACTAAATTCAATTCACTACAAATTCTATTCTTACATATTTTTGAAACAATATAGATAACTTATTCAAATTTTTATGTCAAGTTGCCTAACTCTGATTTTTTTGAATTTTTTGCCACTTAAGGGCCTGTATTTTCCATGATGATCCTGCACATACCCAGAAAGCTCAATTTTTTGTGCTAATACTGTTTCAGTGGGAATATTGCATTGTTAAAACTTGTTTCTATTTGAGATGGTGAGTACATCAGGTAGAGTAGATATTAAAAAATTTAATGGCAACAACTTTGAGTTATGGAAATTCAAAATGGAAGACTTGTTGGTTGATAGAGACCTCTGGTTAGTAGTGTCTGGAACTAAGCCACAAAGCACGACGCAAGAGGCTTGTAATCTTGTTGATAGAAAGGAAAGAGGTATGATAATACTGAGTCTAGCCGATTATGTACTCCTGAACGTCCATGAGGAGTAGTCCGTAGCTTCATTGTGGAAGAAGCTTGGTGATATTTATCAAGTAAAGTCTCTGGTAAACAAGTTATTCTTGAGGAAGAAGTTGTACTCCTTGAAAATGGAAGAAGGTGCATCTATTCCAGAACATATGAACTTGTTTAACATGCGTGTTACTCAGCTAGCGTCTGTAGGTGTAAAGACTGAGGATGAAGCTTGTTGCATGCTCCTGTTGTGTTCATTACCTGACAATTGGGATCGTCTGGTGATGGCTATTGGAAGCACAACCATTGCATTCAAGATGGATGGCATGGTTACTTCACTCTTTTTTGAAGGAATGTGAAGGAAGTCTTCTGAGATGGCCCAA
Source organism: Sequoiadendron giganteum (assembly GCA_007115665.2). Taxonomy (NCBI): domain Eukaryota; kingdom Viridiplantae; phylum Streptophyta; class Pinopsida; order Cupressales; family Cupressaceae; genus Sequoiadendron; species Sequoiadendron giganteum. Next base: position 668,517,214 of record CM021100.1, read on the forward strand.
GAGGCTCTTGCTATTCGAGGTAGACCAAAGGAGAAAGGCAAGAAGAAATACAAGAAGTCAAAATCCAAATCTGTAGGGAGATCAAAGTATCTTGGTAAAAATTTCAAGGTGAGATGTTGGAACTGTGGGCAACCTGGTCATATCCGGAAGGACTACAAGGAGAAGAAGAAGAAGAATGTCTCTGACAATGAATCTTCTCAAAGTGATGTAGATGCCTTCATTGCAGCAGCCTTGACAACTCAGGCATCTGATGATGTCTGGCTGGTTGACTCAGGTGCATCCTTTCACATGACGTCCAATAGAGAATGGTTCTCTAAATATGAGAAGTATGATGGTGGAAAGCTATACTTGGCAAGTGATTCAATGTTGGAAATAGTTGGAAAAGGGAGAGTCAAAGGTATTGGTGGAGTACTTCACATACCAGGTCTAGCTCGAAATCTTCTTTCTGTCAATAAGTTAAATGATGTCGGTGTAGAAGTTTATTTTTCAAGTAAGGGATGTAAAATGGCTAGAGGTGCAATGGTGATGGCTAAGGGTGTTCATACTGGCACTCTGTACAATTTGGATGCACGTCTTGTTCTTTGTAACAGTGCCTCTGTAAAGTCAAGCAATGCTGCTCCTATAGAGAAATATGAAGACACTTCTTTGTCTGCAAATGCTTTGGAGGTAAAACTCCCAGCTGAGAAGACTATGCTATGGCATCATAGACTTTTTCACATAGGTGAGAAAGGTTTAAAAACCTTGAAGAATAAAAATCTTGTAGAAGGGCTTGATGATTGTAACATTGAGTTCAATTTTTGCAAACATTGTATCTATGGAAAACAACACCGTGTTTCATTTTATTCCAGTCCTCATAAATCTTCTGGTATACTAGATTATGTTCATTCAGATGTGTTTGGTCCAATTAATGTTCCTTCATTATCGAAGTCTAGATATTATGTTTATTTTATTGATGAATGTTCAAGAAGGGCATTTGTATACTTTCTTAAATGTAAATCAAAAGTGTTCAGTCGGTTTAAAGAATTTAAATCTTTGGTAGAGAATCAGACTGGAAGGAAAATTAAATGTTTGAGGAAAGACAATGACGGTGAATTTTTTTCTACAAATTTTGAAAGGTATTGCATTGATCATGGAATTAAAAGGCATAAGACAATGCCTTACACTCCACAACAAAATGGAGTTGCTGAAAGGTTGAACATGATGTTGATGGAAAAGGCAAGGATTATGCTAAGCGGTGTTGGTCTGGAGTAGAAGTTTTGGGCTGAGGTTGTGGCTACAACATGTTACCCAATATATTGATCTCCTTGCTCTGCTCTTGTTGATATGACACCTTTGGAAGCATGGTCTGGTAAGAATCCCTCTCTGAGGCATGTCTGTGTGTTTGGTTGTGAGGCATATGTTTATGTGCCAAATGAAAAGAGATCTAAATTGGATAACAAGGCTATCAAATGTATTCTCATCGGCTACGGAGTTGGTGTGAAATGATACAAGCTTTGGAACCCTGTTACTGAGAAGGTTTTGTACAGTAGAAGCAAGATATTTCATGAGTTAAAACTTTCAGTAAGTGATCAAAAACTTGAGATAGATCAGAGTGACAAGAAGAAGGATGCAATTGAGATTCCCCAAACTCCAGAAAGGGAAGAGCTACATGGTGTACTTGAGATTGAGGAGAGCTCAAGTAGCTCTCGAAGTTCTGATGATGAAGAACAACCTCAACTTGTAAGAAGATCTACACAAGAAAAAAGGCAACCTAAAAGGTATGGTTTCTCACTGTTAAATTCAAACTGTGCCTATGCTTTAATTACCAGCACTGATGAGCCTAGGACTATGAAAGAAGCAATCAACATGGTTGATTCGAATTCTTGGCTGCAAGCCATGAATGAAGAGATGGATTCTTTGAAAATGAATGAAACCTGGAATTTGGTACCACTGCCTAAAGGGCGAAAGCCTATTGGCTATAAGTGGATATTCAAAAATAAAATAGGCCTTGATGGTAGTGTTGAGAAGTATAAGGCAAGGTTGGTTGCAAAGGGATTCTCTCAAATTGAGGGAATTGATTATACAGAGATTTGTTCCCCTGTAGCAAAGCTGACATCCATCATATTTTTATTGTTCTTGGCAGTTGTGTATGATTTTGAAATTGAACAGATGGATGTGAAGATAGCATTTCTCCATGGTGATCTAGAAGAATAAATCTACATGTCCCAGCCTGAGCATTTTGTTGAAAGAGATAAACAAAATCTAGTCTATAAGTTAAATAAATCTCTTTATGGTTTAAAGCAATCTCCTAGAATGTGGTACCAAAAATTTGACACATTTGTGTTGTCAATTGGATTTATGAGATCAAAATCTGATCACTGCATTTATTATAGATCTAAGAATGATCATGTGCTTGTTATTACCCTGTACGTGGATGATATGTTATTCATTGGGAATATCAAGTCTATGATTTTGGATCTTAAATCTCAGTTGTCTACAAAGTTCGAAATGAAAGATCTTGGTGCAGCAAGGTACATTCTTAGAATGGAGATAACCAGGGATAGAACAAGTAGAAACCTTTGGGTCAGTCAGAGTAAGTATGTGAAAATAGTTCTAGAGAGGTTTAGCATGGATGACCGCAAGCAACTAGTTGTTCCAATCATGTAGGGAACAAAGCTATATATTGATGACTGTCCAAAGTCTGCTAAATTGAGATGGAGGACATGACCAGTGTGCCTTATACAAGTGTTGTTGGTAGTTTGATGTATGCTATGGTCTGTACAAGACCAGACATTTCCCAAGCAGTGGGAGTTCAAAGCCGATTTATGGAAAATCTGGGAAGATCACATTGGGATGCTATGAAGAGAGTATTTAGGTATTTGAAGGGGACTTCAGACTACGCCCTGTGATATCGTGGTAGCTTGGTTGCATCTTAGAGGACTCTCAACATTCATGGGTATGTTGATTCAGATTGGGTAGGGGACATTGACAGCAGGTGATCCACTAGTGGATACACTTTCATGCTTAATGGTGGAGCAATCAGTTGGATGAGCAAGTGACAGGTTGTAGTTGCTTTATCCATGATAGAGGCAAAGTACATGGCTGAAACTCATGCCTGTAAGGAAGCTGTTTGGCTGAGGCGTTTATGTTCAGACATATGATTTAATGCTGAGCATATCACTATTTTTTGTGATAGTTAGAGTGCCATATGTTTGGCAAAGAATTCGAACTTTCATGCCAGGACCAAGCACATTGATTTGCAATATCATTTCGTAAGGGATATGGTTGAAGATGGAAACATCGGTCTAGAAAAGGTGGACACCTTGAAGAATGTTGCAGACACTTTGACAAAGCCGATTAGCATAGACAAGTTCATATGGTGCACAGAATCGATGGGTCTTAGGGCCTATGACAGACTATAAGTTTTTCAACGCCATCAGGGAGTTGGAAGTGTTCGCCAAGTGGGAGCTTATTGAGAAAATGTGTCTCAACTTCCAACTTGATGTCCCTATTTTCATGCCTTGGAGAAAATTTGGTGTTTCTATTGTTTACCGCCGTACCGTGCCTAGCTTTATTCTAGCCTCAACCGCTTTACCGTGGGGGTCTTATCTTACCTTGGTGGTACCGTGTTGGAAGGGTAGCGATCACCTCTTTACCGCTCGCAGTCTCGTCCCTAACCATAGTGGCTATGGTTGGTTTTGTTCGACCTGTCTTGTCGGTCACCGCCATACCACGGTCAGTCAAGTCCCTGACCATGGTGGCCGCGGTGTGTTTGCCTATGGTCAGCCTGGCCGTTACCGCCGCACTGTGGGTGGTGGGTCCACTCACCGCGGTGATCGCGGTGAGACCTCCAACGGTTCGTCTGGTGGTTACTGCCCTACCGTGGGGTCGCGTATCGGCCCCCACGGTAGTGTGGTTTAACCGCTAACAGTTATGCTCAGTGGTCACCACCATACCGTGGGTCTTCACTAACCGAGCAACGGCAATGCGGTGCAGGCAAAGGGCAAGCTCGGTGGAGTCAAGGGTGAGCTCATTCGAGCTCACCGCATTACTGTGGGATGACTCGAATGTAGCTATGGTAGCACGAGAAAGTTAAGGATGAGCTCGGTTGGCCAAACCACCACACCGTGAATGGGTCGGTTGGACTCAGCGGTTGCGTAAAAGGACTAAAGAGGACAAACTTGGGCAAACAAAGTTTTTGGCAATGATTCAATTTTGGAAGACCAAATGGACCGTAAAAGGACTATAAATAGGACAAAGTGAAATTTCCACACTAGACTATTGAGTGGGAAATGATTCACAAAAGCTTTGACAAAGTGACAAAGGTAATTGGGTCCAATGATAACCTACTATTGAATGCAAAGTTTGGACAATGAGTGGTAAGAGTCAACTCCTAAAATCTGCAAAAGTAAGTGTCTAAGGAGATGGTGAAGCTATCAATGCAATCTAATGGACTAGAAAAGGAACCCTATTGTGATCCTAAAATGGTACCTAAAATGCAATGTTTGAGGACAGTTGAGCAATTTAGAGTCTAGTTTGGACTGTAACAGTGAAGGAAGACTTGATTTTAAGACAAGTTGTGGGCTTTCTGCTTTTGACAGTGAGGAATTGTTTTCAGTTTTTTAGCAAATGCGGTAAGACAGAGCAGATGCGGCTCACAGAAGTAAATGTGGTTTAGAAAGTGTCAATTGCGACACAGTTTGGCGAATGCGGGTTGGTATCTATCAACTGCAGCTCAATTTATCGAATGCGGTTCAATGATTGCAAATGTGGCTCTGTATAGTTCAAATGCGGCTCATCAGAGGGAATGCAGCTCAGGATGACTCAAATGTGGCCCATCAGAGCGAATGCAACTCAATATTTTGTGATTGTGGTGCATCAAAGCAATTGCATCGCAATGGACAGTTTTGCAGTTTTGACAAGTTTTCTGGTTCAAATTGGCAATTTTCAATTTGTTGAAGTCTGTTTAAACACAGGTGGCAAACACAGAAATTAAAATATTAAGTGTATGTTCAAGCAGACTCACTCTTATTAGTCAAAGGGTCATCGTAACAATCACAACCCACAACTTAAAATCACATCGACTCACATAGCCATGCCACCCCCTAGAGGGTGCTTGTGTTTTTTTCTTTTCTAGGTGCATACTCAAGGTGACGGAAGTGGATACCGAATCCCCTAAGCAAATAGTCTGTGGTGATTATATGGTGAGTGTCTTGGGGGGAGATTCTTCCCTCCCCTTGCACCATGATTGATACAATTTATGGATACTGACTCGGGTGGCTTCTACACTATGGTTCTTAGTCAAGGTTTCCGTTTGGTGCGGCAAATGATAAACTCCCTCAAGAGACCTCCCAACCTTTAGAACAAAGGTTTTAGGGATGGTTATCTTGCACACTGCCGTCGAATTGCAGACTTTCCCTGAATTCGCTTTTGATTATAGTGGGTTGGAAAACCTGGCTTTGGTTGTTCCCACTTAGGTCATTCCCGTAGGGTGAGTACTTTTTCCCACTATGACAAGCCTTCTAAAGGATTTAATAAAGCATAAAGTGCATAAAGATAAAATGGGTAAGTCTGGTTTTTTGATCACCCAGTAAAGGGGAGAGCATATACCTATTACCCAACAAACATAGCAAAAAGATGTTCAATTTTAAGCCCAAATGAAGATTATATAAACTAGGTGAACATATTGCTTCACAACATGCATGGGATTCATTTTTTAACCAACAATTAAGATATGGTGACTATCCTAGAGTTGGTAAATTCCAAATTAAATTGCCTATCCTAGGATTGATAAATTTCCAATTAAGTGTCTATCCTAAGGTTGGTTCTTTTTAATCCAAAAAAATAAAAAAAATTGATCAATTACTGGCCACCGATATGTCAAATCCAGATTACAATTTTTTTTAAATGAAATTTAACAGTCATTTGCAGCACAGTATGGCGGATGCGGCTCAACAGATCTAGCTTGGCGGTGCGGCTCAGCAGCTATGGTTTGTGTTCTACCTGTCAAATGCATAGCGTAATGTCGGTCGCGACTCTCAAGATGGCGAATGTGATGCAGCAGATCACTTGTGTCGCACACAAAGGCGAATGCGGTGCAGCAAAGCGGTTGCGTCACATGAGAAGGAAAATGTGGTACTCCGTACCTGTTCCTACAAAAAATAAAAAATCGAGGCCATACAAAACCTGCAAAATTGTGTTAGAATGTCGGGTTCACCAATGTAATGATGTTATTTTTCCTACAAGATCAACAAAGGATTAGTGGTACCTGCATGTTAATAAAATCACACAATAGAAAGCAAAGGAGAAAAATACTTGAAATGGAAGAAAAATGGAAAGGTCCCACCCATTTAATACTCCATGGCTTACTTCCATTGCACCTCCTCAAGCTTGTGATAATAATGCCCTCAGATTTGTGAGCAAATTATATGTGTCTAGCCCTAGCAATGCCTTTAAAGGATTTGTAAAATAAACTAATGTGCAACTAGCAATTCAATCCTAGTATGCAAATAGTAATAAAAAAAGCCTAAGATATGAGAATTCCTATAATAAAATAGATTAAGCAATGATCGATCCGAGAATGAGATCAAGATTGTCATTTTATAGAAAATACAATCTTGAATGGACGGACGAGATGAGGGATTGAGGAATGCCCTAGAATCAAAGGTCAAGATTCAATAAGGCAACTCTCAATTAGGGTTAGGGCAAGATGCCCACATGTGTGAATAAGATTTAATTAAATGAATTAAATCAAGACTAAATATGACAGTGGAGATGAAATTAGTAAAAGTCAGAAGACAAGAGGATGAGCTTTTAGAAAATCAGTAATTTTAGAAATTACTTGATTTGTAGAAGAATAATTCCATTTTGAATTAAATTAATTCAAAATATGGATTTTGTGAGATAAGTAATTGATTTTTGAAATTAATTACTAAATGAAGAATCAGTTAAGTATGTGAGATATTTTTAAATGATTTGTTTTATTTAAAAATATAGAAGTGTCACATGTCTTAATTAAATAATTAAAAATAATTACTTAATTTAGAAGAAGTAGTTAATTAATTAAATAAATTATCAAATCTATTTAATTAAGAGGATTTAGGAATTAGTGACACATTAAATAAATATATTTTAAATATATTCATTTAATAATCAGGAGGACATTAATAATAAGGATTAATTAAATAAATAGAATTTTATTTAATTGCAAGAAGACTTTGATAATTAGTAGCATTATTAAATAAATAAATAAGATTTATCTATTTAATAATTGTGAAGAATGAGAGATTATGAATTAATTAAATAATTATGAATTATTTAATTAATAGTTGAATGTGGGTCAGAAACATAATTAAATGTTATAATCATGTTATGATGAAAGGTGGTAAAATAGTGGTCATAGGCCTAAGTCATTTTTAGGTGTCTACATTTGCCCCTCTTTGTCATAATGCAACTTATCGCATTGTGGCAAAGAAAACAAGTCCAAAATATGCCCTAGTGAAGGTACGGAGTGCTTATGCCCCCTCGGGAAAATTTTTGAATTTCGACTCGGGGTCAGAAAAATTTGAAAAATATCCCGACTAGTCAAATTAATGGCTAGAAAAGTGATGGTGCGATCTGATTCAGAAATGGAGGATGCGAAGCTAGCCAAAATGTCGGTCAAAGGTGGTCAAATGAGCCTCCAGTAGAACCCACTAGGTCAAAACCCTAATTTTTCAGCCTATAAGTAGGTTGAAAAGGTCAATTCAAATGTCATTTGCTCATTTGTCATATAGAGAATTTGAAAACTAGAGCTCTGAGAGACGATGGTGATTCCAGCAACTACACACCGTGGATACCGCATGCGCACATTCCAACGACCCGAGGGCGCAGAGGCACCGGTAAGTACCTTATTCAACTTGTCAAATTTAAATTTTAATGCATTTATTAGGGTTTAATTGGGGGTAAACAAATGTGGTGCGATGCAAATGCTATAGCGAAAGCCGCAAACGCCTTTGGGTTCGCTGCATTTGATTGCGTCGCGACGCAAGTGCGATGGGTAGGCTAGGTTTTTTGTGTGATTGCGCAATTGCCAAGTGAAACGACACAATAGAGGCTTTTGCAACGCATTTTCCATTTTTCCACGCAATTATCAAGTTCAAAGATGCATTTGCGAGATCGCAACGCAATTGTGAATCCAAACGACGCATTCATTGTTAGATCATGCATTTGCTATCTATAATGATGCATTCGTTGTTAGATTGCACATTTGCTATTCAGAACGACACATTTGACATATTGCAATGCATTTGTCATGCGCAAAGTCGCAATTGACTGGTTGTGACGCATTTGTGGTCAACGTGACGCAATTGCAATTGACCAAAGTTGACTTTTGTTGACCTTGTGTCGAGATTAGCTTTATGTACCCTTGACTTGCCAGTAGTAGTAAAATTTCCATAATGTTGCTCAATATGTGCTAATCCTTGGCCTTTCCTTATGGAGAGTCGGCTTGTGCCCATTTATACTCGAGAGTTTCACCCTACTACATATGCCTTCAGAGATCGCTTGAGCGATAAACAAAGGCAGTGGTTGATGGCCCTAGGTCTGTATCATGTCACTTATATGCCCATTATTCAGGCAAACAGAGGTTTGTTGACAACTCTTTGTGAGAGGTGGCATTTAGAGACCTGTTCGTTTCATGTGCCTACTTGAGAGGCGACAGTGACCTTGGAGGATGTATACCGCATTCTCCGCATTCTGATTAGCGGAGAGAGAGTCACCTATGATCCGCACCGAGGGTGACAGGTCTTGTCCAAGATGTACGAGGGTGTTGATGGTGCTTAGTTGGGCCTGGACGGTTACGAGATCAGTTGGGACGTTGTAGCCGATCAATTTCCCAGGTTCGATGCCATGTTTATGACCTTGATCGCCGGATTGCTAATCCCAGACCGTCGTGTTCATGGAGTTCCCATTGGATGGGGAGATGTTCTTGGTTGGATGTGAGGACAGAGGACTGTTTTTGCTTGGGGGCCATGCTTGTTGGCCATGCTCTATCATTAGTTACATGAGGTTGTCTATCACTAGGGGAACAGTATCAGTTATGGCACTACTCTCATGATGATCTGGGTATGGGAGCGCATTCCCATGTTTCCACCACCAGTGCAGATTCAGCAAGTGGGTGGTGGGATGTTGTACGTTTATTTATATGCGGGATCAGTTAGCCAAACTCGTGTGGGAGATACCAGGTATTGGCGTCATCGAATTGATACAATGATTAGTTTTTTTTGGAGGCCCTATAGAGATTGTACGTAGTGGTCGAATGAGGATGACCACTTATCATTTTGTAGACAGTTTAGGTACTTGATTAGCCGCATGGTACAGACTCAACGAATTATCGAGATGTACCTACCCCAGTGGGTAGTACGACAATTTGGGGAGCAGTAGGTTGTGCCAGTAGGCACAACAGAGTATGCTCGGTCTTCCAGGGAGACCATGTGGGGTCGCCCATGTCAGTTATAGTAGTAGAGCAGTAGGTTGACAAATTGGTGGTAGTTCAATGGGCATGAAGAGGGGGTCCAGCAGATCTAGGGATGTTTGCTGAGTTTGAAACCTAGTGGCAGGTTCATGGGCCCATCCATTTGACAGATCCTGATGGTCCACCATCGATAGATTGGAGGTCAATCATTCCACGGATTTCGAGGAGAGGCCGGGGTGGCAGAGATGGAGGCAGGGGAGGAGGAGGCAGAGATGGGGGAGATGGAGGAGGTGGGGGAGGTGGAGGAGGTGGAGGAGATGACGGAGGTGGAGGAGATGGAGGTGGTGGGGGAGGTGGCAGGGGTGCCAGGAGGAGGAGAGATGACCAAGGGTAGAGGAAGCCCAGGAGAATCAGGTAAAGAGTGGGTGGTGTACCATTGTCACCCATTCAAGAGGAGGGGGAGGAGAGAGAGTCGGAGGTGAGGGTTGAGGAGGTTAGAGGTGAGGGTGGAGGAGGAGGCCGAGGTGAGGGTTGAGGAGGAGGCCAAGGTGAGGGCGGAGGAGGATCCACTTGTTGGGGGGACACCCTCTTGACATAGATGTGGAGGAGGTCCAGGTCAAGGAGGATGAGGCAGATCAACGACTGTGGGAGTGCATGATCTACGAGGATGATGAGGGTGACAGATCACCCATTTTGCCTATGGATGCTACTATTGATCAGTGGATTGTAGACTTACAGAGTAGACTAGACATGTCCTTGTCTCATAACAAGGCCTTAGCAACAGAGTTAGAGGTCACCTGGGTGGAGAGAGATTAGGCTATTCTCCGATGGCAAGAGTTAGAGTGGTGGGTGACAAGGTTTGTCGAGCTATGCTCAGGACTGATAGGAGATATGGCTAGAGATTTGGCAAGGATGGCAGAGAGCTGGGGGTGATATAGGGTTTTATATGAGCAGGTCATTCCACTAGATCGACGAGACCTATGTTTGTCTCAATCCCATAGTAGGATAGGTAGTGGCAACCGGACACATAGCAGCAAATCTCACAATAGTAGTCACACCAGTGCTGGGGGGTCCACTGCATTAGGGCAGTCCTCAGGCCATAGATCTCATAGCTCTCATAGGTATTCATCAGGGCATAGTCACAAATCAAAGCATGGGCATAGATCAGTGTCCTCAAGGTAGCATAGAGGGTAGAGTCAGCCTCATGTTATCGAGGCTTTGAGTTCTTAGAGTCAGACCAATGATACTACTCCTATTCAGTTCACTGTTCACCTGATGACTCAGCCACAGCTACCTCACAGTTCACCTCCACGGGCCAGAGGAGGGCCATCTTAGGACTTGCTTTTAGACATGTATATTTTGATATTCGAGCCTGCGAGCTCTATTTTTGGGATATCATATGACTCTATCCTGTGACATAACATTTTTCTGAGATTATATATATACAGTACAGTTTTGATGTGGCCTATATGATGTTATGCATTATGGTACTCTATGCTTTTATGAGATGCTTATGTGATTCTTTTATGATGCTACGAGATGTATGGATATTATGCTTATGTTTATGAATGCAATTATGGATGTAGTTATGTATAAATTAATGTGATGATGATGTGATTCCTATATGTTGATGCAAATGTTTATTTATGATGCTTATATGTTGATGCAAATGATGGTTTATGAATGGATGCGAATGATAGCGTTTATGCAATGTGAATTATGGTATTTGATTTATGCAGATGTGAATATGAAATGATCATGCCATGATGTATGCAAATTTTTTTTTGTATGTCATAGGATATCATTAGAGAATCGGAGAAAAGGAAGGCAAAGATGGATGTTAGTGCGAAAATTAAAAATCCTTCAAAGCTTTGCTATAGTGCTATTCTAGTTGTTGCTCTTTAATCATCATTGGGCAAAAATGTCATGATGGTCGACAAACACTATGATATGACATAGATCAATAGTGTGTAAGGTTGAACCATCACGTAAATCAACAGTTGCAGAAAAGGATGATCATGACTCATGCAAGGAACACAATTGCCCCTAGTCACTTTATCATGACCAACCACCAGAAAAACCAAACCAATCATGAGACGTCGTTGCTTCTCTAAATCCTGATGATAGGACATCCTTGAGAAACTAGCCACATGATAGTAAAAACAAACAGTAAAATCATCATACTATGTCGTTGCTTCTCTAAATCCTGAAGTCAGGACATTGTGGAGAAACTAATAGTAGAGTGATAAGCAGACAAGGATAGTCATCATGATATGTCATGGTTCCTAAGACATAAGGGACTAATATCATGATAATCATCAAAAGACAGAAAAAAAAAAGTTTTCCAAGTGTTTGCCAAGTGTTTTAATGTCAAGTGTTGTTAAATGTCGAGCGATATCAAATTCAGGAAGGACACATCCTGAATGACGTTGATATCTAGGAGATCAATTCTCAGAGTTAGGAGAATCCATCAAAATGCCAGATGATGATGATGATGCTTAGGAAGGACACATCCAAAAGCATAAAGAATTTGATGAGAGTTGCTCTTCAGAAGGAAACATCTGAAGAAGAACCCAAAGTTTTGTCGTGATAAATTGCCTTGATAAGATTTTGACTACATGTCATTGCTTCCATGTTGAATTGACTGAGAGTGTTTTGACGAAACAGATTCCCGATAGATTGATAATTCCAGATTGACATAAGATTCGCTTGATTTGAAGATAGCTTGACGTGTGTGAAAATTTTGTGCCATGAACCCTAATGGACTGACCTAGTGCGGCCTCGGGGGTCCATCGATTGATGGCCTTGCCTACGTCATGCACTCAGAAACCTCGTAGTTCGATACGACCAATGACATTGTCTGAAGGATAGAAGCTTGAATCATGATTTATTTTGCGGCAAACCTAGAAGGGTTGACCTAATGTCTCAAGGATTCAAAGATGAATCTTGCCTACGTAGCAAAAGTGCAGAGACAACGTAGTTCAGACATGGACAAAAGATTGATGTGACTGATTGAATTGATCAAATTGATTTTGAATTTTTTTTTGGGATTTTGACATTGATTTGGCTGTTTTTGTATTTTCTCAAGACGCTTTTCAAATTTTTAGGTCTTTTTTTAGAACTTTTTCATATTTTTAGGATTTTTTTCAAGACTTTTTCAGATTTTTAGGATTTTTTAAGGACTTTTTCATAATGCAGGATCATGTGCGGTACCCACTACAGCTGCATGATAAAGGTCTTGCCCCCAAATAGAGTGAGGATTATCTGAGTCCAATGGAATGGAGATAGGTAGACGCAAGGCAAATGCAAGGATATGCAAGGAATGATGTCAACCAAATGCTAACCATGGTCCGAATTGACAGGATTTAGGACAGATGTTATGAATGTGTCAGGCCTTTATGAGTATGACAAATGGATAAAGGTCGATTTGAGTGACAGTAGATGGCAGAGCAAAGATCGACTATGCATGGCGCCTGTTTGCTAGGTTTTCACCATGGTACTTATCCAAAGTGCCTATTTGCCAGGTTTTCACTATTGGATGAATTCATTTCTTTTTACTATTTTTGCCATTTTTTTATTTTTTTGGTGTCACCAAGACGCTTGTTTGCCAAGTTTTCATCAAGGGACAATTTTTCCTTTAATTTTTAATTTTATTTTTTTTTGGATTTTGTAGGTTTTTAGCTCAGCTCTCTAATGCTATGTGTAGAACTTTCTTAGATGTAAGCTATTAATGGGTTATGTCAGCTGTTCTCCATCAGGTGTGGCCAACTGGTAAGCTCTAGAACCAAATGTAGCAGTAATGATGTAAGGACCAAGCCAATTAGCCTCAAACTTCCCAGGCTTTTCACAGTCCACCTAATTTCTGGGGTTCTGCATGAGAACCAAGTCACCGATTTCAAACTTTCTCACCATTACTCTTTTGTTGTAACTTCAGCAAAGACGATTTTGATATGCCTGTAAATGATTTAAGGAATTCTGTCATCTTTCTTGTAACATTTCTAGCTCATGTAGGCGAGTATGTTTGCACTCTTCATCATCAATCATTCCTTTTAAAGAGACTCGGAGAGAAGGAATTTTGACCTCGATGGGTAATATGGCCTCAGATCCGTAGACTAGGGAAAATGGAGTGGCTCCAATGGGGGTACAAATGCTGGTACGATAGGCCCATAAAGCAGGATTGAGTTGTAGGTGCCAATCTCAGCCAGTGTCGTTGACGGTCTTCTTCAGAATGCGAAGGATTGTTTTATTTGATGCCTCAACTTGGCCGTTACTTTGTGGGTAGTATGGGGTGGAAAAATGGTGTTGGATGTGGAATCGCTCATAGAGTTCACGAACGTCCTAATTTTTGAATGGACTGATGTTATCTGTGATGATGGATTGTGGGACACCATACCGGCAAATGATGTAATTCAGAATAAACTTGGATATTTGTTTACCGATGATGTAAGTGAGAGGGACAACTTCAATCCACTTAGTAAAATACTCAGTGGCAGTGATTATAAATTTATGGCCATTAGAAGAGGATGGATGGATCTTACCCATGAGGTCGAGTCCCCATTATGCGAAAGGCCAAGGAGAAGTGATTGGTCTCAATTCCTGTGCAGGTGCATGAATTAGGTCACTATGCACCTAGCATTTCCGACATGTTCTGACAAAGTGAAGAGCATCTTTTTCCAATGTCGACTAGTAGTATCCCAGTCTAGTGACTTTCCTAGCTAAGGTTGGACCACTCGAATGAGATCCACATATACCCTCATGTACTTCTCATAAAGTCGTTTGGGCTTCATCAGTGTCGAGACAACGAAGAAGGGTATTGTCAAAGCCATGACGGTATAAGGTGTCACTGACGATGGTATGTCTAGCCGCTTTTCGGATAAAGGATTTTCATTAGTTGTTGGACAGGTTGGGTGGGAGGGTTTGGGATTTAAGATAGTCATATATGTCTTGATACCAAGGCGAACTGGGACCAACAATTTCGCACACCATTTTTTATTCTGGAATATTGTATGCAGGCAACAACAACTATTCCACTAAAAATTCAAATTGTGACACATTCTTAGGGATATCTAGGAGAGATCCAATGGTGGCCATTGCATCGGCTGCTTTATTCTGTGTCCTTGGGATTTGTTCAAATGTAATCATTTTGAAATACCCTAGGAAACTATCCACCATTCGTTTGTAGGGAAGCAACTTCTCATCTTTTGTGTCATAGTCATCATTCACTTGATTGATGAATAATTGAGAATCCTTGAATACGAGCAACGTCTGAATTTTCCATTTAATTGCTATCTTGAGACCTGTGACCAATGCCTCATATTCTGCAATATTATTTGTACAAGGGAAGGAAATCTGAAATGATTTAGGAATTGAATCCCCTTGAGGTGTGATAAATAATATGCGAGCTCCTGAGTCATGACCAATGTGGGACCCATCAAAGTATAGTTTCCATGGTAGAGCTGGTTCTACGTGAAAAATAGACTCATCCAGAAAATCAGTTATCAGTAGATGAGTGGCTTGGATTGGTGCATCTGCCAGTTGATCTGCTATTACTTGACTTTTTATTGCTTTGCGCTCAACATATTGTATATCATACTTGCTTAATATCATGACCCATTTTTCCAAACACCTGTCAATGCTGCTTGACTTAGGAGATATTTTAATGGGTCAATATTTGCTACCAAATGTGTTTGATGGCTCAGCATATAATGTCTTAATTTTTGTGCCATGAAGATAACTGCAAGGCATGCCCTTTCAATGGTTGTGTAGCTAAGCTCATATCCAATTGGTGTGCGGTTGATGTAGTATATGGCTCTTTCTTTTTCTTCATGGTCATTTTGAGCCAATAATTCCCCCAATGCATTTGTCGTTGCGGAGACATATAAGATTAATGGTTTTCCATCAATAGGTGGCATCAACATTGGTGGTGTCAATAGATATTCTTTTATTTGTTCAAAGGCTATGTGGCATTTATCTGTCCATACAAAAGGAATGCTTTTGTGTAACAAATATTGGAATGGTTGACACTTGTCTGCTAACTGTGCTATGAATTGGTGAATAGACTGCAATCTGCCCTGAAGTGTTCGCAACTCACTAATTCCTTTTGGAGGAGACATGTCCAAAATTGCCTTTACTTTTGCTGGGTCAACCTCAATGCCTCATCACAAAACTATGTATCCCAATAGCTTGCCTGAAGTGACTCCAAAGACACATTTCTTTGGGTTCAATCTAACCTTGTAATCCTCAAGCCGTCTAAAAATTTTGTCCAAGACTTTGAGATGTTCTTTCCTTGTCAAGGATTTTTCCAATAGGTCATCTACATAATCTTCCATTAGGATATGCATCATGTCATGGAAGATTATTGTCATAGCCCTCTGGTATGTAGCACCTACATTCATTAGGCCAAAAGGCATGATGTTCCAACAGTATGTTCCCCAAGGACAAGTGAATGTTGTTTTATGTTGATCCTCTATTGCAATTCGGATTTGGTTATAGCCTGAGAAACCATCCATGAGAGATAGCATCTCATACCTTGCCGTGAGGTCAACAATCATGTCTATGTTTGGTAAGGGGAAGTCATCCTTTGGGAAAGCCTTATTCAAATCTCTGAAATCCGTGCAGATACGGATTTGTCCATTTGGATTTGTAACAAGAACAATATTGGATATCCAATCAACATAGTCTATTGACCTTATAAAATCAGCATCTAGTAATTTCTTTAGTTCAGCCTTAACAAGTAGTGCAATATGTGGATGCATTTTGCACAGCTTTTGTTTGACTGGCTTGATTCCTGGGATTAAAGGAAGATGATCTAAAACCAATTCTGGATCCAAGCCTGGCATGTCAGCATATGACCATGCAAAGTTAACTTTCTTGTCTGTGAAGAATTGTGTAAATTCAGGTTTTTCTTCGTCTAACAATGATGCGACCAAGAGAATCATTTTGGGATTCTCTGGTGTGGCTATGTTAACTTCTGTTGTGTCCTTAATGAGCATAGCTGATTTTTCCTATGTTACAGGGATAAAGTCCAATCCTCCATCCTTAGGTGCCTCAGAGAGGTTTTCACCTTTGGATACGTCCTTTGTTTTTACTATTTTACTGTCAGAAGGTGCCTTGCGGTTTTCACCTAAAGACATTTCTTTTCCTTTTTTATTCTTTGTATTTTTGCGACTGGAGGATTGCACAGTCTCCCCGAAGTAAGCTGCACAATCTAGATCTATGGAGAACCTTTTTTTGTGATCCCCCCATGGAATACCTTCTCTTAGTCCCATGAATTCTGCAATTGCCTTGTCAATCTGAAATATGTCCATCACTGGTGGATCTTGTTGGTCCCAATCGATCAGTTGTGGGTAAATAAGGGGGATTCCATCATCAGTGTTGGTAAAGGATGGGGAAGATGCAGAAAGTGTGCCAATTGATGCCTCAAGTGTAAAGGAAAAGTTGTCAATTTCCACTTCCGTGTCTGATGCAATGGATGGTCCATACTCCGAGTCAGATGAATCGAATTCAAAATCATAATATGGGATAAAATTATCAACATCGTGACTAGTGGTTGTCATTTCAGAAGTATGGATAGTGGGCTTAGGTAGGTTAGGCTCATGGGTGGGTTCAGAAATGGGGTGGGATGATTCAGGTATTGTCAATGACAATTTATGTTCTTCTAGGTTCCAAGGAATGCTTACCCATTCTTTCTTTTTGGAATGTCGGTCAATAGGGTCAGTGTTATATTCCTGTCAGAATCTTTCTTCAAATGAGAGTTGGCCAGGTTCCAAGAATAGTTCGTCAATGTCATAGTCACCTAGGGTTTTGTCAGATCCCCATTCCCATTCATTAGAGCCCGTTTCGGTTAGGGATTCTTCGCTTGTCTCGACACTTTCTGTTGTCGTTACATCTTTACTTGAAAATTCATAGATACATTGATCGTCAGTTCCGAGTTGGTCGAACCCTAGCCCTATGTACTTTGGTCTTGCTTTTATGATAACAGGTTCCCTCCCATTGTTGTTCTTTCCAAGGCCACTTGTGCCGTCAAAACCTAGTGCCTTGCATATCTCATAGCCTTTTCCATAGAGATGCACTGGTAGTGGAGGTAACTCCTCTAGGTCTTTATAGATCTAGTTAGTTATGTCGTCGATGACTTCATTACCCATGTTACCCCACAGTGTGAAAACACTTTTTGGTGGAACCTTGAAAGTTGTTTTGGGCTCAACTCCAAAGCATGGTCTACCATAGACTTTAGGCAGCTTCGGTATTGTGGTGATATAGTAAGCCGTATTCAATTTGAACTCTCCACAACCAAGGTCCTGGATCTGAAGGTCTTTACTTGGGATGGAGGCCGATGAAGATGGTATGGTAGAAGGTGATGGAATGGATGATTTCGTGAGTGTTGATGGGTCAATGTATTTGGGTGAGGTGGATGAGGCCTCCCGATTGATGGGCACCTGGTGCTCAACAGTGGCTTGCAGGTTGGTACAGTATTGAAATGGATCTGGATGTAATACCCATCCATTTTTCCTTCTGGTTGGACTGTGTGTCCTTGTGCAGGTATGTTGCCTTGATGTGTTTTTGGTTATTCTGATGTTATCTTTATTCCATGCTTTGGATTAGCATAGCGGTTATTTGAATTAAAGATGATTATGCTTTGAATTATATCATGTTAGAATTATCAGTTATTTGCAGTGTATTGGTGAAGAGGACGGTATCGCATCACTCACTTGCGAGTGCCCTACGATCCCGTGATTTCCTCTTCACGGTGTGTATTTTATGTTGTTCATATTATATGTTGTTGTTACTTGATTTGTAGGTTGACAGGTACAGGACATCGACTCCACCTGGGTTCACAGGTTGGAGCGTGTTCAATACCCAACGGTATTCGATTGGGAGATAGTAGCTAGGTTTCTGTGTCAAGTTGTCACCCTAGTCTTTATATGTCGTCAGTTGCTTGTCAGGTTGTGTTGTTTTGATTCTTGTGCCCTCTCTTCATTATTTAATTACAAATTAAATTGGGGTGATTTAAATAGCTTAATGTATTTAAGTTGTTTATTGAATTAATTTGGTTATTATGTGGAAAATGTTATTTAAGTTATTAAATTAATTTAATTTAATTAATAAAATAATTTAATCTTGGATTAGATTTATTTTATTGAATTAATTTAATTAATTAATTTGAAATTAAGCAAATTTATTTTGGAGATTATTTGAATATTTGTAGAAATTGAAAAATAAAGAAAATGAATTAAAAGTCAAATTTGAAAGTTGAAATTCAAAATTAAAGAAAATTAGATATTTTTCTATTTTTTCTATTTTGATGAATTTATGAGGGTGGTTGAAGGATTTTAGGGTTGCGTGGCGGGGCGTTACACATGGTATCAGAGCCTAGGTTTAAACACTGGGTGCTCTAGGATTATGATGGAGCCATTAATCTTTCAGTTGTGTAGGCTTTTAAGTTGTGTACCTCACTTAATATCTTGGTGTGTAGATGAGGTTTTGATTTGGTGCAGTATGTGTGAGGGAGTTATATCCCTATGTGTTTGTAGGCTTCCAGGAGTAAGCCTAACCCTAGGGGGGGAGGATGTAATACCCCTCCGTTTTGCCTTCTGGTTGGACTGTGTGTCCTTGTGTGGGTATGTTGCCTTGATGTGTTTCTGGTTATTTTGATGTTATCTTTATTCCATACTTTGGATTAGCATAGCGGTTATTTGAATTAAAGATGATTATGCTTTGAATTATATCATGTTAGAATTGTCAGTTATTTGTAGTGTATTGGTGAAGAGGATGGTATCGCATCACTTTCTTCCGAGTGCCCTACGATCCCGTGATTTCCTCTTCATGGTGTGTATTTTATGTTGTTCATATTATATGTTGTTACTTGATTTGCAGGTTGACAGGTACAGGACATCGACTCCACTTGGGTTCACAGGTTGGAGCGTGTTCAATACCCAACGGTATTCGATTGGGAGATAGTAGCTAGGTTTCCGTGTCAATTCATCACCCTAGTCTTTGTATATCGTCAGTTGCTTGTCAGGTTGTGTTGTTTTGATTCTTGTGCCCTCTCTTCGTTATTTAATTGCAAATTAAATTAGGGTGATTTAAATAGCTTAATGTATTTAAGTTGTTTATTGAATTAATTTGGTTATTATGTGGAAAATGTTATTTAAGTTATTAAATTAATTTAATTTAATTAATAAAATAATTTAATCTTTGATTAGATTTATTTTATTGAATTAATTTAATTAATTAATTTGAAATTAAGCAAATTCATTTTGGAGATTATTTGAATATTTGTAGAAATTGAAAAATAAAGAAAATGAATTAAAAGTCAAATTTGAAAGTTGAAATTCAAAATTAAAGAAAATTATATATTTTTCTATTTTTTTTGTTTTGATGAATTTATGAGGGTGGTTGAAGGATTTCAGGGTTGTGTGGTGGGGTGTTACACTGGATCTCCTGGGATAGTGATCTTAGTACCATCAAAAGGGAATTTTAGGCATTGATGGTATGTGGATGGAATAGCTTTTAGAGCATGAATCCAAGGGCGACCAAGTAAGATATTATAGTGTATGTCACGATCCAGGACCTAGCATGTTGTATCTATGATAACTGGTCCTACCTGGAGTGGAACTATAATAACGCCTTTAAAAGCGTGTTCTTCATCATCGTATGCCTTGATGACGATGCTCTTACTAGCATCTACACATGCATCAGAGAAACCGAGAGCTTTAACCAATTTTAGAGGGCAGATGTTCAATCCTGCTCTGCCATCTACTAGGACTCATCTAACCTTATGCTTGTGGACAAAAACTTCAATGTGGAGGGCATCATTATGCAATGGTTTGGGCGAGGAGTAGTCACTGTCCGAAAAGGTGATGTGATGGGGCGAATTCAGATATCCGACCATAGTCTCAAAGTGGTTGACATCGATGTTGGTTGGGACGAATGACTCTTGCAGTAGTTTATCTAGGATGGCCTTATGCGCAGGTGAAATACAAAGCAATTTGAGAATGTATATTTGAGCAGGTGTTTTATTTAATTGCTCAATAATGTTGAACTCCGGTTTTGGGTTTGACTATCTGGAGGATGGACCAGGTATGGTGATTTTCGGTTGATGGGCAGAAGGACCTGGGATGGCGATCTTGCCTTTACACGTGGTTACATTGCATTATGGGGCCTTTTTAATGTTAATGGTATTAACACACTCATCTTCATTGGTAGCGCAAAGATTGTTGATAATGGTACCATCGGGATAGGACATATGGTATTATAGGCCTAACGGATGTGGTTGGCTTGATTGTTGGTATTCTTTGTGCCAGATGAGGAAGCTTTACCATGATCTTGCAGTGGGTTTTTGTGTATGGTATGATCCGCATTAGATGTAAATGATTGACCAACCAACTCGATGGTGTGGTTTTCTATGAGGTCTTGCACCAGATTTCGCAATTGACGACAAGAGGAAGTTTTGAGCCCTTTGGCACGGTGGTAATCACAAAATGAACTATCATCCCACCATGACGTCTTGAACTGACCAAGGTCATACGATTTTGGCTCTTCTAGCATTATGATGTCGTTTTGAAGAATTTCTTCAAGACAATTTCAATAGGTTTAGCCAAAGGGGTGTATGTGCGTTTTTGGAATTGTCGGGGTTGATGCAACTACCTTTGATTAGATTGTGCATGGTTGCTTTGGATAGTGTTGGCAGTTGGTGTCATTGTAGTTACAGGTGCGTTTTGATTTTGTACTTCTTTCATTGTGAGTGCATGACCTATTGCATTGACGGTTTTTGCATCAACTACACCATCGTTTATGATGTGCTTGTTCTTAACCCAGTATTTGGTTTTGTCGTTTGAGCTACTTGGGTTGTTATTTGTGGTGGTGTTGATAGTTTTGCCACCATATTTTAATTCACCTTTGGCAATCAAGGCTTTTTCAAGTTGAACACCCTTTTCAACAAGGTCAACAAAGGTGGTGCAACAATGGACTTGTAAGCCATACCTTAGTGGTCCTAGGAGAGTTTGTACAAACATGGTGACTTTCTCCTTTTCAGGTATTTCTATCGGACATCTGCTTGCTAAGGTTCTCCATCTTTGAAAGAATGGAATGAAAGTCTCTCCTGCATCCTCTTCGGTAAGTCTGCATAAAAAGGCAATGTGAATATCTGTGACAATGTTATAGGCATAGTTTTCAACAAACTTGTTTGCCAATTCATCCCATGTTTTGATTCCCTTAGGCAAGAGCGAGAACCATTCTAGTGCATGACTTACGAGACTTCTAGAAAAGAGTCTCATGAGATAATTTTTCTCATATGCAATGTCCATGCAACTAGTGGTGAATTCTCTTATGTGTTCAATGGGGTTTGTTTTGCCTTTGTACTTGGGAAAATGGGGTACCACATATCCATGAGGAAAGGGTGGCATATACAAGGTTGTGTCAAATGGATATGGACACAAGTCATGTGACATGTATGACTTTTAATTGGATTGTTGCAAGGTCCCCACTTTTGTTTGAAGAGCAACGAGCTGTTGTGTGAGTGCTTCCACCATGGGATGGTTGGTAGCATTACCAATGTTGGTGATAGGGGCAGCTTGAGTCCCCAGCTGTTGTGATGAGATATGTTGATTTGGAATGGGTTGCTGGTGAGCAAAATGAGTGTTTTGATTAGGCGGTTGTTGGAAATGAGTGTTTTGATGAGGGATGTGTTGTTGCGTATGGACTTGAGAAGCATAAGTGGGGATGTGATATCTTGTCATGTTGGAATGAATTTGAGGGCCTTGTTGATTTTGATTTTATTGATGTCCAAATGGATTGAAGGATTGTAGGCCTTGTTAATTTTGAGCTTGTTGATGCCCAAATGGAGTGAAGGATTGAGCACCTTGATTGCCTTGCCCAAGTAATACATTTTGGCCATGAGGAATGTTGGTGTTTGGATTTACCGGGATGTTGGTGTTAACTTGTGAGGAATTAGGTTGGGTGCCTTGAATGAAAAATCTTCGTTTATTTCTCCCAAAAGGGTTGGATGAGTTGGTTGCCATGGCACTCAACGAACCCAATAACAGGTTTGCTGATGTACTCATGGAACTAGATGAAATTCCAAAGAGGTTTGATGTGGTTGCACCCATTGTTTGTGAAGGGATGGTGGATGTTTGTTGGGGGATGGATTGTGATGTGGTGTTGGTTTGGGAAGATGATCCTCCAATAGACATTGTGTTGGTTGTGGTGGTAGTATGACCAAGGGAGGTAGCATTAATTGTGTTGATGATATTTTGTGAAGAGGCTCCCATGGAAGAATTGTGTGATGGTGGAGTGGGAGAAGTTGCTCTAAGAGTGTTAAGATCAAATCCCTTTGGTAACTTAGCCCCTTGGTTGAGGAGCATAGCTAGGAATCTAGAAGAGTCATTTAAGACCATTTCTTCCACAAAAGAGGCCACTTCTGGATTTTGGGCAGCAGCTTGTATGTCTTCTTCAAAGACGTCCCCATTTTGATCCCGTCAGATAAATGGTTCAAAAATATGTGATGGAGATGATGGGATGTTCATCTCACTAAAAGGATTGAAGTTGGAATTTTCCATGTCAAAACAAGGATTGGTCATGGCATTAGGAAATGAACCCATACCAGTTGTGAACTCAAGAAAGTTGGTGTCTTGTCTAAAAGAATCCATGAGTCTTTTCTTTTTCTGTAATCTAGTTTCAACCATACAAATTTTTGCTCAACTTGAGATGAATGATTTAAGTATGAGACTACGTTTTTGGTTTCTTTTTGGGTTTTTAAAAGATTCTATGAATGCAACTAAGACTAAAGGCTTGTGGATGCAAGTGGTGTGACACTAAATAGAGATGCCAAATGGTATGCAATAAATGATCCTAAGATGTACTTACTAATGATAGATCTAAAGAGGACAAACTTGGGCAAACAAAGTTTTTGGCAATGATTCAATTTTGGAAGACCAAATGGACCGTAAAAGGACTATAAATAGGACAAAGTGAAATTTCCACACTAGACTATTGAGTGGGAAATGATTCACAAAAGCTTTGACAAAGTGACAAAGGTAATTGGGTCCAATGATAACCTACTATTGAATGCAAAGTTTGGACAATGAGTGGTAAGAGTCAACTCCTAAAATCTGCAAAAGTAAGTGTCTAAGGAGATGGTGAAGCTATCAATGCAATCTAATGGACTAGAAAAGGAACCCTATTGTGATCCTAAAATGGTACCTAAAATGCAATGTTTGAGGACAGTTGAGCAATTTAGAGTCTAGTTTGGACTGTAACAGTGAAGGAAGACTTGATTTTAAGACAAGTTGTGGGCTTTCTGCTTTTGACAGTGAGGAATTGTTTTCAGTTTTTTAGCAAATGCGGTAAGACAGAGCAGATGCGGCTCACAGAAGTAAATGTGGTTTAGAAAGTGTCAATTGCGACACAGTTTGGCGAATGCGGGTTGGTATCTATCAACTGCAGCTCAATTTATCGAATGCGGTTCAATGATTGCAAATGTGGCTCTGTATAGTTCAAATGCGGCTCATCAGAGGGAATGCAGCTCAGGATGACTCAAATGTGGCCCATCAGAGCGAATGCAACTCAATATTTTGTGATTGTGGTGCATCAAAGCAATTGCATCGCAATGGACAGTTTTGCAGTTTTGACAAGTTTTCTGGTTCAAATTGGCAATTTTCAATTTGTTGAAGTCTGTTTAAACACAGGTGGCAAACACAGAAATTAAAATATTAAGTGTATGTTCAAGCAGACTCACTCTTATTAGTCAAAGGGTCATCGTAACAATCACAACCCACAACTTAAAATCACATCGACTCACATAGCCATGCCACCCCCTAGAGGGTGCTTGTGTTTTTTTCTTTTCTAGGTGCATACTCAAGGTGACGGAAGTGGATACCGAATCCCCTAAGCAAATAGTCTGTGGTGATTATATGGTGAGTGTCTTGGGGGGAGATTCTTCCCTCCCCTTGCACCATGATTGATACAATTTATGGATACTGACTCGGGTGGCTTCTACACTATGGTTCTTAGTCAAGGTTTCCGTTTGGTGCGGCAAATGATAAACTCCCTCAAGAGACCTCCCAACCTTTAGAACAAAGGTTTTAGGGATGGTTATCTTGCACACTGCCGTCGAATTGCAGACTTTCCCTGAATTCGCTTTTGATTATAGTGGGTTGGAAAACCTGGCTTTGGTTGTTCCCACTTAGGTCATTCCCGTAGGGTGAGTACTTTTTCCCACTATGACAAGCCTTCTAAAGGATTTAATAAAGCATAAAGTGCATAAAGATAAAATGGGTAAGTCTGGTTTTTTGATCACCCAGTAAAGGGGAGAGCATATACCTATTACCCAACAAACATAGCAAAAAGATGTTCAATTTTAAGCCCAAATGAAGATTATATAAACTAGGTGAACATATTGCTTCACAACATGCATGGGATTCATTTTTTAACCAACAATTAAGATATGGTGACTATCCTAGAGTTGGTAAATTCCAAATTAAATTGCCTATCCTAGGATTGATAAATTTCCAATTAAGTGTCTATCCTAAGGTTGGTTCTTTTTAATCCAAAAAAATAAAAAAAATTGATCAATTACTGGCCACCGATATGTCAAATCCAGATTACAATTTTTTTTAAATGAAATTTAACAGTCATTTGCAGCACAGTATGGCGGATGCGGCTCAACAGATCTAGCTTGGCGGTGCGGCTCAGCAGCTATGGTTTGTGTTCTACCTGTCAAATGCATAGCGTAATGTCGGTCGCGACTCTCAAGATGGCGAATGTGATGCAGCAGATCACTTGTGTCGCACACAAAGGCGAATGCGGTGCAGCAAAGCGGTTGCGTCACATGAGAAGGAAAATGTGGTACTCCGTACCTGTTCCTACAAAAAATAAAAAATCGAGGCCATACAAAACCTGCAAAATTGTGTTAGAATGTCGGGTTCACCAATGTAATGATGTTATTTTTCCTACAAGATCAACAAAGGATTAGTGGTACCTGCATGTTAATAAAATCACACAATAGAAAGCAAAGGAGAAAAATACTTGAAATGGAAGAAAAATGGAAAGGTCCCACCCATTTAATACTCCATGGCTTACTTCCATTGCACCTCCTCAAGCTTGTGATAATAATGCCTTCAGATTTGTGAGCAAATTATATGTGTCTAGCCCTAGCAATGCCTTTAAAGGATTTGTAAAATAAACTAATGTGCAACTAGCAATTCAATCCTAGTATGCAAATAGTAATAAAAAAAGCCTAAGATATGAGAATTCCTATAATAAAATAGATTAAGCAATGATCGATCCGAGAATGAGATCAAGATTGTCATTTTATAGAAAATACAATCTTGAATGGACGGACGAGATGAGGGATTGAGGAATGCCCTAGAATCAAAGGTCAAGATTCAATAAGGCAACTCTCAATTAGGGTTAGGGCAAGATGCCCACATGTGTGAATAAGATTTAATTAAATGAATTAAATCAAGACTAAATATGACAGTGGAGATGAAATTAGTAAAAGTCAGAAGACAAGAGGATGAGCTTTTAGAAAATCAGTAATTTCTAAAATTACTTGATTTGTAGAAGAATAATTCCATTTTGAATTAAATTAATTCAAAATATGGATTTTGTGAGATAAGAAGTAATTGATTTTTGAAATTAATTACTAAATGAAGAATCAGTTAAGTATGTGAGATATTTTTAAATGATTTGTTTTATTTAAAAATATAGAAGTGTCACATGTCTTAATTAAATAATTAAAAATAATTATTTAATTTAGAAGTAGTTAATTAATTAAATAAATTATCAAATCTATTTAATTAAGAGGATTTAGGAATTAGTGACACATTAAATAAATACATTTTAAATATATTCATTTAATAATCAAGAGGACATTAATGATTAGGATTAATTAAATAAATAGGATTTTATTTAATTGCAAGAAGACTTTGATAATTAGTGACATTATTAAATAAATAAATAAGATTTATCTATTTAATAATTATGAAGAATGAGAGATTATGAATTAATTAAATAATTATGAATTATTTAATTAATAGTTGAATGTGGGTCAGAAACATAATTAAATGTTATAATCATGTTATGATGAAAGGTGGTAAAATAGTGGTCGTAGGCCTAAGTCATTTTTAGGTGTCTACATATGTTATAACATAACATTGAATCAGTGAGATGATATCTTGAAGTATTGTTGTGAGCTGATCAGAGAAGACTGGACATTGTATGTAATTGTTTTATTACTGGAATACAATTGTCTTGACTTTGTGTGGTGGGTTTTTTACCTGAAAAGTTTTTCCCATGTATATCTTGTGTCAATCTGTGAATGCTTAATTATGTTATCTATTTTACTGATTGTATTCATCTCTTGTAGTTTTTAGAAGCTATTTGAACCTGTTTATGCTCTTCTCCCCTATTGTATTACTGTTAAGGGAATGTATTCCGCACTGTTGGGTCTTTAGATCCACCGCGTTTTCCCTTCAGACCTTATATTACATACACAACAATTACTTTTGATTATACTATTCTATCCATATACACTTTCCTATAACATTAACATATGATGCATTAGATTGACCTTCTACACTTTAAAACCTAGTCCATACATATAGGTTCATGGATTTTGTCCATGCCTTCATCATTTACTTCCAATTTAACAAAGAAACAAAGGTTTCCCTAACACTTGACTAACACATCAAGGAAACAAGATCCCATTGAAATTATTTCAGATTGCACTTCTTGATTCTACACATTACTAGTCCACATGGTATTTCATCATCATGATTATGTTCTCCAACCTATATATATTAAAAACCTCCCATCTCGTAGCCAAGAGAATATGGATGTAATTGAAGTTTAAATCATAAAATTATAAATCTTAAAAGAATATCCTCTTGCAAACTACTTATTTATTTGACTTGTGAAATTTCTATACAAACACTAATACAAGCTTTCTCAATATGTACCATATCAAAAACTCTAAAAAAAAACAAGGGTTACACAAAATCACCATATATGGAATACTTATGACATATGTCCCTTTGTAATTTTTTAATAGTTCCATGACAATTTCTTAGATTCCTATGTTGTGATTCATAAGTGAATATATTTTAAAAATTAAGAAGTTGTAGAAATGTGCATATAGCTAAATTTTAACAGTTAGAAGTAAAATGTGATGCTAATTTACAATATTTTATACTTAACCACTACTATTGATTTAAAGGTTGTTGAATTTGACCAGGTACACAAGTGTCTAAATTGTGTACTGTGTATGGTGTAATCTAGTTTGATTGCATGATGGAAATTAACCTCTTTTTAATATGTTGTAATGAGTGTTCAACTAATTTAATGGATTAGAGAAATAATAGTTCATGCACATTTGAAGTGTTAGGGGGGATTTCATAATTAAAATGGGGAATTTTAAGGTCCAATTAAATATTTATTAAATAGTTAAATTATATATAGAAAAATGAAGTGGGTTCTTATAAATTTGTTATTGGTTTTTGGTTTAAAATTTAGATTAAATTTATTTTAGTTTCAAAATTAAATATAAACTTATAAATTATTGTTTTAATTATAGAAATATTTTGGCATGGCTAATCAGATTTCTCATCATTCTAATCAGTCTACTAAGCTTGATGTCAAACTTGTTATAGGACTACTCTATATGCTAAGACCATTTAGAGGTTAGATAATGCCTTGCATTGTCTAGACCAAACCATCATTATACCCCAAACCTATCAAATAGAGACAAGTTGGTCACTATTCGACATGAGATTACATGAATGATCAATTTCATTCAATTATACACCCCTTATGATGATATTAGCATTGAACAGATCTACACTTCACTTTCTCAGAGTTTTGATGGCCATGAGAATTCATAATCTATTTCTAGATGGGTTTTAGTAGACAATGTTCACATATTCCTATTTTATATAGAATGAGATAGAGTGAGAGTCTATTCCCCCATAATGTGCACGAATCCACTTGTGGGTCATTTTATTTATCCTAGATGGTTGGAAAAACATCATAGATGGCCTCATAATGATGAGTTGACACTATACTTTTTTTTCAAAAAATATTCGTAGAGATCCTTTTACATTTAATTGTTGATTATACATCTTCCCTTACACATGTTGGATAGGGGAGAGGGAGGTTTGGTGACAAACTTGAGTATAGACGAGTATGTTTTCCACCCCTTGTGAACAAGAGGGAATTGGTTGGTCCAAACCTTTTGGTTCTTCCAAAAAAATTAGAACTAGTAGCAGTTGCAGAGCCAACACTCATCCCTTCAAGATGTAATATTTTTAGAGTATCACCACTATTTCTAGTGAGGTTGATTATTTATCATTTGATCATGTTGGTAGATATTTTTTGCATCCATGGATTAACATTCCTCCCACTAAGGCCACATTGAGTAGCTATGATTGTTACATTTGTGATGATCTACTATTGCCATGTGATGTGGCATGAATAATGGAGAGGATACTTTGCATAATATGACTAGATGCCTCGCTAGTGATTTATAAGATGCATACCAATTCATCAACGATGAGCATGTGATCCCACTTGATGCTATATCCACACATCTTAGGTTATATTTTAGTATACAAAGGAGCCATAGTGAGGCAACTTCACAAGGTTCATGGGGACTTCAGGATTTTCCAATTGTTATTGTGTAACCACCCCTCAACATGTTCTAGATCAGGTTGAGGTTATTGCACCTAACTTTGTAGGAGGTGTGTATAACAAGCTTCTTTTTGGCACTAACACTGCACCATCTACAAGTGTCGCCATGTCCCTCTATTATTTTGATCTCAATGGGATTGTGAGGGTCCTCGATGATGCATCTGAGGTAATATTTAATTTATGATAAATTCATATATATATTACTTAATATTAAATTATCGCATGTTCAAGCTTTGACTCTTGATTGAAATCATGTATGAATCATGTATATTAGGAAAATGCTAATGTTTTTCCACCTAGCTTTGGATATTTTTAGTATGTTGTAAATCATATACATCATCATGAGGTATTTTAACCACCTATCATGTACAATTTATGTACACATATATAACTTATTACATACACACATAAAATTTACAAGTTTTCTAACTTTACATGCATATACATGTACCTATAATATAGGTTCCAAGATTATTTCATGCTTCTATTCAAACTCCTATGCAACATCCTCTACATGATGCAGACCATGGATGTCAGGTAATTTACTTGTTAGGCATATATTTATTTTAAAATAAAATTTTAATTTATATCATTTATATACACATACACATGTACATTTCATAATTTAATGTTCATGTACATGTAGATATAACTTTATGTGTTCTTAAATGCACGTAATTTCATGTGTAGGGCTCAACACACAACTCAAGACATGGCTTAGGATAGGGCTCATGATAAAGAGAGGCTCAATCCATTCTTAGAAGTATTCTTGTTTTTTAGTTGTTTTATGCATATTATATACACATATATTTTATGAACATTATATAGACATTCTTATTGTGAACATTTTTTATTTAATACACATTATATATACACTTATGTTTTATATGAACATTATTGATTTATGATGTGTTCATGTGTGTACTTGTTTATAATTATCTAGATCACATGTATATATATGATGTTTGACTATCTAGAATTATATATATGATATTTAGTTTTAGATAACATGTGCATACATATTTTCTCTCTTATATCATGTGTAACCATAATATGGGGTGTATTATAGTGAACACTAATTTAATAGTTCAAGTTGACTTGAATTTAAATGATTTTATTTAATATAATTCGCCTTGTTAAATGAAGAAGTTATGGGCTCATAAGTATGATTTTAAATGTGTAGATCCGAGCTTCCTCTTACTATATGTGTATTTGATTATAATTTGGTCCTTGATATCCTTAGAACATCCAAAATTTTCAATTTAGGTGAATGGTTAAATATATTTAAGACCTACATGCCACATTTTCTCTCTAAATTCAAATGATTTTATTTCAATTATATTAATATCATGTTTATAAATTAATACTAATATGATTTTGAATTTATCGTTCTATATTATGTACATATCTAAATAAAATGACACCCTTATAAATGCTTAATTAAGATAATCCTTTCACTATAATAATTGAACCTCAAATGCCTAGTTAATGAATAGAATATGCTTCATAATTAAAATAGATGTAACATTATTTCAAATCTAATCATAGATGTTAACATTTAATCAATATTTTTGTAAGTTAATTTGTAGAATATATATAACAACAATATGTTAATTGAAAACAACAATGTAATTTAATCAAACACAATTAACTTGTTTAACATCCCTTACATCATCGAAGAGAATTATATAAATCACCAACAATAATTTAATTCCAATTGAATTTCATAAATATATTAATTATCATTAGAGAATCTCTACCACAATTCCTCAACATATCCTAGAAACCTCTCTCCAAATTGTAGGGTAAGGTACACTTGAGTAGCTATACATGAACATTCCAAATTGACACCATACCATACAAAATTTAGACATAGATAATATATAACTTTGGAAAACTTGTAATGGATTAAGACACAAAATTACCAATCAACAACATTTAAAAATATCACATGACTATAACAAAATTTGATGCCTAAATCTAAATACTTAATTAAGGTTTAGTCATTTACAATTATAGCAATTAAGGTCCACAACTCTAAGGTTAATGAATTATCATATATTTTCTCTTAGAGATAAATTTGATTTGATTTCAATTAAATATTAAAGATCATGAATAAATTATTTTACTTTAATATTATTTTTAATTTATAGTATAAATTACATATATCTAAATCAAATGGCACCCTTATAAATGCTTAATAAAGGTACAATCCTTTTATTGATATAATAATTGAAGGGAAGATCCCTAGTTAATGAATAAAATACATATCTCATAATTAAAATAAACTTTCAAAGTCTTTAAGTCAAAAATATTTGATTATAGGATGAACTTTCAACTTTTTCTTTACAAATTTCAATATTTTTAGGTAAAAAATATTCTCATATTATTCAAGACCTATTCTTCAAGATCATTTATCTAATAAATTAATTATTTAGGATATAGAATACTAAAATAATTATGAATACAAATCCATTAAATACTTTTCTTATCAAGCCTATTAAGGGATTTTGCATCATTAGGTATTCTTAGGTATTTCCTCTTCAACTATGACAATTTCTTCTAAACCTTCATCATCTAGATCCTCATCATTACCACTTAATATAAGTTTTAAACAATTCCTCTCATTATATTCTCTTCTATGAAATTCAACTATATCTTTAATTGTTCCTTAATTGTATCAAACATTTTCTCATTTCATTGTAAAACATGAAGTACACCTTGACCTTTATTCATACTTATAGCTAAAATATTTTATATTTAATGTGAATTGACTTAATGCTTAATGGTCTATCCATTATAATTAGAGTCATATTAGTCTTCTATAGATAACACTCTCTTACTAGAAAACTTGCAACACTGACTTTTCTAATATGCCTTGATTTCCTCACCTCACTAGCTTGCTCCAAGGTCAATTCACTATGTTAAATCTTGCTCTTGTACCATCCAATGTAATCAATGTCAAAGAGCCCAATTAAGGATTATCCAACCATGTAGCCTAATAAAATTTAAAATCTAAATTTAAATAAAAACAAAAAAAATATGTAACAACAATATAAATACAAAATAAATCAATATTGAACTTATTTAGATCTTATAAAAAAAATTGGAGTATAGGTTTAGGCATCAAATTTTAGTTCAAATTGGATCCTATGATGTCAATTATAATGTACATCTAAGAACATGTGTTATTCAACATGTGGTAATCTACTTTAACTTGGATAAATAAAGTATAGGCTTATGTCCAAAAGTAACATGACAATTTATGAAGTGGATAAACATGCTAAGGTGATAATAGGATGTGTGCTAGGCATATAGATTAGCATTCTAGTATCTAGAATAATCAAGGATGGAAACCACTTGGCTAAAGGGAGAGAGGTAAGTGAGGGGACATAGAAATAAAATCGTAAAGATATCTAGGTCACCTATGAGAGGAATTGAAATCCAAGGTTTTAAGGGATATTGGAGCTTGATGAATGATTATCTAGCCTAGGGATTAGGAATGAGTAGAAGATGTATATGTAGATCAAAATTATAAAATATCACAAACCTTAAAATGACTAAATACAAGTGACAAATACATCATTACATATTAAAAAAAAAAGTTTTATCCTCTTAGTGAAGGGGAAACAAGTTGAAAATCATAATACCTGAAAATTCCACAGCCTCTTTTGTCAATAAAACTTCTTTTGTGTATTTTCTTCAACAGCTTGAATTGAAAAATTATTAACAATTTTTTTTATATGATACCTTTTCAATCAAACCATTTTTTTTTTTATCGACACTATACTGATTGATAATGTTTCAATTGAAACAATTTCGACTAAATGGTTTCAGGTGAAACAATTTCGACCAAACTGGTTTCGAGCAATATAGTTTCGACTAAAACTATTTATGTGGCATCCTTGTTGGCAACTAACTCACCCTTTTCACAATTTTTTAAAACTCTCAATTGAATATTTCTTCAATCAGAATTGGTTTTTAAAAAATATTAAAATATCATTTTGTAGAGCTCAAAGTTTACAATCCGAAGATATATTTTAAAAGAAATATTGCAATTAGGTTGCTATAATCAAAGGTGAGGTTGATTTGAAATTAAAAATATATATTTAAACATATTAAATTTTTTTTAAAAAAATATACGGTGTATTAGAAGAGAAAATATTTTTCAAAAAAGTATAATTTGTTTTTTTTAAATGTTAAAAAAATTAGACAAAATTTGATGTCCCATGAAGACTATGGTTTTTTTTGGTGAAGTCTAACTTTAAAATTCATGAGGTTTAGTCTCCTCCCCATCCCTGTGATATTGGAGGGCATGTTGTGCCATCATCAGCCATCACGTGGAAAAAGTTTACTAGGCACACTCTAGTTTATTACAGATATATATAAATTTTTTAATATATTTTTCCATACATTAAATATTGAAGTTATCTATTTGGAGAAAAAAAATTGAGGGAAGAAAATTGTTTTCTCTTTTTTCCCTCCTCATTCACCTCACTTTTTTCTAAAATTTTCAACAATTTAAAATTTGCCCTTAAATCTATTAAAAAAATATCAAACCAATTTTTAAAAAGATTTTAAAATATATTTCTTTTAAAAAAAAACACAAAATTATGCTTTTACCGACTTGTGATAAACCAATATGAATTACAAATAAATAATTAACCAATTTAAGATACAAAGAAATTTAAAACTTAGAAAAAAATTGTAGTTGTGATGAAAAATATGAATTGATGACGTTGAAAGATACAACAAAATATGAGGCACGTATAAACTGAGTTTCTACAGAAGAACGATTTTACTAAGGCAAAATCGATCACGCCTGACAGCGCTCTCCCAAAATATTCAGTTTTTCATCGAGGAAGTAGAAAATCACATGTCCTGTGCATGGGGATTCTTATATCAAAACAAAATAAATATGGACTTCACGAAATCTTAGTGGGCGGAGTGAAATAGTGTATGCAAATTTGTTTGAGTTCTCTCTCCCCATTCCTCTTTCCCCTGCGGACGCTCTCCCACATTATTTGTGTGCTTTAACTGCACAGACGAAGCACCCCTTCAAAACCATGCTCTTCTCTTGTTTCTTTCACCTCCACTCCATTTCCACACAAAATGGTCCTAATTTCCTCACTTTGCCTTCTTCATTATTAATACTCTTTCTTTCTCTCTCATCTTGTGTGGCTTGTCTGTGTAGGTGTTGGGGGAGAGGAAAGTGGGATTGCTGACAGGGGAAACGATGGCATATCCCTCTGAAGAAGAGCAAAAGAAGATGCGAGGAGGAGGAGGAGTTTGTGCTTCTACCATGCCCCCCAAATTCATTCCATTCCTTTGCGTTGCCTGCTTCTCCATCGGTATGTTATTTGTGTACCGAATGTGGAGCGGTGCACACATAAATGCAAAGCTACAAACTGTCCTCCCCCAAGATTGCCAACACGAGCGTGAGCAGGTGAGTAATGCCGTTCGATCATTATATGTAAGGTCGTTGAACTTGGTGACTCATTGATATGAAACTTGTTGGCTTTGAACATTTTAAGGGATTTGTAATACGAGTTTATGGTTGTGTGTGTTATACTAGAAACTTGATAATGGCGAAAGCAAGGATATAATTGGAGAAGTTTCCAAAACCCATCAAGCCATTCAGTAAGCCACTTCATCGTTGTTTTAAGTTTGAAGAAGCAAGTCTTTGCATTTGGAGCATTACTATCAATAATTTCAGGGCCTGCTAATTCAATTTTGATCATAGAGGTGCCATTGTGTTGTGGTTTTTATCCTTTTTAAAAGATCACAGTGTTATGTAATGATTTTTCAAGTCATGATCTTTATCACACCCAGATCAAACTACTCGGTTGAATTTCGATATATTCTAACTCGATTTATATGAAAATCTATCTCGATTTATATAAGAATGAATTAGTTTAAGTATTATTATAATAGTTTATGAATCATGATATAAGAGATAAGGTTTAGATTACGTTCTAAGTAATTTTGACAAAATGGATATTTATCATTCTTTAGTTCTTATTCAAAAAGTATCAACATAGATTTATATTCTTGTATTGAATAGCAAAACAAACTTGTGATGGTATAATAGTTAGAATTTTATTAAGAGATATCAGCATAGACTCACACTTCCATATCAAATAAAAAAACAAACATAAATAATATAATATTTATTATCATAACTATGTTTAAATTAGAATAGTATGAGGATGAATTTCGGAATGGATGAGTTTTGAAAATCTTTACCTAAACTATATAAAGGAGCATGATTAATGCAGGTCATTAGACAAAACAATGTCTTCCCTGGAAATGGAATTAGGAGCAGCTCGACTTGCGAGCGCAGGCACGGGCATGAGCGTCAATGGGTTTCCCACACTGGAGAAAGCAGATGGAGCTTCTGCGATTGTACGTCACAAAGCATTTGTTGTGATCGGAATCAACACTGCTTTTAGCAGTAGAAAGCGACGTGATTCTGTCCGAGAAACCTGGATGCCACAAGGTTGAACTATAAGCTGCGGCTCTCCTGTCTGATTCAATTAAAAAGGAAAAGAAAGAACAAAAATTTTAGTTTTCACATATCTGAATATTACTATAGAGTATTGTTTGAGTCTCCTTTCAAACCCGTCAATAATATTAAAGAAAGATAACAGACCATGCCAGTGGGTGTAAGCTAACAAGCTTCCTGTGAAATGACAGGACCAAAACTGAAGCAGTTGGAAGAGGAAAAGGGTATTGTCATTAGATTTGTTATCGGACACAGTGCCACGCCTCGTGGTATTTTGGATCATGCTATTGATACAGAAAATGCCGAGCATAAAGACTTCCTACGACTGGAACATGTTGAAGGCTACCATGAGCTCTCAGCAAAGACCAAGATCTACTTTTCTACAGCACTGGCAAAATGGAATGCTGACTTCTATGTTAAAGTTGATGATGACGTGCATGTCAATCTAGGTACATCAGCTGAATTTAAATATTATATTTTAAATTTTGATTTGTTTATGTGACTTATCTGAAATTACATTTATTTTTTTAATAAGATTTATTTGTTACTGCGATTTCAGACATACCACCTAAACAAGTCATTCATTTCTTTAATAAGATCTATCTATTAGTTTGATTTCAGATATACCAGCTAAACAAATCAAAACTAAAAATATATTATTTAAATCAAAATTGAATTCATTATGAATATTTCAAAATCATTTATAATTTATTTATTTTTTATATAAATAATACTCAGGCATGCTGGCTACCACTTTAGCGCGATACCAATCCAAACCAAGAATTTACATAGGGTGCATGAAGTCTGGGCCTGTTCTATCACAGAAGTAAGTAACCATGCCCAACTAGCATATCATCTATAAACTGTATTTTGTTCTCATGATATGGAACTCCTCAACACTCAAAACACTTTTCTCTTTGATTTTATTTTGTTAAGAACACTCAATTTACTTTCATGCAGAGGTGTCAAATACCATGAGCCAGAATACTGGAAGTTTGGAGAAGATGGCAACAAATACTTCAGACATGCAACTGGCCAGATATATGCTATATCAAGGGATCTGGCAAATTATATCTCTATAAATTCGTGAGTAGCGGTTTGTTCTTTTCAGGCAAGTTTTAAATAGTATATTATAAGTTTTGATTTGTTTAGGTGGTTCATCTGAAATCATATTAGCTTTTTCAATAGGACCATCTCTTAGTGTGATTTCAAATGAGATTTTTAAACAAATCAAAACTTAGAATGTGTTCTTTAAACCAAAATATCTTTCCCAAATACTTGATTTCATAAGAATTTATTGAAAATGTTGCCTGCAGACCCATATTGCATAAGTATGCCAATGAGGATGTTTCATTGGGGGCCTGGCTGTTTGGTCTAGAAGTCCAACATGTAGACGAGCGTAGCATGTGCTGTGGTACACCTCCAGGTACAACATATCAATATTTTCTTGTTATCACTTGGGCAGTTTGAGTTGATGGTAAATACCATAACCAAAACTAATTGTTTTTGTACGTGCTGTCGCTTTCTAGATTGTGAATGGAAGGCACAAGCAGGGAATGTATGTGTTGCAGCATTTGATTGGACTTGCAGTGGAATCTGTAAGTCTGTGGAAAGGCTAAAAGAGGTGCACCATTCCTGCAGCGAGGGAGATGGTGCTGTGTGGAATGCATTGTTCTGATATTACTTATATGTCTAGTGCTCCAGATCTTTAACTTACTTCTTCCTTATTAACACTTTTAGGCATTTGGGTATCCCTCCAGATGGAGGTAGGGCTAGTATTAGGTATAAAAGCAGGCGTTCAAACAAGTAGAAGAGTGAATATACGGTCGAAGAACAGTGAAATCCAGCTTATTCTGGAGAGTTTGGTTATTTGTACTGTTAAATCAAGGAAGATTCTGAGATGAGTTGATCTTGTCTTGGTTTTCAAGTTTTGCTTTTGCTTTAGCTGTAATTTGTCGTTCAGATATGATGTGCCAAGTGAGTTGAGTTGTGGGGGTGGATGTCACCTCACTGCAGATTGCCACGGGTGAAATAAAGAAAGTCAAGCTTATGCAATGCACTCTTCTTCCTTGCCTTTACTTCAAGGTTGTAGAGAACTCTTTATTTTCAAAGCATCATTTATCGACACAAATAAATTCAAAGACAATATATATGTTTCGGAGAATAAAATAAAATTATGTTGTTGTAGGTGGTTTAAATCTTCGGGAGAAAATTGCTAATGAGGACATTAGATTGACATAATACGATTTAAATACTTTTTCATTTTTCAGAAGTTATATTTGTATCTGTCGGCAGTTTATACTCTCTTGGAAACTCTTAGGTTCATATTTTTCATGGGTTTTAATTTTTGTAATGTTAAATTTTACGTTTTTTATTAAAGGGTGAATAGATTTTATGAGGATCTTAAAATTTAGTTACAACAAAATATCAGTAAAAGAGTTGCTGATCATAAGAAAAACAACTCACAATAAATCAAAGATCAAGTAAGATAACAAACATAACAAAAAATGGAAACCATAGATAAATAGACTAGTTACAACTTCCTTAAGGCTTTGCAAATTCTAGCTCCTCATTATAGAAATTTTCATGTAGCTTGACAAAAATCTTCTCTTCAATTCTCTCATTTTTCAACTTGCTTCCCCTGGTCGTGTTCCGGGTCTAGCCTTATCAATTCTTTCAACTTATACTAGTGAAGCAGGGTCTCCATCAATCTTTGTCAGTGTTTCACTCAATATTCAACCCCATTGCACTATTCTTGATAGTGTATATACCAACCTTTAAAACTCTATTTCGGTTTTCCTTTATTTATTTCATCTCTTTCTCTAGGACAAATTATCTAGCATTGTGTTTACCTCTCTCCTTCATTCTACTGTCTTGAATGGAGTCTAATCTTTTTTCATTTTCCAAATGGTCACCATCCAATCTTCCAACTTTAGGAGGGTAGTTTCAATTTTGAAATATAAGCTTATCTTCCTCAAGATTACCCTACCCTCCAATCTTTTGTCTTTTTTCCCATATTACTATTTTATATTGCATCTATTGATCTCAGCCAAAAACCATCTTGTGAGGGTGCTTTGATCTCAATTTGCATATCCACATGTTGCTCTCATTAAGTTTTGGGCTAATTCTAATGGAATGGTTTAAATAAATCATATATTAATAAATGGTACAATTTTATATAAAGTTACTTGTTTATTTTTTGATTATTCACATATTTTTATTCAACAAATTTGCACACATTTAGCCTTATTTCATTTATTTGTACACATTTCACATATTTGATATTTATTATACTCCTCATATCTATTCATTCATTCCTCACACGAAAATTACCCTTTCTTTGTCTTCAGTCAATTCTAGAGTGCAAATAGCTCATCCACTTTTTATAAATTTCCCTATGCTTTTAACATTTTTTACATATCCATACATTCACTTCTAACATAGAATTACCATTTTCTTGTCCTAGGCCAATCATATGATACAAGATTGATCTTGTACTACACATAATTGGCCCTCAAAATGTTAAGCTTAAAAATTTAAATTTTGTCAACTCCTATGTATTTCATTCCCACCATGAGCTGACCATAGAATTTTTTAATAGTTATATGCTAGAATTTGGATATTTTTGACATTTCCATCCCTCATATTTGACTATTTTTTATATTTCTAGTCTCCACATTTGGTTATCTTTATGTTCTTTAAAAATTTCCAATTCACCTTGATTTGACATATTTTCCCTGATTGTAAAGTAAGATCAACTCAACTTATAAATGTTGATTTTTTAAGATGAATACATATCACACTATTATTATACAAAAATAAAGAACCCATCCCTCTTGTGCATTGTAGGATAATTTATATTTTCTATGCTCACCCCATTTCAATACTAATAGAAAGTATAGATGTTGAATCACCATAAAAGTTATAAATTAATATAAAAATTTAGTTGTTGAATTATAATAAATTGGTACAAGAAAAACATATTGAGATCAACTTTCTAACACCATATTCAATTTTGTTAGAATGATGAACCCTACACATCAATGCTTAATTTCCTTCTACACTACTATCATCCAAAACCTTTCTTCTTTTCACATGTTTTGTTATTTTTTTCTACTCAAGCCTATTTACACTTGAAAGTGGAGAGATTTGATGCTTTCTTGGAATTTTTGGACTTACAATAGAGGTCAACATTACTATTCTTGAAATGCACTTATCAACTTATTGGAACTTTTTACCAATATAACTCAAACCTTTTGTAACATTTTGAACAATATCTTTTTTCTAGATGTCTTTTTCCTTTATTTGTGAAATCTACAACCAATAATTGTAATGGATCTTTTAGTTCATCATGAGTAAGTATACTTTATAGTAGTTGGCTTGACCAAGTGTATCAATTTTTAAAATAATTCTTGATATTTCCTTTGAAATCCTATACAATGACCTCTTACTAACTACACTACATTGTTCAACATACAATTTTAATTTCTCTATATCAATATCGAGTAAATGATTTATATTTTTATAAGAAAATTTTCTCTTAACCTCTCTAATTAGGTTCACACTATACATATATATAGAAGGAAGATATCCATAACCCTCTTCAACATCAAAGCTTGGTTGAACCTCCTCTCTAACATCAAATTTGTGTGGTTGGACCTCCTCCCTAACATCAAATATGTGTGGTTGATCCCCCTCTAATCTAATATCTAAATTAGGCTCAACTTGTACTCCACTTTCTACATTTATAAAAGATAGAAGACTTGAGTTAGAATCATACATATTATTTATATAAGAGATGAATCATATATATAAAATCATTTTCAGAAAACATGAATGTATCTAGCATTAAAAGAGAGAAGACTTTCAAGAGTTAGAATCATACATATTATTTATATAAGAGATGGATCATATATATAGACTCATTTTCAAAAAACATGAATGTATTTAGCATTATATAATATTCATAAAATGATTAGTCTTATTCAATTGCATGCACCCTTAAGGTGGATGGAAAATTTTGGGGGCACTAAACCATATCTAAATTGTAAAGTTAGTACTAATTTATTTGATCATGTGAGAGAGGGGAACCACCCACTGCAAGGCCCCAGGTCACGAAAGGCCAAGAGAAAAAACCTGCCCTAACCCACCTTAGTTCAAGGGGGAATTAGGATGACAAGGATGAGAATTATGAGGATTATGCGTCCTTCAATCACTCTACAATCCCCAATGTTGGAAGGATACTAGATGAGTCATCATTTAGAGTTAGATTCGTGCCTCAGGCAACTCTCTATCTGAGGATGAAAGTGCAGTTCTAGGATGACAGCACGGCATGCTGGCGTCTCACGGGTGCGTTGGCATTCGTAGGGCTAGAGAACCGAAAAGACAGAAATCTAACTTTGAAAGGGAGACTATCAACCTAGTCAAGAGATGTTTGAAGTGATAAAATGAGATTAAGTGAAGAGAAATGCGGATATGAATACGATAAAGGAAATGTATTACCACCAAGGTGACGAAGATGATCTTGTACCATGCTCTCCTTGCCAGCTTGCTCCAAGTTCTCTCCACGTGCACATAATAAAGGGAGAAATTGTTGGGGTTGTATAGGGGCCTACCTCAATCAGACCCCCATCTTGGTGTTTCCACCTCCATGGACAACCAAGTTTGGAATAAAAGAGATAAATGATAAATAAAAGATATCACAAGCTACGTCAACACAAAAAACACTACAAGCAGTATGTGCTTACTCAATCGAAAGAAAAAGGAGATATTGTCGGAGCTTACCACCTCCGTCCAAAGCACTCAAGGCTCATGGAGGAGTGAACGAGAGGGACTCAAGCCTCTGTTACCATGGTGTTTGTCTTGTGCTCACCCTATTGGAGTGACGGAGTAGTGGATTGCTACAATGGGGTGGATGGTGCTACTACAAATCTTGGAAATGAATGCAAATGGTGGAGAAAAATGCTCAAATGATCTTGTAAAACTTCTCTCAAAATTCTACTTGAAAAATGCTATGGATGGAAGAGTGAAGATTATGAAGAGATAGATGAAAAATGGCCATATTCGGGTTGGTCAACTGAAGAGGGATGTTACTCTTCGACTTCCAATAAAAAATATAACGCCTCTATAGTCTCCAGCCATAGGAATCTGCCAGGGACGTAAGCGTGCCATGCAGACGTCTACGTGTCATGCGGGCATCCTCGACAGAAATGCTCTCACTGACATGCGAACCAAGCGCCAAGTGGAATGCAAGGAGTGGGCTTAAGTGGAATTAAACCTCCGCTTTTTATTTTCTAAACTGTTAAGGGTCAAAAGGGAATTTGTGTTAGGGGTGAAAATTCATGTCGATACAAATCCTTATCTAAGTTATGAGAAATTTGAAATTATGAAAATAAATGGTAATTGTTCCTTACCAAAACTAGTGGATATTGTTGGTTTCTTGTCAATGAAAAATGAAGAAAAATTCCATAGATGAATTTTCTAATAAGTCATAGTTGTGAGGTTTAGGTCAAAGGCTAGAGTGGGTAAGAAGAAATTTAGAGATAGGACATCCAAGTCTCCTATTAAACCTAGAAAGTGTTGGAATTGTGGTAGGAGAGGTCATATATAAGAATAATTGCAAGTCTAGAAGAAATATGATTCCTT
The DNA here is from genome assembly GCA_007115665.2 of Sequoiadendron giganteum. NCBI lineage: Eukaryota > Viridiplantae > Streptophyta > Pinopsida > Cupressales > Cupressaceae > Sequoiadendron > Sequoiadendron giganteum. The sequence continues at coordinate 668,559,480 of CM021100.1, forward strand.
TAATAAATTAGTATAAAATGATGAGTTTAGTAATGAAATTTATGTTTCCAATAATATTATCAGCAATGAATCTTAGTTGATTAATGTTGATGCATCATATCACATGGATCTACAATGAGAATGGTACTTTGATTACAAGGAGAATGGTAGAGAATATGATTTTCTTGGTAATAATAAATTTCTCCATATACCTAACAGAGAAAGTGAAGGTTTCCTTTAGGGGTGAGAGAAAAGTTTGAGGTTTTCACAAGTTTAAGGAGTTTAAGGCACTGGTAACTAATTAGAGCACGATAAGAAAATAAAAATGGTAAAGATAAAATAACGGAATATTCTAGAATTTTTGGTTAGGGGACATGAAAGGCCTACACATTGTAATGAAGTGGAGTCTAGTTGAAAGGTATTTTAAAAACTTGTTAGATTGAAAAACAAAATCCTCTTTGTTAATCATTTTGACCTTTGTTTGAAGGTCATTTATATTAAATATTTTATTATTTCAAATGGCCATCCAAGGGCCTTTGTTTGAAGGTTCATTTATTCAAATTACCTTCGAATGAAGGCTCTTGGATGGCCTCTTCCCTTTTATTTTTGAGATTTTTCTTAAAATTTTCACCTTAAAACCTCAAGTTGAACCTTCAAATAGTATCAACCAAACAAGATATTTGGTAGAATAATAGCACTCAAATTAATATTTCCAACGAGTATAATATGGAATATATTTAATTTTATTATTATATTTATTTTCTATTTTCTATTGAAGATAGGTTTTTCAACATTTGTGAAGGTCTATATTCTCCACACATGGAAAAATAGTAAAATAGATTAAAATTTTTTGAAAAATCAATGTGCACTAGATATTGATGTTCTTTTTTTTTTTTTAAGTTAATTTGGATAAGTACAAAAAAAATCATGTGTTATCGAAGTAACCTATGTCTGAATTATAGTTTTTGAAAGAGGAAAAATCAGGTTTTACAGGGACCCGAAACCACAAATTTTACAAGCCAAGAAAAGATTGACCAGAAGACAACCCCAGACGAGAAAGGCTGCAAATAAAAGATAAACAGAAAAGACCAACAGCCAGCAGAAAAAATAAAATTAATGGGACAGCAAAAGACCAATGACAACAGAACCATAACTAACCCAGAGACTTCAAGGTCTCAACAACTTCCATTTCTAGAATGTCCATGTCTTGGAGGTCACCATCCTAAGGTCTTGGGTCTCTAGAGGCGCAACATCTTGTCTTTTCTTCATGTTGGCCCTAGATCTCTTAGAAGGGACCAACTCCCCATCTTTGTTCTTGTTCTTCTCAGCGTCTAGATCCACAATTAAGAGTCTCGGCTAAGTGATGTCCATTTTTTCCACCAGAGATCTTAGGGCAATAGAGTTATTCTTAACAATTTTGTGATTGTGTTCAACAGTGGCCTTCAGAGCTTCCTTGATTTTCTCAACCTCTCTTCCCAGGATCTCCCATCCTTCTTAAGGCTTTTGGTAAATTCCACCTCTTCCTGGATGTAGTCAGCCATGGCCATCTTCTCCTCTGTCGTCCACAAAGGCTCAGTTGGGTTCTGCTCCGCCATTTTGGTTTCCAGAATTTCCAATTTACTAGTCAGAGCTTTGTTCTTCAAGTTTAGGTCCTTAATTTCATGAAAGGCCCGCTTCATGATTTTGAAATTATCAATCGCTTTGTTTCTAGCCAAAGATAGAATATCACCATAATAGTCCCTATCAGAATCAAAAGTTGGGTCATTAGGGTTCAGGTCTGCATGAGGGTTGGGCCTTTCACCTCTACCAACATACTAGAAAGAGGTGGAGGAGAGATTTTTTAGAAGGTTCCACAATGTTATCATTCGGAGAGTCCTCCGAGTATGCCACCATTTTTTTCACAGGAGGTTCTTCCCTGCTTTTTTCCTTCGACACAAACTCTTCAGGAGGAGGTTCCCGAGGACACTCTTTTTTGTTAAAAGACTTGACAACAGGAGTAATCTCTTCCACCCAGTTCAGGTCTGAACCCTTAACATCTTCAGGCGAGCTTGACTCAGCGTCATAACCCTCTGAGGCAAAGGCAGAGATGGGGTTAGAAATTGTCGGCATACATTTGAAGTGCTCATAAATGAGCCGAATTAGGCCGGCATGCAGGACCGGATTCTTATCAGGATTTTTCCTATTCTCCTCAATGCTATTATTCAAGGAGCATAATAGATAATAGGGGAAAGAAACCCTAACCTTATATTTAAAATGGTTGAGTAAAATGAAATGATACCCATATACTTTGGTAAATTTCCCATCCAGTGTGATGTACTCCATTAAGACTCTCAACACCTCCCTCCAAGTTTTCTTTATCCTATTCGAATCAAAATAGCTATTAGAGACTTTCACAAGTCTCTTGTTTTCCTCCTCCGTCTTCAGAAAACTGATCATAGCTTCATCCGAGAATTTCCTATCCCGGTAAAATTTCACACCATTCATAGGGAGACCGGTAACATCTCTAATAAGCGCCTCATCCACAATAACCTTCCTATCAAATAAAATGATCTCACCTTTATTCCAGTGCTTCACAAAGTAGTTTGTAGCTCTTAGTTTAGGCCCATGAAGTCTTTCAATGAACGGTTGCAGCCCTCCCTTCTCAATTTTTTTCCACACCTTTGAGTTTTCTTTATTCTTAGTGCACATAGTAGGCTCCACTCTTTTCCTGGTACCACCCATTGTCGTTAGAGTTTTACCCTGAATACCCACACTAGGAAAAATCAAACTTAAGAGAGCACAGCAAAACCAAAGCACCCATAAAACGTGCGAACTCAACCCTTCTATCATATTAATTACAAATCTACCACCAAATCTAATGATATCACTGTACATGGCACCTTGCTCTTTAATCATATTAAAATGTGGCTTCTCTCCCATGAGTGCAATCATAGTTGATAAGGGCCCTGACGTTAGCAGGCAAGTCTTGAAAATTCTTCCACGTCACCTTTCTATTATGTCTTATTCCCTCATTGGAAAAGAAGTTTGCCACTCCATTCCCTTCCCTATAGATATGGGAAATTTTAACTTTCTCAAACTTAGATAAAGTGGCCCTAGTCTCATCAATCCAATATTTATTAGTCCACAAAGGGGGGATGCACCCATGAAGCAATCAATGATGTTCTTGGAGTCACCCTCAATCCAAACACTCTTAAAGTTCAAACTATAAGCCAAATTTATTAAATGGTAGGCTCCTAACGCTTCACCCAAATGATTGGTTTGCTTCCCTAACGACACACCAACTACAACAATGAACATACCTTTATCACCACGTAACACACCTCCACTCCCAAGCAATCTCGAATTCCCTTTTTCCACCCCGTCAAAGTTAGATTTAATCCAACCCTTGGGAGAGTGATACCATAGGACACCATCCCGATTCTTTTTAGTCGATTTAGAGGACAAAGGCACATCACCTTTAATCTCCCAAACTTTGGCCATGTCAGAGTCATAATCAGAACACACCATAGGTTCCACCACCACCTTCTGAAGGGGAGCCAAATTAAAGTTTTCCCCAATAATTCTGAAAAATTTATCAAACACTAGTTTCTCTGAAGATTCCTTATCCCTGAACACTCCGTTGTTTCTCTCCTTCCAAACCCCCGAAACAACATGAGGAAAATTCAAGGACTATAGCTTGTGAATATGTGGATTAGAGGATGGGGTCCTCCACTGAATAAAATGATCCTTAATAGTATCAGGTGACACCTAGGAGATTCTCTATAGAGAGTAGAGCCTATCCCATATAGAGTTCACAAAGGTACAATGTATAAAAAAATGATTAGCCATTTTTGTAGCACACTTACAGAGGTAGCATCGGTTAGGGATCTGAAATCCCCTCTTGCAAAGATTGTCCACAGTAAGCACCTTATTCTAAAGAAGGATCCAGAAGAAAATGTTAACCTTTGGGGTTAAGTATCTTAACCAAGCTTTAGCCCAAAAAGGGGGGGGCTCTAGAGAAAAAGACAGCAAAGAGACAGCTGACGAAATAGAAAAGTTGCCCGATGCACAAGCCGTCCAAACCAAGACATCCTCCTGAAAATTCAAATCCACTCTGAAATCCATAAGGGATGATTGGATAGGGGCAAATTCCATACTTATCTGACAAAGATTCACCCAAAGTCCATCCCTCCAGTAATCTTTAACAAGGGTTTCAAAAGTGGTCTTGCAAATGTCCTCCCAATGTTTGAAACTATCAAAAGAAACCAAAGGTTCCCTCATAAGCCATCTATCCTCCCAGAACCTCACAAGATTTCTATTTCTTATGCTCCAACCCAAACCTAAATGAATAATTTTTGTTAGAGTAAAGGTTTTAACTTAATTGTGTTAATTAAGTTACCTTTATTCCCTTCTTAAGATTTCACTTTAGTTTGCATAAAGTGACATTTAATAATTATATTAATTATTAAATGTTTCCCTATTAGGGCTTCTATTAGGGTTTTCCTATTAGGGTTTCTATTAGGGTTTGCATGATCTCCTTTTATAAGGATTGATCTCATTGTATTATCACATCAATTCATTCTCTGATTCTTTCTGATATATACATTTTCAGTTTTCAAAGAACCCTTGCTCGTTTGTTTCCATCTCTTCTTTTATGACAGGTTATTTGCATGTAGGTGATCTTTGGGGTTTGTGAAATTGTATTTTCTCAACTCCTACATGGTATCAGAGCTCCAGACCTGTTGCTTCCTATTCTTGTTTTGAAGATTTTTGGAGCTTCAAGGGTTTGGGGTTTGTTTTTTTGATCCAGGGCATACCTGCAATTTCAAAGCATTTTCAGCTCAAACGGACCTTGCCATTGCATCCACAGTGGTCCAAAACCCCTAAATCGACTGTTCATTCGTCCATTTTGAACAAAGTCGAATTTTGGGGCAAATTTTTTTTGCAAATACGGTCGTTGTCTACACGCGGATCCGTGAAAAATTCCTGTTAAATTTTTTTTTTTTTTTTTCGGATTCTATTTTCATCTGTTTTTTTTTTGCAAAAAAAATGAAAATGTATTTTTGTAAAAAAATCAACAAAAAAGAGCCTTTTTAAGGCTTGCTCGAGCCTCGGACCGAGCTCCCTGCGCAGGCCTTGTTGCAGGGTACCCTACACAAGCAACTACGTAGGTTCGTACCTACGCAGACCTGCGTATGGTGGTACTTGCACAGACCTGCGCAGTGTACCTGCATACACAGGTCGCCGACGGTACAAGGCCGTCGGCCTTTTCAAATTTTTTATTAATTTATTTTTATAAAAAAAATTAACTTTGTAATCTTTTTTTAATTAAAAAAACAATTTTTTAAAAATAAGGCCTATTGCGCTTTTGCGGTGACGGTCGTTTGGCGGTCAAATTTAAGCCAATATTTTGCTGCGACGACCGTATGACCGTCAAATTTTATCCAACGCTGGCTTTTTTCCCCTTTGGACCTGTTTTCTTCCAAAGGTCGTAACTTGGGCATACGATATCGTTTTTTGGCAAACGAGATATCATCGGAAAGCTGGTTTTCTCATCTTTCCAGTGGTATGGGTCCCATCACTTTTTTCTTTTGTTGGTGCATTCTACAGTTAGTTTTTTGGTTGTTCTTCATGTATTTCCAGCTTTGTCCTTTTTGGATATTTTGAGCATCATTTGTAAGCAATATCTTTTATGTAAACGCAATGAGATAAAGTGCCACACTATTGTACATGTATTTTTGGGGATTTAGCAGATAAGGTTGTGCCATATTTTGTACTCGCGCTGTTATTATAAAGTGCCATGAGGGGTTGTGTAGTTTGCCTTTGTTTTGCCATCACATCTTTGTCTGGTGAGTGTCCCTCCACGACGATAGTGAATCCATATGATTCCAGCCTCATGCACGTGTTCTTTTTTTTGCACACCACTTTTTTAGTTGCAGGTGCTTTCTTGTGCACTTTTAGTTGTTGTATCTTCTTCTTCATGCACTACAAGGTGTTTCACATCATTTCAGTGGATCTGTCAAGCTCTCCCAGTTCAGCATTATGGGGGGTATTATACTGTCCGTGCTAATTCTTCCTTGGTTTCACCTTGGAAGGAATCTTCCATTCTCAGTTGATCAGTGTTTTAGACTATTGGTTCTTGTGCCATTTGTATCTTCGTTCCATGTGTTTGCCTTTGTTTGTCATCTGATTCAAGTAGTGTCGTATTGGCCACTTATGTAGATTGTTGTCTTCTTGATCTTGATCATCCTATCTTCAGCGGAGGTTCTTCAACACCATAGCAGTCATCTTTCGACAGTTGTTTGTAGCTTCTTCTGCTTCAGTGATGTTCTTCTTGGCTTTCTGCATCTCTTTTTGGAGTAGAGCTTTTTCCCATGAGGTTTTCTCTATTTCTCCTTGTTACAGAGATTTGGTTGTATTTGGGTACTTGATCTGGCCTAGTTTTCGGGACCCATGTTTGCCTTCTTGCATTGTAGTTACCTTTGCTTTCTTGCATTTTTTTGTAGCTACACTCTTGCTCATCTTAAGGGGGGGTGTTAGAGTAAAGGTTTTAACTTAATTGTGTTAATTAAGTTACCTTTATTCCCTTCTTAAGACTTCACTTTAGTTTTCATAAAGTGACATTTAATAATTATATTAATTATTAAATGTTTCCCTATTAGGGCTTCTATTAGGGTTTTCCTATTAGGGTTTCTATTAGGGTTTGCATGATCTCCTTTTATAAGGATTGATCTCATTGTATTATCACATCAATTCATTCTCTCATTCTCTCTGATATATACATTTTTAGTTTTCAGAGAACCCTTGCTTGTTTGTCTCCATCTCTTCTTTTGTGATAGGTTATTTGCATGCAGGTGATCTTCGAGGTTTTGTGAAGTTGTATTTTCTCAACTTCTACAATTTTACTGCCTTTTAAGATATCATTCCAAAGAGTCAAACCCCTAGGTAGACACTGAGATTCCAACAAAGAATTAAGAGATCTAATGTTTGCTAGATATTTACTTTTTATAATTTTCTTCCATTCCCCAATTGAGGAGAAAATTTTCCAAATCTATTTAGCAAGGAGAGATTTATTAATAGTTTTGATTCTTCTGAGGCCCAAACCCCCAAGCTTCTTTGGTCTGCAAACCAAATCCCAATCAATGAGGGGCATACGCCTCCTTTCTTCAACACTAGACCAGAGAAAAAATTTCTAGATTTTTTCAATAGCATCCGCATACTTAAGGGGGATTTTGAAAAGACTCAGAGCATAAATAGGAAGGTTCAGAAGAGTGACTTTGAGGATTTGAATCTTACCAGCTTGACTAAGAAGAGCTCCCTTCCAACCGGTCAACTTTTTGTTGAATCTGTCCACCAAGGAATTCCAGAAAGAATTAGAGGGCTTGAGGCCCAAGGGCAAGCCCAAGTAAATTGAAGGAAGAGTCTCCATTCTACATCCAAAAATGTTAGCAATCCCGTTTTGTCTTCTAACCAGATTATAGTTAATCTCACTTCAAAAAGTACTAAAAAAATTATGCAATCAAAAATTATGAAGAAATATTCGTACACTAGATATTGGTGTTAAAAATATATATTTAAAATTTTATAATTTTATCCTTTCTACAAATAGAGTTATGCTAAATATTGAAGTAACATCACTTTTAAAAAATTGTTAGTTCTATAAAAATAAGTTATTAAAAGTTACATAGACAAACTCACAAATTATTTCTTAAAATTAAAAAAAATATATATTTATAATTTAAATACAAAGCCTCAAAAATCACTAGTTCACATAATCTTCAAATTCTTAATGGTTTGGTTGCTATATATGCCAGAAATTAGAAATTTCGTAAAAATTTCTAATTTCAATGTCCTAATTTGGCCAAAAAGTGGGCCACACTATTGTGGGATCACCCAAATCTCAGTCAAAAACCATGAAACATAAACACAAACATGTCCATGATAATAATTTTCAAAATAAAGACATAATATAGTCCAATTCCATAAAATCATAAGAGTTTTAACATAAATAAAGAGGAACAATAACTAATAATATCAAACACATGCCATTGCAAGAAGAGGCTCCCTAGATGATGCCTCCACTTGTAATGGAATTATTTTCTCAAGAAAAGAATACAATTAAAAATAGTGTAAATACTTTATTATAATAAGCCACACCGAAGGGAAACCTTTAAAATAATTCAAGAATAATAGAAGTTACAATATATGATGCTTAGCAACTACTCACTACCTATGTGTGTGTGTGTGTGTATATGCATCATTGGATAATACTAGTACCTTAACCCTAATGAGGCCAACAGGTAGTTTAGAATAATTATACTTAGGGACTCATAACTGAATTAATTAAGGATAATATGAGTTATGCTTTGTTATCACATATCCTAATGAAATCAATAAGATAAGGGCATACCGCGCCCCTCCCTTTAAAACCAACATTATCCACTTGATATTGAATATTCTATAATCACCCTCATTTATAGAATCTAATTGAGCTTCAAGACGATTGCACTAGGCTTGGAAATTATTTTTTCCTCCTCATTAAGATTTGGTAGTGAGATATATAGGATAAATTTAATTTTATAATGACTTTATTCAAGAAAGAAACATGGAAGATTGGATGTATTAATGTGGATAGAGATAACTCTAGTTTGCATGTCCCACTTCCAATTTCCTTGAATATTTGATAAGGGAAATAATACTTAGGGGAGTATAGTTAAATCCTTTGCATGTACCATCTCCGTGGGAGAGGAACAAGAACTATGACTACATGACATCTAAAATACGTTTTTTCAACATGTCTCTTATACCATCTCAATCATATTTCCTTCACATAAATATACCTATGAGGATTGATTTATAGGTACACTTTGATCTCAAAAAAACTTATGTGTCAACGAAGTGTGTGGGTACATTTTTCCATGGCCAATGGAATCAGAGATAAATGGGGGTACCCTATGTGTTGAGCAACATTAAACCTAACTATAGTCCATTTGGAGGGACTATAGTCCCATGTGTATTATATTTAAATTGTGATGTAATTTTGAATGATTATTAATGTGTTTAAATTTTTTAAGGCTAACTAGGTCTTTAGATGGTGCGTGTCTTTTCATTTTGGGAAAATAATGTTGTGGGTATTGAAATTATTGAGTCTATTATGGTTTCTCCTTGCTCGAGGGAATGGCTAGAGCCTGAAGAAGATTTATAATACCATTTATGGTAGGGTGGAGAGAAATTTTATTTGTTTCTATGGTCATGATATTCATTTCCACTCTTACATTATTTTTTAGAGATTTATTGGAGCCATTGAATCCTTGAAGGTTCTTGCTACATAAAGAAATTATTGCAAAGCTAAGTTAAGGCCTAGATCTTGTATTTTTTCTTATTGTAATAATGTAGTAATATTTTCAATTTATCACAAGAATTACCTTGAATATTAAAGAAGATGTTTATTTAAGCTTCTAATAGAAGAAAGTTGAGTGTTATGGATTTATTATGTGTATTGAGGATAAGAGTGTAAAATAATTCTAAAAAAAAATAAAGAGAAAGGGATTAATTTTCAACTAGTTATTAGTCAATCCAAGTTCCTATAGTTCATATAATCTTCTTGATGTTTTGTTACTATAAAATTTACAATTTGGATATTTACTAATAAAAGTAAAAATAAATTATTTGATATTTTTCCTTTTTAATTTCAAGATACACTTGTTCTAAACAAAAGTACAAGTAAAGACCTAAAATAAATAGAATGTACCCTTTATTTACTTGAGAACTATAGTTGTATAATATAAAATAGATCTTGAGAAACTATTATTTTTATCATGGAATCATGCCCTCATTTAAATATAGTAGTCTATACCCCTTTTTTGTTTTGTTAAAGAATACTTAAATTTCACCTTAACTAAAATTGATCGTTCAATATGGCGAGCACATATGGGTTTAATGAAGATAAGGGAAATATAAATACACATTACTTAAGGAAAAATAAAAAATTTGGGTACTATTGAAGATTAATCAGCCATTTTTCTCTATAACCATAAATGTAAAAAAAAACTCATAGCTTTACAAAGAAATTTGCAACATAACTTTGTTATTGAATAAGTTTAAAAGAGTATACACTAGAATTCGCATGCATAGGCATGCAACAATTAGTCAATAGGGGTGCACCTCAAAAGGCTATCTAGTGGGCAAGGAGCAAGAAACTTTTTTTTGTGGAGTGGAATGTGAAATACGAAAAATCGACAGTATTTACAATTATTTGATTGAGTTGAGAAATGAAAAGCATGTTAATTAGTCAAAAGGAAGTAACGTGAGGTTAATTCATATCTCATTGGCTATGGGTGGGAGATTATGAACCTTTCCGACGAAGACAAGAAATCAATCTGTGCATCTCCACATAAAAAACTTCTAGTTGAAAATTGACTAATGAAAATGTAAAATAAAACCGTAGGCCATTTTGAATGAACCTAATTAGTTACAATGCATCGATTAATTTTAATTTAAAACAAGTAATCATCAATAACTTTTTTTATTAATATGTAATATTTAATGATTTTAGTTACAATAGTTATTAAAAATTGATTTTACTTAATAATGTTAGGAATATAATAAATTAATTCTCAACAAATATAATTTTTTAATAAATTTATTCTTTAAAAATGATAACTGAAAATTTTAAATTAAATTTAAATTTTTAAATTTTTTTTTCCCTAACAACAATAGTTTCACACCAAAATTTAATATATGAGATAATTTTATCTCTATTTTAGTTTTATATTTATTAGCCCTAGATGCACATGTATATTTTAGCTTTTTGTCTAGGTTATTCAATCAATTAATTCATTATTATTTGTTTTATCTCTATTTTAGTTTTATATTTATTACTCATAGATGCACATGTATATTTTAGGTTTTTGTCTAGGTTATTCAATCAATTAATTCATTATTATTTAATTATGTTAAGATACATATGCATACAAATACAAGGCATATTTTTTAAAGAGTTATTACCCATGTCTTTAATTACTAATATTTGTTTAAAAAAGGTAGTCAATAACTTTGGGTATCACATATTTTTGAAGAAAGAAAGATGTTTAACATTGGATGCTTTTTATAATTACTATTTAGTGCATAATTTTGTAAATTAAATTTTTAGTATGCATATGTTTTTTGGGTTAGTAGTAGTAAAATAAAATGCAGACAAGTATAAAAAATTCAAAAGTAGTCAATTACAAGGAAATTGGGAATAAAATTATCATTTTTTAATGAATTACTTCATAGTGCAATTGAAGACCCAGTGACACCATCTTTGATTAGAAACAAATAAATAAACCTCACGAAAAGAAGAGCGATGATGCAATACAAATTTTTTTGGATTGTTAGAATAAATGAATAAAAGATATGCTTTTCTTTGAGGTGGCATGATGAAAGTATCAGGTGCTTCCCTACCACTTCCCATGACATAATAAACATGTTGTTATAAAATATTATTTTTGAATCCAAGGTATAGATCAAAGCCATGATTGTAGTTTCTAGCAGTTTACAAAAAAATAGAATTCACAAGAGCAAAACCACAATAATAAACACTTTGTTATAGGGAGCTGGAAACTGATGAGGTAAAAAAAATATAATGAAACATATTGATACAAGACAAACAATCTATGTGAGAATTGGCTTCTCAATTCTGAATTCAAACTACATTATTTGGCAATGAACACTATAGACAAATAGGTAAATTGTAAAAGAACAAATATATGATTTCTCAATTCTAAATTCAAACTACATTATTTGACAGTAGTCTATGTAAGAACAAATATATGGCATTAAAATCCAAAACGTAAAACCCATGCTCGTTATCCACCCTACCATATTGGCATCATGGAGCCTCGAGGACTCTAGCCAAACCCCCGAGCAAGAGAAGTATGAAACGTCCACTGGAAATTTTGTGGAGTTCCATTAAACATGTCACAATATCAAAGTTGAGAAAAATCTAGTATATTCTAATATAATTTGTCATATTGAAGTGTTTTTGTTTGTTGTAGTAACTTTGTAAAAAACAAGCATCGTGATTTTGGGATGCTTTTGCATGCTTTAGCCTAGTACCTGCAAATAGAAGAGAGAGGTATGTCAATGGATGGGCAAGCAAGATCAAGAAGGAACCATAAAAAATTAATAAGTATATGGGTAAAATCAATATAAATAATCTGAAAGTGGAAATAATCAATAATATTTACAATTGGTTCACATAATATATTTATTGATCATGGAAAATTTTTGTACTTATATGTATTGTTGATAGTGTTTAACAAGTGTGAGCAGCATTGGATTGAGCTAGAGCATTAAACAATTTGAAATAGACAATTTAGAGTGCACTAATTTTTTGGATGCCTATTGTATATATGCAACATTATAAAGGAAATCATATAGATCCACAATAAAAGAGGTTAGACATCTACATCTACATATACATATACATATACATACATATACACATACATATACATATATACACATACACATATATATACATATGCATATACATATACATATACATATACATATTCATATACATATGCATATACATATACATATGAATATACATATACATATACATATACATATATACACATATACATACATGTACATATATTATTTTTGGTTGAATTCTGATTGTAGGGTTTGAACACAGATGTGCTCTGAAATGTGAAAGAAAATATATTGATTAAGTTGCATTGTTGAAAGAGCCATTGTGGTCTCTGTTCCAGAGAAGACTATAGTAAAAAATGTCACCTTTGGCTTGGTTCTCATTTTGCACATGACTACATTTTTTTCCTTTCTGGCTATTGGTTGTTATATGTGCCCATGCTTTGCAAACATATTTTTACATACATATCTTAGGCATGGAATGCAAATAAAGTCATTTTTCATAGGTATTTTGCATAAATGATTAATTTATTGTTCATGTCTTCTTGTTATGTGTTTTTATCTTTGGCGTTACACCCATTTTGCAGACTTCAAATAGATTATTTATCTACTTTGGATGGACAAATTGTAGTTAAAATGATCTAGATTGTTGTAATTTTTTCACCCTTGGTTTATTTTTTTAGTTATCTTTGTGCATCTCTATACACCTTTTTAATCATTATAGAGGCTTTATAGTGTGCAGAATAAAGCTTTTTGGATGGCTCTCTAGTTGAAACAGATGAGAAAAAAGAATATCATGAAACATATTGATACAAGATTCAAGCTACGTTCTTTGGTAATAAATATTAAATACAAGTAGAGAAATTTTATAAGAGGTGTTAGAGTGATTAATTTATTGTTCATGTCTTTCACTTTCTGCTTATTATTCCTTGTTATATGTTTGTATCTTTGACGTTATACCCATTTTCAAGACTTCAAAGAGATTATGCCTTTGTATGGATGGAGGAACTATTGTTAAATCTTCTTTCCTTTATCAAAAATAATGGTCAGGATTACTAATTTTTTCACCCTTCGTTTATTGTTTTTAGTTATCTCTATGCACCTTTGGTGTTAAACCCATTAACATAGGAGCAATTGCAGATTAAAATAGGAGAAATTGCATATATATATGTGCAGATGGTTAGTGTGATCCCTTAAAAATGCTAAGTCCTAATGTAAGATGCAATAAAAAGAACTAACACAAATGAGGACACCTCAATGATTAGCCTAAGAAATAATGAACATGAAAGAAAGATAAGATAAATTAGTTGATTATACCTTCGTGTTGCTTCTTCCTTGGTTGGCCCTTGATCTTTGGATGTTTTGTGTGCTCCTTGGATGGAAATGGAGTTAAATGGATGCAAGATGCAAGATGGATTGATAAAAAAAATGCTATGGAAAAGCTAAAATATTGCAAATAAAAATTTGCCAAGAGTTTGGTAGCAAAAGACTTCATTCCAAAATGAGATAAATGAGGGGTATTTATAGAACAATTTGAATTCTCTAGAGAATTCAACAGTTGAGATTGAGCCAACAAGATCAAGATGGAGGGCTATGGTGAGTTGAGGACTCACAAGCCCTCACATCTTGACATGTGGAATGTGAGATGTCTTGAGGTGGGAGGATGTGGAAATGAGGTGGAAGAGAGGTACATGATGTGGATGAAGGATAAGTACCTTGGGGGATGAGAATATTCCTTGGAGGAATAAAAGTGAATTAAAAATTCACAATAATTGGAAGAATCTAGTGGATAAGAGAGGGTTTCCAAAAAGGTGAGGATTTTCCACATGTGAATGATGTGACAAGTCCAAGGTTATAGAATACTTTGGCACATGTGAAGTGACAAGTCAAGTCTTCTATAACTTGCATGGGGATAGAGTAAACCTTGGAAGGATAAAAGTGAATTAAAAATTCACATGGGGAAGAGAGGAGACTTGGGTGAATAAAAAAGAATTAAAAATTCCTTGGGGGATGGGGAGAGTTGACCAAGGTATTGATTAGGTTTAACTGATCAGTGATTAGAAGATAATTAGTGGTTAAGAAAGATTAGAGGCCAACTTGAAAAAGTTGGAGGATGTGACACATCTTAATCAAGGATTAGGCATGTGCACATCCCTAAAGATGAGATTAGAAGATGGATTAAGATTAAGGAAAATGAAGTGACATGTGAGGAATTAAATAAATATTATATTTATTTAATTCATTTGGTGAAAAAGAAGAATAAAAGGGATAAGGTATTTAATTATTAACTAAATACCTTAGGGATTTGGTAGAATTAAGGGTATTAATTAAATAATAGCGATATTACTCAATTAATGCAAATAAGAGGATATTTAGATGAAAAAGGGGTAAATTTGGATAAATGAAGTGTCCAAATTTAGGTGTCTATATTTTGCCCCTCTTCGAGATGGTGTTACGAAGTAACATCATTTCAAAGAATATTAAAATATAGAACCTAGAAGAAGATGGTTAGCTTGGAAAAGATGCCCTAGTCATTCAAAGGAGTGACTTAGGAAGGAAAAACAAATGATGAGGATTAAGGATTGAGGATGCCCCCTCGAGAGGACATGCAGGTTCAAGAGAACACGGGTGTGCTCTTGAAATGGATGAGATGGTGAAAGGGGATATGAAGATGATGATGTGAAGTGATGGATAAGAAAGGATGATAAGCGATGGGAGATAAAGGTGAGCATAAATGGATTCTAGGATAAATATGATGTTGTCTCAGTCAAGCTATAAGCCAAAATGGGTTAATGATTGATGGAGTGTTGTAGATAAGGAAATGATACATCCCAAAACAACACAAGGATGGGGAAGGAAGCATCCTGATGAGGATGAGGATGAGTGTTGTTAATGAGGGAAGGATACATCCCAAAATAACACCAAAGGATAGGGAAGAATTCATCCCAATGAGAGTTTTATTGATGAGGGAAGGATACATCCCAGAACAACACAAGGATAGGGAAGGATACATCCCACAGATGATAATGATGATGATGACTATTGGATCAAGGCTTGTAGCAAGGTTAAGACCAAGAGTGGGATGATATGAATGTTGCTAGATCGAATGAATGAGGATGGGGGAGACATGCAAGATGATGGAATGGAAAATGAAATGCAATCCTAATGCAATTTTCCATCCTTAGAGCACTGATTTTTGCTATAGCAGAAGACACCAAGTGCCAGGGTATGAAGAACCAAGGTGGATTAGTGTCCAATGCATAAAAAAAACACAATAGACATGAAGGCTATTCCAACACCCCAAAGTCACGAAGACATTGGTTGGGCCAGGTATTGGGATAACCACAAGCACAAAAGGATGTCCCAATATAACGCAAGACCACAGGGGTCTTGGGGGGTACTACGTGGGACAACCAAGAAGACAGAAACATAAAAATGATCAATATATGCCCCTATGTTTACTATTCAAAGGACACCATGATATGATGGATCAAGGTGACCAGGACAAGTGATGATAGGGAGCTCAAATGATAAACAAAATTCAAAAGCATCAAAAGATCAAAATCAATTTCAAACATCCTTTTCC
The DNA here is from genome assembly GCA_007115665.2 of Sequoiadendron giganteum. Taxonomy (NCBI): domain Eukaryota; kingdom Viridiplantae; phylum Streptophyta; class Pinopsida; order Cupressales; family Cupressaceae; genus Sequoiadendron; species Sequoiadendron giganteum. Next base: position 668,575,444 of record CM021100.1, read on the forward strand.
ATAGGATCAAGAGGATGGATGGGGTTGATGCGGTCTGTTAGGAAGGATACATCCTGTTGAGACCAAAGATGGAGGATAGATTGGTTGATCGACATGATGCGGGATATCTGAAACCAATTGAACCTCATGAGACTAATGACTTGTGTTCGTAAGCACCAACTAGGATAGGGACATACTCAATGACACGAAAAGATGACATGACACAAGACTCAACCTAAAGACCTCGGGGCTCAAGGGTTGATCAAATATCAACCTTTCCTACGTGAAATCACAGATCCCTCATAGTTCAAAAAAAGACCAAGGATAAAAGCGGAAAGAGGACAATGAAGACCTCAATGGATGACAAAGACCAGATGAAAAAATGCCTAGGGGGAAAATCAAATGATCGACCTTGCCTACGTTAAAGCACAGGGGAAACGTAGTTCGACACAAGGCCAAAGACAGATGATGGAGGATGACAAGACAGATAAAAGACAGAACCCTGGGGGTGGATGAAATGATCGACCTTGCCTACATGAAAGCACAGGGGCAATGTAGTTCAGAACAAGGCCAAAGACAAATGACGGAAGATGACAAGACAGATAAAAGATAGAGCCCTGGGGGCGGATCAAATGATCGACCTTGCCTACGTGAAAGTGTAGGGGCAACTTAGTTTGACACAAGACCAAAGACAAACAATGAGATGACCATGATGAGAAGACACATGAAGAATGGTGATATGATGAACCAAGATAGGCCATGTGGATGGGATGGTGGATATGTGTAGGATGTGGGTTATGCGAAGCTCAGGAATGGGATAGTGATCTAGATTATTAGAAGATGAATTGGGAGGGTGAGAGGATGGATGGATGGCATTGGATTGCATGGGGGCAGCTTGCAGCTAGATACCAATGACAAGGGATTATGAGAGCGGAGGAAAGTAGAGATAAATGGATGGATTGATCAAGATGGGAAAATAGAAAGATGCTAGGATAGGTGGATAGAAGAATAAGGATTTGGAAAGATGACGTGGATTAGTAGGTAGATAAATGGATGAGGAGATAAGGATGAAAAGATGGAAAAGGACTAGTGGATGGGTAGATAGGAAGATAAGGACGAGGAGATGGAGGGATATAAGAATGGGGGAGATGAGGAGATGAAAATGATTACATGGAGAGATGGATGGACAATGTCGCCAAGGACTCTATCTTAAATAAGGAGATGCCCTCACTCTAGATATGTCATGCATGATGATGAAAGAAGGATAGCAAGATGGTTGACATGATGGATGGATGATGAAGGTAGATGGATGTAGATAATAAGTATGGATCAGAAAAGTAGATGGGGAGGATAAGGAAAATGATAGTGGATGAGGGGAAAATATGCCAAGAGATGTCCAAAGCATGGCAAGATCACAAGGAAGATGGAGGGACTGGGATATGAATGGGAGATGATGGGTAAGATGTGGAAGATAGGCATATGTAGGAGATGGAGGAAAGGAATGTGTAGGTGGAAGTTGCCCCCAATTGTGGTAGGAAATCGGATGGGGGATTCACGCATGACGCCTGTTTGCCAGGTTTTCATCATGGTACTTATCCAAGGCTCTTTTTTACAAAGTTTTCACCATTAGATGAAGGTTTTTCTCTTTACTATTTTCTTTTTTTGATATTTTTGATTTTTTAGTATTTTTTGATTTTATTTTATTTTTGACTTTTTGACTTTTTGGACTAGGATACGGGTGAAGATGGATGAGGATATGGATTCGGAAGACATAAGCATCAAGTTCCAGATGAGGTAATAAGAGCCCATGTTTGAAGTGACCATTTGGATGTTGGTACAACCTTATTAGAATGGATGGACTATGCAAGAGGATGGATTAAAGGGATTTGATGGGGGAGATAGGGGGGATAGTGGATGGGGTGTTGAAAAGTGTATGGATGGAATGATGGAGTGGATGTGTGATAGGGCAAGGTGTTCACGACCAACATTGGAACATGTGGTGGATGTGAAAAGATAGGTGGAGGAATGGATGGAGAGGGTGGCGATAATGGAGGAGTTGGGATAGTGATTTTTGGGATGTAGGGACCCAAAATAGATTTAGGAGATGGAGGAGGTGAATGATTTTGTGGGGGAATAGAAAATTTGGATGTCATTATGGAATTTTCAATTGAAGGTATGGCACCTTTTTTCTTTGGGATCCACATGGTTTTTATTTTTGCTTTGGTGGGCCTTTTGGATTGATTTGGATTTTGGACTTGATTTTTCTTTTCTTCAACATGTCTTTTGAAGGGGACATGAGGAGCTTTAGATTCATGTGGATGTTTGGATTTATATTTTTTTCTTTGGCATCCAAAGTGATTTTAGTAGCAAGGGGATAGGTGCGAGGAGATGGATGATGTGGAGTGATGGAGGTAGGGTTATAGGGATTATGTGTAGATGGAGAATGTGTAGGTATGTGCCTTTGTTGATCCTGATTAGGAGTTATGAAGGTAGGATCTTTATGATGTGTACGAGGGAGAGGGAGTTGATGAATGAAAGGATGGATAGGATAAGATGGAGGGGGTGATTTTGGGATATAAGGACCCAAAATAAACTGTGTAGAGTTGGATGGAGGGCTATAAGAACCCATTGTAGATGGAGGATGAGCAATGATGGGTGGAGGGACATAAGGACCCAAAATGGATTTAGAGGATGAGGGAGGAAGATGGATGGATTTTTTTAGGTAATATGATGGATGAGGGGGGATGGCGGCAAATGACTTGGTAGAACGATGGAAAGTACCTCTTGTGCCTTTAGAAGAGGATCGTTTAGGATGTATGGAGGTTGTACCGACATCTTTAGAGTGCAAGTTTTGGAAGACATATCCAAGACCATGTGTGCCTGGATGTTCTTTGACTTGGATGGGCTCTAAAGTACCTTTCTCATGAAGGCCTAACCCTTTTCCTTGATAGTTCATGTTCTGTAGCATGTGATTCATGGTACGATGCTTATTCTCTTAGAAGCATGATGTGATCGCATTAGTAGGTGGAAGAGGTAGGGTGGTGCATACGCATTGTTTTTCTTCTGTAAGAAGGCCACCACAGATAAGTGTAATGTGACCAAGGTGATACAAAAGTGGCATTGGGATGGGAAATGAAGGATCATGTGATGGAGATGAGGGGATAGCCACATCAGGAGGAATAAGTGATAAGGGATCATGAGAGGAATTGGGGAGTATGATGGGATCTAGATTTATGGCAGTGGATGATAAGGGCTCATGAGATGGAGTGATTGGATCTTGAATAGAAAGGGGATCATGGGATGGAGTGGATGAGCTAGTGTGATCTTGAGATGGGGTGGATGGGAGGATAGGATCATGACTTGGTTGAGGATAAGAATCATGAGATGGGATGGATGGGGGATTATGATCTTGGGATGTAGTGGATGGGATGGTAGGATCTTGATTTGGAGGAGGGGATATGCTTGTATGCTTTGGATCAATCTCTTGGCATGACTCATCTTGTGGGGGATGTATGATAATGGAAGAGTGTTGGAGGGACTCCTCAATTGGGGGAGATAGGAGAATGGAGGATTCATGGAGGTCATTGGATTGAAGTTTGTGAATATTAGGACTAGAAGGAGGGGATTGGATGTCTTCAATGGATTGGGTGGATCTAGTAGTAGAAGATGGGAATTTAATGGATTCGATGGGTTTGACTGGCTCAACCATTTGGATAGTTTCAAGAATGGTGATGGGAGGGATAGGTATAGGATGGAGCCTCATCACTAGTGACCGTACATCATAGAGTGGGAGGGCATGGTGTCTCTTCTGTCATGATTCCTTGGGCAACATTTGGAAGGGATGTAGGATTAGGTGGAGTGATGGGAATGGATGGAGGATCGGGGATGGATGGAGGATTAGGATTAGGCGTGGGGATGGGATTGGATGGAGGAATAGGAGGAGATGGAGGATTAGGATTAGGAGTTGGTGGATTAGGGTTAGATGAGGGGATGGGAATGGATGGAGGAATAGGATTAGTTGGAGGACTAGGTGGGTTATGTTTAGATGGAGGATTAAGATATAATGCGGTGAAAGGGGGAGTGATGTAGGAAGATGTGGATGTGGGATTAGATTGGGAAGATTGGGATGGTGAGTAATAGTAGGAAGATGTGGACATGGGATCAGAATGGGGATATGTGGAATTAATGTAAGGATATTGGGATGGTGGATTGTGATAGGAAGGTGTGGATGTCGGATTAGAATAGGAAGATTGAGGTGGTGAGCCACCATAGGAAGAAATGTATGGTGAGTTGGCATAGAAGGATGGGGATGATGGATTAGGATAAGCGGATTGATATGGTGGATTAGGACAGGAGGAATATTGGGATGGGGGATTGTGATAGGAAGGTGTGGGTGTTGGATTAGGATGGGAAGATTGGGATGTGGGATTAAGGTAGAGGTATTAGGATTTTTGATGATGATAAGGAGAGAAGGATATGGATGTTGGGTAGGATAGAGGTTGAAAGGGAGGACATGATGAATATGTCGATGGTGAGGATGTTGGATATCCCTTGTCAAGGGTCGAATAAGGACTGTTATTAGATGCAGATGAAGGCATAGTGGGATAGTTTTGAGAAGTAATTGGATTTTGGGAGGCGATTGGAGAGAGCTTGCTAGCAATGATAGCATCAAGGGGATCTATATAACAATCTTCATGATCAACAAGATTTTTGTTATTGTCATCAACGTAATTAGGATTCCCTTTGACGACTATTATTGGTCGTGTGAGAGGGGGATAAAGATTCATGATGGATAGCGAACTAGGATGTATTGGAAACTCATATGGGGATTGGATGAAAGCTCATATTGGGATTGAATAAAAGCTCAGATTAGGATGACGGGATTAACACCCAGATTAGAACTACATTGGATCTTAGATTGGGATTGGATCAAACGATATGATAGGATAAGTTTGTTATGGATTGGATGATGAATTAGGATTGGTTGATGGAAAGGGTCTTAAACCCAATTCAAAAATCACCCTAGGTGACTTAATACGTTGGTTGATCGGATTAAACTGGTTAAACCAATGATCACGACACCGAATCCACCTTGAGATAGAAGGGATTGATTTGGGCCAATGATGCTAACTTACAACAGAAATCCACCTCAAGATAGAAGCAGATTGATTAGGTTGAAGACAATGATTGATATGTAGGATAACGATCAAACTTAATGCCTTGGTCAATTTGAGAGATAACTCCTAAAATAAAGTTTAAGGGATTTTGTGTTGAGAGATGATGATGAATGCAAATGAAAGATGTCTTGATATTTTTTATATGATGGGGGTGTTGTTGAAGTGTTCCTTTTGGAAGAAAAGTAGCTCTTTAAGTCACATGGTAAGATGGGTATCCCAAATTGTGAAATGATCAATGGGAACGTGATAAAAGGATGTTTTAGAAAGATTAAATGGAGGCTTGGAAGGATCAAATGGATGCTTGGAATTGTTAGATGAATGTCTAGGATGATCAAATGGTCAAACGGAGACTCGGGGTGGTTAAACGAAGGTTTGGAATGATCAAATGGATGAAACTGTCCATTCAGGAGGGCGTATCTACCTTTCTGTAGTCAAACAGTGGATCAGGAGGGCATATCCACACTTTTGCAGTGAAAAATGTTGAAACAGGGGGGCGTATCCACACTTCTATAGTGAAAAGTGCTAAAACAGGGGGGCAAACTCGCCCCTCTGTAGGAAAACAATGACTTGGTTTGGATGATGAGATTATGGCAAGGACTTGAAATGACTCAATGAGGCTGACTTATCAAAATTTACTGGTTTTTCACAGAAAGACACTTTGAACAAGCACAATCCTATTATTAGTGTTAAAGGGTATGGCTAGCAAAGGTCTTACTCTAGGATGAACAAGGTTTTTAGGGAGTCCTCGATATACGCTTGGTACATGAAGCACAACCGTGAACACTAGTCCATCACAAGCGTGAGTCGGGAACCCCAGTGAGATACTGAAAGGCTCAAACCAAATCTTCACGTCTATCTAGGTATCACCCTAGCTTCGATGTTCTATCAATTACAGCACAACTAGATTGGGGTACAGCTTTGGCTCTCCACCCTTTGTATACCCCATCGATACGTGTGGTTGGGATCATCCCTTGGGGTGATGAAATCCCCAAGCAGGTCTCACTAAGAAGAAGACACTAATCATTTCCAAATACCCCCCCGGTCCGCACAAAGTGCAAAGGGAATATGAAAACAAAATAATGCCCCCTTAGGGTAACACAAAGAAAAATAGACACAACAAATAGCAAGTATTACTTCCCCCTAATTATACTAAGTGAATAGATAAAAATAGTAAGGAAAACTTTAAAATTTGAATAAAATAAAGGCCTTGCAAGCAAATGTTAGTTGTTTTATCTTTTGTCCTTTGTGAATTTCAGAAAAATACTGCAAGGTATCAGCAAGAAATCTGACTTCACCCACCAAAAAGTATGGTTAGAGGGTTAGAGCTCCAAACAACAAAAAACAAAGGCAAAAACAAAGCTAAAATGCAACTTTTTTACCTTCCCGAACGTGTTGTTTAGAGAAAATCCGCCCCTCTACAGTGAAAAATGTTGGAACAGGAGGGCGTATCCGCCCCTCTATAGAAAATACTTATAAAACATCAGAACAGGAGGGCGTATCCGCCCCTCTATAGAAAATATTTATAAAACATCAGAACAGGAGGGTGTATCCGCACTTCTACAGTGAAAACTGTTAGAAAATGTCAGAACAGGAGGGCGTATCCGCACTTCTATAGTGAAAACTATCAAAAAACATCAGAACAAGAGGGTGTATCTGCACTTCTATAGAAAACAATTAGAAAACGTCAGAATAAGAGGGCGTATCCACACTTCTGCAGAAAGATTTTAGAAAACGTCAAAAAAGGAGGGTGTATCCGCACTTCTGTAGGGAAAATTGTCAGAAAATGTTGGAACAAGAGGGTGTATCTGCACTTCTGTAGAAAACTATCAGAAAATGTCGAAACAGGAGGGCGTATCCACACTTCTGTAGAAAACAGTTAGAACGCGTCGAAACAGGAGGGTGTATCCGCACTTCTGTAGAAAACTATTAGAAAACATCAGAACATGAGGTCGTATCCACACTTCTAAAGAAAACTATTAGAAAATGTTGAAACAGGAGGGCGTATCTGCACTTCTACAGAAAACTGTTAGAAAATGTCAGAACAGGAGGGCGTATCCACACTTCTGCAGAAAACTGTTAGAAAACATCAAAACAGGAGGGCTTCGCACTTCTGCAGAAAACTGTTAGAAAACATCAAAATAGGAGGGCAAATCCGCCCCTCTGCAAAGAACTGTTAGAAAATGTTGGAACAGGAGGGCGTATCCGCACTTCTGCAGAAAACTATTAGAAAACGTCGGAATAGAAGGGCATATCCGCACTTCTACAGTGAAAATTGTTAGAAAATGTTAGAACAGGAGGGCATATCTGCACTTGTGCAATGAAAACTGTCAGAAAACGTCAGAATAGGAGTGCGAATCCGCCCCTCTGTAGCACCCGGGAGGGCAAGTCTGCCCCTCTATGGGGCAAATCCACCCCTCTGTGACCTGAATCTACAAATAACTTAAACAACATCAAACGTAAAGCAAAGAGACCCATTTATGGGTCCCACCGGGCATGCCAGAAATGTGATCCCTTAAAAATCTAAGTCCTAATGTAAGATGCTAAACAACTAATGATGCAATAAAAAGAACTAACACAAAAGAGGACACCTCAAGGATTAGCCTGAGAAATAATGAACATGAAAGCAAGATAACATAAATTAGTTGATTATACCTTCATGTTGCTTCTTCCTTGGTTGGCCCTTGATCTTTGGATGTTTTGTGTGCTCCTTGGATGGCAATGGAGTTAAATGGATGCAAGATGCAAGATGGATTGATAAAAAATGCTATGGAGAAGCTAAAATGCTACAAATGATAATTTGGCAAGAGTTTGGTAGCAAAATAATTCATTCCAAAATGAGAGAAATGAGGGGGTATTTATAGAACAATTTGAATTCTCTAGAGAATTCAACAGTTGAGATTGAGCCAACAAGATCAAGATGAAGGGCTATGATGAGTTGAGGACTCACAAGCCCTCACATCTTGACATGTGGAATGTGAGATGTCTTGGGGTGGGATGATGTGGATGAAGGACAAGTACCTTGGGGGATGAGAAGATTCCTTGGAGGAATAAAAGTGAATTAAAAATTCACAATAATTGGAAGAATCTAGTGGATAAAAAAGGGTTTCAAAAAAAGTGGGGATTTTTCACATGTGAATGATGTGACAAGTCCAAGGTTCTAGAAGACTTTGGCACATGTGAAGTGACAAGTCAAGTCTTCTAGAACTTGCATGGGGATAGGGTAAACATTGGAAGGATAAAAGTGAATTAAAAATTCACATGGGGAAGAGAGGGGCCTTGGGTGAATAAAAAAGAATTAAAAATTCTTTGGGGGATGGGGAGAGTTGACCAAGGTACTAATTAGGTTTAACTGATCAATGATTAGAAGATAATTAGTGGTTAAGGAAGATTAGAGGCCAACTTGCAAAATTTGGAGGGTGTGACACATCCTAATCAAGGATTAGGCATGTGCACATCCCTAATGATGAGATTAGAAGATGGATTAAGATTAAGGAAAATGATGTGACATGTGAGGAATTAAATAAATTTCATATTTATTTAATTCATTTGGTGAAAAAGGAGAATATAAGGGATAAGGTATTTAATTATTAACTAAATACCTTAGGGATTTGGTAGAATTAAGGGTATTAATTAAATAATAGCAATATTACTCAATTAATGCAAATAAGAGGATATTTAGATGAAAAAGGGGTAAATTTGGATGGACAAATTGCAGTTAAAATGATCTAGATTATTGTAATTTTTTCACCCTTGGTTTATTGTTTTACTTATCTTTGTGCATCTCTATACACCTTTTTAATCATTATAGAGTCTTTATAGTTTGCAGAATGAAGCTTTTTAGATGGCTCTCCACTTGAAATAGATGAGAAAAAAGAATATCATGAAACATATTGATACAAGATTCGAGCTACGTTCTTTGGTAATAAATATTAAATACAAGTAGAGAAATTGTATAAGAGGTGTTAGAGTGATTAATTTATTGTTCACGTCTTTCACTCTTTGCTTATTATTCCTTGTTATATGTTTGTATCTTTGACGTTATACCCATTTTTGAGACTTCAAAGAGATTATGCCTTTGTACGGATGGAGGAACTATAGTAAAATATTCTTTCCTTTATCAAAAATAATGGTCAGGATTACTAATTTTTTCACCCTTCGTTTATTTTTTTTAGTTATCTCTATGCACCTTTGGTGTTATACCCATTAACATAGGAGCAATTGCAGATTAAAATAGGAGTAATTGCATATATATGTAGATGGTTAGTATGAAAGCATAAACATTTTGGAGATAAAAATAGTTTAGTGGTTGTTAACTGTTATTCTAATAAATCTTTTACAATTTCTCTATTCACCTATAATATTTAGTTGGAATTAATGTACCTCAAATTTTCAATTAAGTTTGTGGCGTTATAGCCATTTTGTATAGGGTATTGCAACCCATTGGCTTTACCACTTCTATTTAATGTGGGTTGATTTCCAAAGAACGTAGCTTGAATTTTCAATTGACAACTCAACTCCTACATAAATTAGTTATCTTGTATTAATATGTTTAATGTGGGCTTTTGATCATGTGCCATTTACCTATGATTCTTAAGTCTTTTTCTAATAGTTCTTTTATGATTCCTCTATTTTTTCTATAATATTCAGTGTCAAATAATGTAGCTTGAATTTTGAATTGAGAAGCCAATTGTTACATAGATTGCATGTGTTGTATGAATATCCACTTTCCCATAACAAACTGCTCATTATCGTAGGTCACCTATTCTATTCTCCATGGTTTTAAGGTCTATTTAATGTGGGTTTCCAATCATCTTTGCTTTTCCTTTGATTATTAAGTGTCTTTCCACTTATATAACATGTATTAGAATGACACTTATCTAGTGCTAAATATTATAGAGAAAAGTCACATTAAATAGAGTTTTAAAATATGCAGCATAGAAGAGGCAAACCACGAGAATGAGCAGTTTGTAATGGGGATCTAGGAAGAAGAGTACTATGAAGAAAAGTTTGTCATGGGGGACTTCAAAAAGATGAAGGGAAATAAATATCATGGAACATATTGATAGAATACATATAGCATGTTCTATCCAATCAAAATAACCATGAGAATTAATAGTTTGTTATAAGGAGCTTGAAATAGATGAGGGAAAAAGAATATCATAAAACTTATTGGTACAAGACAAGCATTTTGTATAACAGTTGCAAGATATATTAGAATAACACTTTAGAATCACATGTAAATGGGATATCAATAGGAACCATTTTCCTTTTTTCAATTTTTTTGGAATGTTTACGTTTTTCTATCTCTCGTAAGGTTGTATTTGATGTGGGTTTTTTTACCATTTTTCATTTACCTGTGGTTCCTAGGTGTTTTTGTAATAGCTATTTTAGAATCTCTCAAATGGAAGATCATATAAAACTTATTTTAAATGGAAGTTTAATATATGGAGAGTAGAAGTTGTAAACCATAGATATGGAGACTTCCTTATATAGAGCTTCTGCTTTAAAAAATGCATATAGCACTAAGGATGAATAGAGATAGCACCGAACAATAGGCAGAGGCCAGGGATCATACACGGGTCAAAAAAAATAGAAACTAGTCAAAAGGTATAGGTTAATCTTATGTTTGATAAAGAATAAAACAAGTAAACTACAACAATAAAGACCTTGTTACAGGCAGCTTCAAAGAGATGAGAGAAAGAGAATATCATGAAACATATTAATACAAAACAAGCAATCTATATAATAGTTGTCATTTACCTATCGGCTATTTGTTTGAAATTTCCACCAGGGTTTCCATCAGAACAGTCGTTGGCTAGAATTTCATAGCACATCTATATATATTTTTGATTGGTTGGAAAGGTAAGTATACGAACATGGACAAATGTAATGTGTACAATAGACTATATTTATTGTAGTCAAGTGCATGTAAGAATTTGTGCATGAATGTATATATATAGCAACAAATATATGGAGGCTATCTAGCCATGGAGGAAGAAAATGGTTGAATGTATAACTCAGGAAAATAAAAATCTATAAAATAAACCTTGTTTACGCTTACAGCTATGGTCGTCTTTTAGGTACCAATTATCTGACACATGGGCTTCATATCTCGTTCTTCATCTATTTTTACATTGAGCCCAACATGATATTACTATAAAGCAACATTTTATTTGAATATATTTAAATATATGTATGTGGTTACATGCGTATGGAATAGAAAAAAGGCATTGCCAAATGACTCACACCAAGAATAGAAGTTGAAACATTATATACTATGGACCAGAGCAGTTGGGAGGCTCTCCAATCTACTATCTAATGGAGGTGGATGGCAACTTTGTTCAGTAGCCTACTATGAAACCAATGCCACAGTGCATCATTTCACAATGGAAGCAAAACAATAGACATCCTCATATTAGAATAATGAAAATTACATGTACTCCCTTTTGTGGCATCGAGCAACAATGCTGGGATGTATCAACCCCCATAGGAGCGAGAGAAAAAATCCATGATTTTTTTTCTGTTGAACAAGGCAACCAGTTCCATGACTGCCAAACCACACGATCAACAAACTCCATCATCATTGTAAACAAAACTAAGCAACCTATCACAAATAGCATGGATTTTTACCATATATGATTAAAAAAAATAATCTAGACAAGACTATATATTTTTGAATGCAATATACAGGAAGAGTGAAACAATGAAATGATGAAAAAGAAAAAATGGTAGATCAACATTTCCAACTATTTGAATCGAATAAAGCTAATAGAAAAGATAACAAGAAGAAATAAGAATCTTTGGAAGCAAATCATGAAGGAAAAATTTCAAAACTCAAAGTATATAGGCAGAGAAAATAGAAAACACAACGTGGTTGCGGAATTTTAAACTTATTAGTCAAATGGAACACAATTTTTTTTTAGAATTTTTCTACAGTATGTGCATATATAGTTTAATATTCTAGAATGTTCAAAACATTTTATTGAATTATAGAACTTTTAGGCTCTACTTATTGTTTTTTTCAATCTCTATGCATATTTGACACTTGAAGTTCTTTGTATCTGCATATGTATCAATTTGTAACAGCCGCAACTATATGTTTAGAGTACTGCATGTTAAAATCGGTTGAAAGAGAATTGTAGGTATGTTGATAAATAATTTACATCATAGAATTTAAAAACACTTGTACAAAAATGGATAGGTGGAATATACAAAAGAGTGTATTCTTTTGAATTCCATATACAAAAAGTATGACAACAAAATGTTGAAACGAGAAGTCAGCAAATTAAAGAGTGTATTCTTTTGAATTCCATATACAAAAATTATGACAACAAAATGTTGAAACAAGAAGTCAGCAGATTAATATTTATGGGTGCATATTTGCATACTCAATTTAACAAAAACTTTATTGTTGAAGGTATAAAAGATAGTAAACAAGAAGAAAATTATCTTTAATGTGTAAAGATAAAGAGGATGCAAAGCATTGAATAAATGGGGGAAATTTAATGTGGTAGTCAAACACAAAGTATATAGGTAGAGAAAATGGGAAACAAAGCATAGGTGCATAATTTAAAACCAATCAATGAAATACAATAGAATATTGTTGAAAAATATTGTCGAATAGTTGAATATATACTTTAATGGAATGGAATGATCAAAACATGCCACTGGCTTGTACAAGTTTTTTCCTCTGCTCATTTTTTCCTAGTATCTTTGTCCATGTTTGGCATTATACCCATTTTGTACAAATTATTACACGGTATGCTTCTATAAAATTTAACTTAGAAATCCTTGAAAAGAGGATGGTCTACAGTCTGGACCAAATGCGATAATAATTGTTCCAGAGCCTTTTTTATAAGTCAGAGCATGATCTAGGGGTGAAAGCATTTGGCAGGGGTTGGATTTGTTCCAAACATGTCTCTTCACTGCAACATCGAATAGTGTATTTTTTGTTTCTAAGTCTGGAGTATCTCTCAAATGAGAATGCTAGATCAATGTAGAGTCTTTCAATTGATTTAACATGAGAGATAGTTGTAAAAGTCAACCCTTGACTCTCTTTGCTACTATTATCTCCTAAAGTTGCACCTAGGTTAAGTTCTAAAACTTAACACTTTGGAGGAACATGGAAACACTCCTAGGTTGTGGGTCACCTAAAACTTGAAGTGAATCTCTGAATAAGGCCGGCTCCTAGTTGGTTATCGCCTAAACTAATTTCTTTGCAACGAAAAGGGAGAAGGATAACATGAAAAATAAAACTGGAAAATGAAATGTGAAGTGATACACCAAACTGAAAATGAGATAATAAAACTCAAAAAACTAACACTTGGCTTCAACTGATAAGAAACAAATATGCACAATTCATTTCTATATGTTCTTCCATAAGTATTTCACTAAAGGGTATGAATGTAGAAAACAACACAAGGGAAGGTATACTTCACAATGAGTAAGTAAAAGCATCGGTTATACTCAATTAATGACCTACATAAGCACACTACTTGTAGAAAGGTAAAATTATGAGACATAATCAGAAGGGAGTTATCACAATTCCACTTATAGCTTCATCAAGTCACTTCACATACACTAAAATACAAAGAATCAAAAGGCAAGTATTCATTATCAGTAAAATCCAAGGCAAAATTTGTATTCAATATCTCCAGAGTTACAAAAATGGCAAAAGGTGCATATGGACTGTAAAAGTCACTAATACATGAAAAATCCTAATCTGAACTAACTCAATAATGAGTTACAAAAGTGACTAAGTAAGCAAGCTGAAAGTGGTTCCACAAAATAAGGACTCTCAAACCTCCTTGGGTTGGATCCCACCATAAGGCCTAAAATCTAGCATGTAGATACACTCCAAATATGCTCCAAAAGGTAGAAAAAGTCAAGCTTGACTTTTTCCAACATGATGATACATCAAAAAGACCTCAAGATGCTCTCCTAAGCTCATAAATGAGTCAAAAATAGCTCCAACATTCATGGCACATGTTTTCAAACTAATTCAACCTCCCTATATACCCTCCTTATGTTTGCCAACTGAAAATAACCTCCCTTTGTTCCTAGCATGTCATAAAAGTTATCCACTCACACTCTTGAATTGGTCATGTAAAGATAAGCATATCCTCATATAGTTTGCATTAAAATAAATAATTTAAGTACAAGTGATTCATAAAATATCACTTCACTTAAGTACTTAACAATGTAAAGTAATGCAAAAAATAGAAGACTTCTAGTATTTGGTTATTGACAAGAACAAAAACTTTGGCCAAGTCAAAATACATATAAAAATGCCAAGATACAAGGAAAAAGTAAAGTATTTCACAAGACTTTAATTCTTGTCCATGGGATATTAATTGACAATGCATATTTTAAAAAAGAGAAGGCAAAAATTCCTATCTTCAATTGGACTCACTTAGTGTAAAAACCCTAAGACAAAAGGTAAACAAAACAAATATAATTATATTCTACCTTTGAAGCTTCTTGAAGAAGTTGTGCACCAGCAAGGGTCTTGGAAACTTAGAGTTTTTTGATGGAATATTTTGCAACTCGCAGAATAATTTTCCTACAAAATCTCTGTCAATTCTATCACAGAAGGTAAGTTGCACTTTTTCCTAGAAGAAATCTGAATAAAAAAAAATCTTTTTTCTATGATTTCTTTTTTCATTTTAAGATGTCAGATGCCACAACATCTTGAATTCTCCTCACTTAATTTGAATTATTTTCATCTTCTTTCTGGTTGTGCCACCGTGAGGTTTTCCTGGAAGGCTTCCATGGGAGTTTCAGCTAGCTGAGTTTTCAAGTTTTGTACTTGGGGTAAGTTTTGATAGCTACTTAGTCTTCCTGAAAATTGTAATAAAAAAAAAACCTCTAAGCCACCAACAAAGGATTTACTTGTTTCAATACTTGATTATTTTCTCTATATTTCTATTTGTGTTGCTTATGTCAAAGCTTTTGAATGGCCGCCATGAAATTCATCCGCTATTCTTCAATTTTCATTTAGAAAAAAATAGCTCGGCCTATATCCTATGGCTGCCTGGAGTTTTAGATAAAATTAGGAAAAACCCCTCTTGGGTTATTTCACTTCTCTATTCCTCAGATTTTTCACAAAAAACTATAAGGTTTTTTTCCTTCAATGATGTTACAAAGCTCGACCTTCATATTTTGTAGAAACCCCTCAAGGGTTTGTCTTATTTGCAACCTTCAAGGTTCGGCCCCTGCATTCTTCCATGATCGTGTTGAAATTTTTAAGTTGATTTCTTCAGGGATTTTCTGCACAGTTCATAGTTGATAATACTCTGTGATGCCTCAGGCATTCTCCAACACTTTCCTTTTGTAGAAAGAGAAGAAAAATGGTCATGGCTATACTAGCATTTCTACCTCTTTCTGAAGGTCTATTCCTATTCAGAAAGCTCGAGCTTCTGGAACTTTTTGTGTTTTGAATTTTTAGAGAGGAGAAACAAACTCCCAAGCCATTATATTGTGGCCATACTCTATTTTTTTATCTTGGTATTTATTTTTTAAGGCACCATGAAACTTTAATCTATTTCTTGAAACTTATTTTGCATCTAGAAGATATATTTGAGCTCTAGACTATCTCTATGATTCCACAATCTTCATCATCTTATTGCACAAATGTACAAAATTATCACAAAAGACATGGGCTATTTCCTTATGTTTTACTTTCGCTCTCTAAAAAGATAGATATAAAGAAGGCTTTCTTTTTAGCATATTCCCATATAACTGAATCATGTCATGGCCATAGAAACAAAGTTTAAATGCTATGCCTTTCTTTAACTTGAAAGTAATGATATTCTTGGCACAAGTTATTATCTCTTTTCACTGCACATATTGTATTTCCTATAGCTTGCATTATTTCATTGAAATAACAGAGATATAACTTCATAATTATAAAAGAGATAAATTCTTCATTTTTCTATCTCTGAAGTTACTGTTGAAGACTCCTTTCATGGTTGCTTTCTGATACTTGACTTTACCCAGTTGTCATGGATTATGTTATACTTTATATTCTACCCTAGAGATCTCATCCACTGTCATGAAGTGATGAAATTTTCATGTGATTGTTATTTTTCATATACTCATTTTGAAATTATCATTGTTTAACATTCATTAACCTTGAGCATATATGATTAAAGATCAATGTTTGTATGATTTTTGCACTTTCTATCACTAAGGTCATATCAACAATGAGAAAAAATTTGAATTGATGGACCATTAAGATATACTTTAATAGAATGGCAACAGTATAAGCACCTAACACCATTATACATAATGAGGTGCTCTACTATCATTATTTGATCATATCTTAAAGTTGTTATCTCATTGTGATCATTGCCCTGTTGATGTCCTTGTAGAAATGCTTTGTGAACTTAATATGTATTCCTGCTCACTATCATTGAAAAGTTGCATAGATGACCTTGATAATGCATTTCCCTCTTAAATAAGCTCAAATTAGCTGATTATTTGATAAATTTAGCATGTTGGGCTCAACCCTTGTGGGAGCCACATTTTAACCCACATGCTGAAAACAAATGAATTAAAATAGAAAATCTTAGTTTTCCTGTATCTGCACATGAAACAAACAAGTTAGAAAAACATGTGCATGTTTTAGGTGTGTTTGATGACTCTGATGGTTCTCCAGGACACTTAAAGTATGCATTTTTTTATTTAATGCATTTGGAAGATCAGTTTATATATGTATAAGTGTATGTTCATGTATGGTTTGAAACTTTTCATTTCTTAGAGCATTACTCTAATACCATTGCGTTTTCCAGATGCGGGACTAGGAGCGGTACGAAGCTAGGAAGGACACAAGTAGCTTGAGGTAGTAGCAGGACAAGACGGTGCATCTAGAACCAGTCATTATCAGGCAATGGCCGGTTTCTGTTTTTACATGCACATTTACTTTTCTATTCCTTATCCATGTATATGCTTTTCTTTATTTGCATTGAATAAGGTCAGTCTCACGGTTTGTGTGAGACAATGTACATTTCTACATTCAATAAATATTACTATTCTATTGAGAAAAGATTTGTGTAAATCCTTCTTCTGTTACATGCATATGTATGGATGTAGTAATTTGTAAAATGTAATCTCTTTTTGAATTATTTCATTTATGCAATTGAATGTAATGAAAGAAAGATTTAAAATGTACCTTTTCTTAGTTTAAAATCAACAAGCTCTACTTGATTGAGCTATGAGTGAAAATTTGGTAATAGCTACCTATATTTATCATTGCTTTGTTTAATGTTAATCTTGTTCTTTATGTATTGTCATTCCCCATGCCATGGTGAGTGGAATTTGTGTTTGACTACCCCAAGTTATAGATGGGATGGGGATCTCTCTCAATTTTTCTAGGTCTCATGGTGGACCAATGTAATTTTGGAAGAGAATAACAACATAGTCAGGTGGATCTAATGGTTTACAATGTGCATTGTATACAATAGCTATAACAAGACCAAGGGATCCATTGACTAGCTTCAATCCATAAATTTTTTGTTAGCATCACCTATTCACCAACACAAAGTAGCAGTTCTAGGAGAAGCTACTCGAGCAATGCTAATGGCTATGGACAGGTTTAACTGTTTGATCATTTTTTGTTGTGGAATATGACTAAGTCATTTGTGGAGAAAAAATGTGTAGCAACATCAAATTGTTCTCTTTCTGTGGCTGAGAGAATTTTATTTGTTTGTTTCATAAGCTCTTCCTAGTCATCATGGACAGGCTCACTATTTCTTATATCGAGAAGGATTGCTCGAAACTTTTGTTGGGAAGGGTTATCTCCTTTTTTATGGAAAATAGTGTCCAATGTGATCGAGACTGTGAAAGTATGCCATAAGGCTACAATTGATGAGTGTGAAGCATAAATAGGGGTATCCATGACATGTGGCAATTGGGAAAGATCACCAACAAGGATGATAGAAACACCTCCAAAAGACTCCCTCTAGTTATCGGGGAATGCTTGGCATAATCGGCTATCTATTTTTAGTACTAACTTCGGGCCTAGAAAACTCATTTCATTTATCAAAATGTATTGAATATATTTAAATTATTCTTGAAATATTATCAATTTATGACCCTGCAAAGTATTCTTATCCTTTATGGGAATCCGAAGGGTTGTATGGATTGTGGAGGCGCATATGTTGTACACAACACCTGTGGGGGACAATGTGAGCAACAAGATATTGGATCTAGTAGTAGATGTGTTTATTTGTTATTTAATATAATTTATCAAAAAGGATTTTCTAGTGACAGTTGTCCCTTGAATGATCATGCGGAGAGGGCCTTTGGGGGAAGGCTGCATGTGATGGGACTGGATGATTTGAAGGGCCAATTGTTGTTTTGGTGAAAGCTAATGGGATGATGTATTTACAAGCAAAAATTATATCATAGCTTGCTCATGTTGTGCCCTCACTGATGGGATGAATTACAAAGCAATATTCTAAATTTGTTCAGACACATGGTTTGTATTCCATGAATGGTTCATATCAAAGTCTCACCTACACAACAATTGGATTTGATTTATACTGAAGTTAGTAGTTGCACCAAGTTATGAGAAAAATGTCCATTCATATTCATCCATAGAAGTTTGATGGTTCAAATCATCAGTATCATTGTCATGTTCTTCTTCAATCGTGGATGCAAGTGGAAGCCTATTAACATGCCAAGGATGATAACCAGTTGTTTTTAAAACTTTCCAATTTTGTATGATCTCTTGTTTGGCAAGACCTATATCTATCTATATGTTTCGGAAAGTTTTGTATAACATAAGTTCAGTCCAACAAAATGTCTCAAATATTTGTATATCTTCAACGAGAAGAGTCTTGAACAACGAGTACACAAGGATAATTGCAGGTTGTCTCGATTTCTATTTGGCCTTTTTGTGCCACTCTGAATGTGTATATAAGTAGACCAAGTCAATAAGGGATACACCACCTAGCTCTGGAGACATTTTCATATAGCAGTGAATATAATTTGTTGGTAGGTCTTCATTAGCATCATCTTTATTTATATGGAACCATGCTTTTTTCCAACATTCAAACAAACATATTGTTGACTTGAAGTGAGAAGAGGTAATTTCTATAACATATGGCACATCTCTTATGTAGAGATGTCAAGCTCCACAAGAATATTCATCATGAATTTTTGATATGCAAGCAGTGCTCTATCCTCAACTATATTTGTATTTGCAAGTCTTTTCAACATATCAAGATAATGTTTTGATTTCTTCTCAGATTTAGCTGTATATTTAGAAACATAATTTAAAACAATTTTCCTAGAAACAACTGGCTAGCAGTCAATATTGGCATGCTAGATTGCAAGCATGGGTGGGCTATGAATATTTAGGCCATCATCATTTCTTGTTGGCTTATACGATTTTCTAGACTCAACATCAGATGTCAATGTAGAGGTAAGTTGTTTCCAAGGTGATTTATACTAACATTGTAATTGCTCTCCTTTTTTCCTTAAACAAGTATATTTAGAGCATTTTATGTTCCTTTGAACTGTATTTAGAAACTTTTCATAATCTATGATTGGATCACTAGAAATAATTTGGCTCGTGGAAAGCAAGCATGTATTTTCTTTAGAACAATGATACATTCTGAGCAATCTCTATGCAGGGCAACGTGGATTCCAAGTTGAAATATATCTATCTAAAAAGTGCCTTGCCATGGTAACATCATGGTGATTGGACCAATCAAGACTGTCCATGTTGGGGGTTTCTGGAATCCATAAAAACCATGCACATGTGCAGAGCCACGATGTTGCCATTCATATCTATACCAATAATCTTGTGCATGCAAAAGATTTGCAATCACCTCTTCATGGAAAATTGAGAATCTATGATGCAGATATAGAGATGTTATATGTGGATTCTGAACAATACTATCTATTAGTGTCTTTTTTGAAGGATCCATCACCAAACGAGCCATAGAAGAGAAAATATTTTTTAGATCAACCCATTTTGTGTCTACACATCTCAAAGTAAAAAAAAGGGTAGGTATGCCAAGTTGTTCAATCATTATAGATAGTTGGGCCTAACAAGAGTTCCAAAAAGAATGGGTCTTGCATAATGATGCACCAAATTCATCAACTTCTCAACTATTTTCCCATTAGGAGCAGGTTGAAGACGTTCATGCAGTGTAGACAATGACTTGGGGTTTTTTTCTTCTAGGTCCACTCTAACAAAGACATAAGCAGTTTGTTGGTTACAATGTCTCATTATCAAGTTGTAGAGGAAATACCTAAACCTGACATGTTTTCCAAATCTGTGGTCAAAATATCTCAATAAGTGGAGGGCATATTCATGCAAGTGAATTTGAGCATTCCTCAACCAACATTAGCTCTTCTCCTGTTAATTTTAGGCCAACACAAAATATTCTACTCTTTTTTTTTAATTTGTAATACTTGTTTGATTGCTTGGAGCTCTCGTCTAGCATTTAGAAAGGAAGGGATAAATGATGAAAAAATTTAAGAGCCATTTTCATCTTGAGCAACATTTTTTGAGCTAGTTGATGGCATTAGCTCTTCATCGAAAACTTGATCTATTGTATGCAAGAAATTGGAGACATCAACAACAACATTAGGTAACATATTAAGAGCCTCATCATCATTGTAGTATTTTTCATATTGACTTTTTTATTGTAATACATCCATGACATGGTGTTTATTAACATATAAATCATAATTACCACCTTCAATGGTGGTTCGGCATACAATCACAACCTCCAAGTCTTGCAGTGGGGGCGGAAAAAGTTTTTCTATGCTTGAGATATCTTGAGGAAAGCTTATCGTGTGACCACTATATTTAAATTGACCTCCTTTAGCATGGGACACTTGTAAAACTGGATCCACCCTAGCAATAAGCATTTCTTCAACCTATGTTAGTTTTTTTAGCAACAATGGTTGTGGGCCTGGGTCCATTCCATTGGCAGAGCTAAAGAGGTGGGTACCTTTTTCATAATAGAATCTTACACATGTCGTTGCTAACCCCGACATATGAGTGTGCATCCCTATGTAGATTTCCCTACATATCTAATAAATAGAAAGGTTCAAAAGTGCATCTACATGATTATGGAACTACTTAACCGTAGAAAGGTAGCAATCATTGAATATTTCTTTCAAGTGTTGTTGTTGTCCTGGTGTAGCAGGGGGATTGTTCTGAGATTGTATATAAGGGGTGGTATCTACCATTTCCAATGGGAACTGTGAGGGAAGATTGTCAACAAGTAGACCCACACCTATGCTTGATACAGTTAGCCTTTGTTGGATGTATTTTTTATGATGCTTCACACAAATTTCCTCTTTATGTTGGATATAGTACTAATGGTTTCGTTATTGTTTTTCAGCCTTTTTAAATTCAGCAATTGATCGGGTTGTGTAACTTGAATGTACTCGCATATTCTAGGAGTATACATACAAGCTCAATCATATTAGCATATGTGAATATACATGTATAACCATAGATATATTTAAAGTAGTAATTATACATAAACATGTAACAAAATATATATGTGTATCCATGTGTATATAAATGTATATCTATGGATGATCACAAAACGAATAGCATAGTTTGAACATTGGAATATATAAAAATATATACATAAAGATTTTATAGATTTTTGTGTTAACCATTTCTACTATTTCACTATTGTTACATCCCCCATTTAGAAAAATACAATATTGGATACACGCAACCACTTGAAAGTTATGTTTGTGGAAGCCAAGTGTATATAAGCATTTGTGTAGGCATCTATCTACGTAAGAACAAATATATGGCACTAAAACCAAAGCCACACAACCCATGCTCGATATCCTCCCCACCATTTTTTTGTGATGTGGAGGCTCACAAGCTCTAGCAAAACCTCTAACCAAGAACATTATGAAATGTCGATGTGGAATTTCAAGGAGTTGCATCACACATCACACAATAACAAAGTAGGTGGAAATCTATTTCTTCATATCTAATCTATCATATTATACTATTTCGATAATACATCTTAATCAAAGTATACTTTCCCACACTGTAACATTGAATATTGCATTTACTTCGACCATCGCCATCGTACAACAATGACAGGATGCATTAACCCTTGCACAAGCAAACACTTACCATTCAACTCCTGCATATACATACACATACATATACATATACATATACGTAGACATACATATACATATACATACATATACATGAACAGCAACTATAGGATGCATTAACCCTCGTGTGAGGAAACACTTACCATTCAACTTCCACATATCGAGGCCACCAAATCCACCATCACCAACCCACATAATTACAAAGCTCCACGCTACCATAAAAAAACCATATCAAGTCACCGTCGATAAGGACATCTACATATACATATACATACACATATGCATATACATATGCATATACATACACATACATATACATATACATATACATATACATATGCATACACATACACATACACATACACATACATATACATATACATACATATACATATACACATACATATACATACACATATGCATATACATATGCATATGCATATACATATACATGAAAGGGATGTATATGTATATGTATATGTATATGTATATACATACAAACACATATACATATACATATATAGATATATATACATACATATACATAGAAATATATACATAAATATACATATACATATACATATACATATACATACACATATACATATACATATGCATATGCATACACATACATATACATATACATATACATTACATATACAGATACATATACATATGCATATACATATACACATCATATACATACACATACATATAAATATATATATACCTATGTATACATATACATATACATGAAAGGGATGTTTTTATATGTTGGAAAATATCAATGGATATCTCCTTGCACATCTATATGCTTTTTCAAGTTCACTCATGTGTGTATACACCTTAAAGCAAAGAAAAACTAGAAACAATAACACCAAATTTACAACAGGTATAACGGAAAGGAAATTTATACTTATGGAACCAGGATCTGAAGGCCAGTGGTTCATGCCCTTAGAGCCGGACTTCGTAATGGAAATAGTGGGAGATATCAACAAATCAATATTAGGGGGCTCTAGAGAGCCATCCACAAAGTCTAATTCTATAGACATAGTTTTGGGGACTTTTTGCAGGGACAAAATGTTAAAATTTGAGTTGACTAATTGATAGGTCTATTTCACAATAAAAATAAAAGATTAATGTATTGCAACATCCCAATGGAAATTGGTAGATAACTTAGAAATATCAGTCTATAACCATTCCACTTCTAATATTGATCAAACAACATGGGATACAAGAACAAGAATAGAAATACACTTTTAATACTATTGAAACACCAAGGGATACATCAACAAGAATAAAAATGATAAATGTATGTGTATATATGGTTATATATTTCTTTTTATCTTTGAGGTTGCTTGTATATGTATCCATGCAGTTTTTTATTATTTTACTATATTTCTACATATAGCTATATGCAGATATTTGTATGTTGTTAGTTGGTCCTTTCACCCTTTCTTATCGAAATAATAGGCTATACAAAAATAAGAATAGAAATTATTAAGTACATATATGCATTGAATTTCCCCTTTGTTTGCACATTTAAAAACACAGACATATAACCAAATATATATATCCATATGCACACATGTATATATCTATTTATATACACACTGCTATATCTAAATAGATGTGTATACCATACTTTTTCCTCACTATGTAACTCCTCCCCTTGAAATTTATGAAAAGGGAAAACATCCAGATTGAATTTTCCATCAATTGATTGGTTAGGAAGGTTATTAATTCAAAAAATTTGTTGCCTATAGGATATTGTCTACTCCGAAGCAAGGCATTTCTATAGGGAACAAAAGGTTTGAATTCGTAGCTTTCTCAGCCAGTCAATTGAGGGAAAATCTAGTCTGGATGTTTTTTGTCTTCATAAATTTGAAGGGGAATAGTTATTAATTATAATTTCTCCTATGTTAATGGCTATAACACCAAATATGCACAACATGGGAATTATGTGAGAGTTTCATAGCGTGCAAAATGAACAACAAGGAAAGGGTAAACGTTTTGCAAACCAACAACATGTTTTTAACTTCAGATCTTATTAAAATATATATGCCAAAAGGGGGCTCCTAGCCACCTTCGATCACAAGAGCGGAATAGGAAATGGTTGCTCGCGGTGTTGGACAATGGAAATCAAGATGGTGGGTCCAAGCAAATGCAATCAACACTATTTTCAGTGTTTTTCAATGTATTCAATTTCAATAGGGACATTCACTACCAAAGTGCAATCAACTTTACAAATTTCTTATGAACATGTTGAACATACTGCACCATTAAATGCTATGTTATTAACATCTCAATGCTATATCATTTAATTCTATTGTTGTATTGTAGCAATTTTTTCAGAAGCTAAATACTACTTACATATGATATTTTTAACTCTTTTTAAATAAAAGTCTTCCTAAATACAAATAAAGATAGTATACAGAGCTGTCTAGATATTGTATAGGAGCGAATTTCCACCCCAATGAAAATTCCCCTTTCATCCCTTTACACTTTAGAAAACCAAAGGAAGAGGCTTAACTCCATCTAAGCCCACTGCCTTTGTTCCACTTGGTGCCAATTTTGAGCATCAACGGAGGCGTTTCTGTCAGGGACGCCTGCACGGTGCGTAGGCATCCATGCAACACACTTACGTCACTGATAGATTCTTGCTTCTGGATTCTACAAAGGCATTACGCCTCTCATTGGGAGTCAACTTGTAATGCCCTCTTCAATGAACAGACCTGAATATGGCCATTTTCTTCACTGTTTCCTTCAAATTCACTCACCTTCATTCATTTCATGGTTGGTTGATCTCTTCACATCTTTTCATCTCTCCAAAGCTCCAAGCAGCTTCTTCACCATCTCTTCAATATTCATTCAACACTTTACACTTCGTAGTAGCAACATCATCACTTTAGTAGAGAAAATTTGGAACAAACACCATTGCAATAGAGGCTTGAGTTCCTCTCATTTTCTCCCCCACTAGCCTTGAGCGCTTTGGGTGAAAGTGGTAAGCTTTCACTCCTCTCTATTATTTGGTTGACTAGCATAACACTGTTTTGTAGTGCTTTTATGTTTACTTCCTTCCTACATTTCTCTCTATCTATCTGGTTTTCTCTGAAGGTGGGAACACCAAAACGAGGGTTTGACTAAGGCAAACCCCTATACAACCCCAACAATTTCCCTCTCTTGTGTGCAGGTATTGAAGACATTCACATGTTGGAGGCTTCATCATTCGCATGGTCGTAATAATTTCCTTTCCCTTCCTCTCCTTGTCTTTATCTATTCTATTTCAGTCTACTACAGTTCTATCACATTCTATTATTTCTTACACTCTAGAAGTTCTCAATAATCAGATTGCTAGTAGTCACTTAGTTGTTCTCTTAGATTAACGCACTTTCTAGTCTGTACGAGATGCCAGCTCGCCACCGGGATGCTAGCGTGTCGCATCGCCATATATGTTTTGCGATGTCATCTTTTGGCCGAGAGTTTGTCAGTTTTTCCAGAGAATCTTTGTGACCTGCTCTTTTTGGTTCTAGAACTCTCGTTGTTGTTCTTTGAGGTAGTTTAGGGCAGTTTGTCCCGTGAGGCTCTTTGAGTGAAGAGAACATGAGTAGAAAATTCTTCTTCTCTAAAGATATATATATATGCATGTAGATATTGTTGCATTCTCAAACGAGCCACAGTGGTCTTGGTCTGTATATATGGATATATATTTCTTCCTATATGTATTTTTTTTAATATGAAACATGTTATATGTCTTGTATCAATATGTTTCATGATGTTCTTTTTACTCAACTATTTGAAAGTTTGTGATAACATGTAGTGCCCCTCCATTCTCATTGTGGATGTGCAGGTAGTTTTTCTTTGGAACTTGGAGATGAAGGTAAAATAATAGGGATATTTAAAGATGGAACATGAGCTTCTATTAGTATTTTTGCGAGTATGATGCATATTGTTATGTTATTATTATTATGCTGAGATGTATTTGGATAGTTAGGTGATGTAGTAGTATTTTTTTAGGATAGGTGGAAAGGGTGGCATCATACCATTGGACGTATGGGGGACATATGGGAATATGATACGATTTCTAGAGTTCCTTTCCTAGTACTTCGGCTATTATGCACATGTGCTCTAACTTGTATGTTTGAGTGAACAGGTATCAGGCTACATCTTCACCTGAATTAGAAGGTCTAAGCATGGCTCTAATCCCAATGGTGGTTGAGGAGATAACATCTAGGACCAAATTATACCCTAACCCTATCCATTGTCCCCAATTAGGGACAATTGATTCAGTGTGTGACCACCTTTTTGGGTTGTCATGTGACAATGCCCGATCTCCTATACCCTATGGTTGGAGTGTTGCACTTGTGTGAATGTTTATGTTGGGTTATGTGATTGTGTGACTCCAAT
Organism: Sequoiadendron giganteum; assembly: GCA_007115665.2. Classification (NCBI taxonomy): domain Eukaryota; kingdom Viridiplantae; phylum Streptophyta; class Pinopsida; order Cupressales; family Cupressaceae; genus Sequoiadendron; species Sequoiadendron giganteum. The sequence goes on from CM021100.1 coordinate 668,602,125, forward strand.
GTCTAGCTTTGAATATGGATTCAATTCAAATGGTGCTAAGTCCTTTAGTAAGTCAGGTCAGTCACTATTGTGATCATTCTTATTATTTATGCTTTGATGTGAATGTCCCTTTCATGTAAGAAGTTATTTTGTGGTTTACGCTTAGTCTCAGATTATGACCTATTTAAGTGAAGATAGCTTCTATGTCAGTTATGTTTCTAGTAACTATAGTTGTCATGTGGGTGTTAAAGTTTGATTTAATGTTATTATATATATGTATATATTGCTATGGTTATTCTTTGGTCTGAGTGAATATTGGTTATTAATATTATTATGATTATATGTGAATTATGTTCTATGAAAATAAGGTTATAAATATTAACATATTCTAATGTTATTTATTAAATATTAATATGTATATTAGTAAATATTTAAATATTAATATGTAAGCATATGTTATATTTGTGTTTTGATTTACTATTTTGGTGGAGTGGCTATTTTAAGGAGGTTCTTTTATATTTTATAATGTTTTGAATTTATTTGGTGGGAAACCCTAAACAAATGAGTTAATTATGTGAGTTAATTTGATTATTTATTTTATTTTAATTATTTCATTAGTGGGATGAGGATAGGTGCTTTAATTTAATATTTTAATATTTTATTTTATGCGAGATTTTATTTCCTTGTATTATTTTGGAAAAGAAGGGGCATTTGGGGAAAAAGAAAGAAAGTTACTTTCTTTTTCATTTTTCTTTCTTTCTTTAGTTTTATTTATGGGAAAAATTGGGAAATTGGGTTTTCACTTTCTTTTGTGCATGAAATTTAGAGGATTTTGAGGAGATTTTTGGGGGGTTTGAGAATGGAGAGATTCTACATGGTTTTGAAGTAATTTTTCAAAGGTTTTTTTTTGGAAATTTGGAGTGGTTTTGAATCAAAATTTGGAGGAGAGTGATTTGGAATTCAATTATGATTTGAGGGGAATAGATTTGCTGCTAGTTTGTGTGTAATCTGATTTCTAATCGTGCTTTGGATTAAAGAATTCAAGTTTGGAAAGCTTCTCTAATTTTCAACATCTTGCATTCAAAGTTTTCATGTTTTGAGGTAGGTTTTGTACTTAATTTATAATTTTTGTTTTAAATTCATAGAGATCTATATGGATGTTATAGAATATGTTATTTGAATGTTTTGAATTGTTTCTTTCGAGTTATGAAATTCTTTTATATGCTGGGTTTTCTCATTTTGATGTTTGAGTGTAATATCGGATATGCCGAAAAGAGGGTTTTTAAGGGAGTCATTTGTTGTTTCGCATTTTGTAAATTTTTGAGTTGTTTTTGGTCAATTATGCCTATGTTGCTGAGTAGTTGAGGTTTTGGAATTTTGTCATATATTGTCATTGATGTCACCATGTTGGTCTGGTACCGAGTACCAATGTGAAGATCACGCTTATCCTATCTAGTATTTGATCTGGTACCTCCTGTATATTGGTCCGCATATTCCTTAGGTAATTAATATAATCTACGGTTGTGGTAAAAGGATTACAATGGTTAAAAGCGTGTATACATGTACTCTTAGATATTCATATGATCGGGTAATGCATTGGCATCAGTTCTTGAGATTGCATTTATGTATTAAGCTAATCTTGGCCGACATGATGTTGCATGACACGGGTGAATTACTCTTGATATAAAGTTGACATGTTATGATTTGCATCAATTAGGCTTACCTAATCAATGCATACAAATATATTAGTTATATATACAAGATGGTTAGAAGATGATGAAGCGAAAAAGGATAAGTAATATTAATATATATATGTATGTATAGTGAATGCAAATGCGAAGAAAAGAAGAAGTGTTTGTGAGTGAAGTATCTGAATAGTGGTTGAAGATCAGTGAATACACTAAGCATCAAAGGAACTAAACCTGCACTTGTGGTGTAACTCCTTAGTTCAACTCAAGCGGTTAGCCATTTTTGTTTACTTATTTTTGTAGGTAGTGAGTCTCCATTTTGGATAGCAAGTCCTTGTAAGCAGTGAGCTTCTATATGTGGTAGTGAGCCTCTTATTACCAATATTGATATAACTTTATATACTATGAGTTAATCCTCGCCATGTTTTTTCCCTCATCGGGTTTTCCACGTAAAAATATGGTGTTCATGTGTAGTGGAACTTAATGTTAGACTATTACTTTAATCTGTTTTGTGCTGTAATAAATTTTTAAGTATTTGTTCAATGAGTTTGTGTGGATACTAACTCACCCCCCCCTCTTAGTATTTGGTTTATTCAATAATTGGTATTAGAGCATTGGTTCCTCTGGAGAAGTTTAACAACTTGAGGGAGATCTTGCAGATTGAAAAAATGGATAAAGAAGAGATTCAAACTTCCATTGAAGATCTTGACAAGGCTGAAATTGAAAACAGAGACCTAAAGGAAAATCTCAATGAAGCAAATGAATGTATCTGTAAATTAAAAGATAGATGAAATTTAAATCGAAGATAGATGAAAAGAAGAAAGTTGATGTTTGTTGTAGGCTTGAACAGGAAGTGATGAATCTAAAGGAAGAACTTGAGAAAGCAAAACTCTGTGAAGAGGACTTCAAGACAAGCTCCACCAAGCTTGATGAATTGATAGTAGGAATAAAACCTTCTAAAGACAAAAGTGGCTTAGGTAATTAAGCTGATGAAAAAATGCAAAATTCAAATATAGTAAATAATCAAAAGAATCATGACAAAGGGAAGCAAAAAAGATACTCTATAAGGAAACCACCTATTAGAAAACCAAATGCACAAAGGTACTCTTCATTCAATGGTGTTTTTTTTTTCATGCAATAAGTTTGGTCATAATCAAAAAAAGTGTAGGAGTAGGTTGAATTATTTTTATGGTCCCTTATTCGAACATTGTTATACATGCAAGAAGATAGGACATAAAGCTATTGAGTGCAGATCTTTGATAAAAATGATGATGAATAGGTTCAATAGAAAATGGATGAATTAGTCATTCAATGGTTATTGTTATACCTGTAACATGTTTGGACATAAAGTCAATCAATATAGAATAGGGATGAATGGAAATCAAACAAGTCAGAGAAATATAGTTTGCTACTATTGCAAGAAACCAGGACATATCTCAAAGGTGTGCAGAAATAGAAAAGGGGAAAAGTCTGCTCCGGTGGAAGATGATAAACTGGTTGAAAAGATTGATAAGAAGTTAAGCGGGAACTAAGAAATATTTGGAAAAATAAAGAAGGATTGGAGTCTACTAATGCATATGTACCCTCATCCGGTATAAATGAATCCTCTGGGAATTAGACCTAGCTCGGTCTTAGGGGGAGCTTTATCAAAAAATCAATTAAACCCTTGAAAATATAGTGTGTTAGGTGTTGGCACGTGGATATGTTGTAAATAATTTCAGGACAAAAGTGATGCAAAAGAAACCGGAAGAAAAGGTGCAAGTATGTTCTTTTGCAGAGTAAATTAGGGTTTCTCGGTATAGATGGAAGAGAAGTTTGTCAAATTTTTGCAATTAATGCGAATTAGGGAAAAATGATGAAGTATAAAGGAAATTTTGCAAATCATTTTGATCATCAAATGCACTTGAATAATTTTTAGATCACTTGGAACTTTCTTGAAGCGTCTTTGAAGTGATTTGAAGACCCTCGAAGAAATCATTGTGGATATTCGATATAGGTGACGAAAATCTCCCTATCTGACGGCTGCAGAAGAAGGTAACTGAAGATTTTTTCTTATTTAATTTTGAGAGCTATAACGGAAATTTCTAAAAGAGGATCGAGTGGGAATACCCCTCTAAAGTTGAAAGGAGTTGAGATGGATGAGTTCAATCATCAAAAAATAAAGAGGTTGGAACCGAATGATTTTTAGAACATACAAACCCTAGGTTTGGATATATAGGGAGAATTCCCTTGGTTTTCTAAAAAAGAGTTCATCTTGTTCTTTCTAAGAAAATTCAAAGATGGCAGCATTGTACTAGACAAACCTTATCTCATTTCGAAAGAAGCAGTAGTTACCGAACTGTGTGGTGTTGGAGAACTTCCTAGATGAAAAACCATAAAATACAACTAGAGGAAATGACGGGAGTTGACAAGGACCCCCGAGCACTGTTGATCGATACTATTGGTGATGCCTCGGTTAGGTATGTTGCATACAACATTTCTTATAAAATAATTTTTAGAAATCGTGAAGGCTCCACCTCAGCCATTGCAGTTTATCTGGTACATAAAATGGTAAAAGAGAATATACAATTTGATCTATGTAAGCTAATCCTTGAAAATCTTACCAAGAATGTACAAATGACACTGGGAGAAGGATACCCATTCAGTTTTGGGTCCTTGCCTACATTTTTGGTGTTTTATTTTCTGAAATCACTACCGAGAAAGAAATATGTTGAGTGGGAATCTAGGACTCCCATTATAAAATAGATAGTCAGGCACTTGGAAAGCTTGGAGGATAAATCAAGTGTGTGAAAAAAAAAATCTTATCATTGTAGAATGTAATGAGCTCCAATGAAGTCATGGTGAGTCGATTTGAGGAAGGTTCTTCCTCTGAGATGAAGGAATTGGATGTAGTCGAAGAAAAGAAAAGTTGTCTCTGAAAATGTCATTGCTATCTTTGAAGAAAAGAAAGAAGAAGAAGAATCTCTGGCTGGATCAAAATCTTCCGATCCAAAAGGCATCCGATCCATGTTAATAAAAGGGAAAGTGAAGAAATTTGGTGATGTATAGAGTACGGCCTCACTCATTGATAGATTTCAAATTGATGATGCTTTAGTTGAATATCTACTTCGTAAAGGTATTGATGTATCTGATGTTTCTGATTCTTTACTTGAAAATTTAGTTGAAATAGTTGAAGAGAGAATATTGCTTGAAGGTCCGGGAGGATGTAAGTTGGAAGCTTTAGTTGAAAAGAGGTGTTAAAGAAAAGAAGAGGTTATCTGAACTAATTGTAGAGACAAAGAAATGCATAAAGGAAATGTCAGACATATACAAGTATTGTTTCTGGTGGCCTATTGCAATTGATAACTTTCGAAGCATAATTGAATGTGTTACTATATGTATGTTGATAATCATTTCCTATTTGTGAAATCTTGTGTTGGGCCTTGTGTTTTGTGTAAGGATCAATTGTACCAAGGATATTCATTATTGGTCTTGATTATAATCTACTAAGAAAGAGAAATTAAAATTTGGTTATCATGTTATAAGATTGTGCAAATGATGTAATGTGCTTCATTGTATGTGTTGTAGCATAATGATCAACTTTTGGGTTTCCTATCCCTTTGTGTTATGTGTTGGGCCTCTAGAAGTATCTAAAAGTCCTTGTAATTTTTTGTTGATTCTTGTTTTTAGGTAGTCACCTTTGTATTTTTAATGTTAGCCACTTGTTGTTTATGTTGCTTGCTTGTGTGTGGGGCCTAGTGTTGTCTCCTAGCATGGAGGGAGTGGGCCTCAAGGTTCCACGTGGTAGGGTGGTATTTTTCAACCATCCATTAGGGTTTAGGTGGTGGAGTTCATGTGCAACATGGAGTCTTTCCTTCCACTTCATTCCTGAGCTAGTTTTATGGTACAAATGATATTTCTAAGAAAATGGTGTCCAATATGTATCTTATATATATGTACCTCTCAGATGAATGAATCTTTTACATTGTAGCATTCTTGTAAAGGAAAAATAAATGAACCGATGTAATCTTGAATATATACATATATTGTTGTTTATTATGTAATAGAAAGGTTAACATAGGAATGTTGTATTTATGATGCATATGAGCTTAATTTAGCAGTAGTTGATATATATCTTTATGTATCTATTTCATGGCATTAACTAGGATTAGGTTCATATTCACATAGTGTTAGATGAGGTTTAATTATAATTATGTTATCATATGTAATTTGTTGTATGAGATTTAATTTACATTCAAAGAATTGATTGGATGTGTTCTTAGTGTATCATATGTCTTTCTATAGGTTTACTTATTGTTTATGTGTCATAGTAGCAACATTAGGGGACTACGATGGATAGGTGTGTAAGTGGGCTATGATTAATGTTACTTTTAGGTCATAATGTGATTATTATATATGATGTTAATGTAATGTTGTTATCCATGTTAAATTGTTGAGTTGCATTAGTTGTGTCACTTTAGTTTCTTTTAAAAAAAAATTATTGGCTTGATATTTGAGGTCTTTTGTGTTAATCCACGGGGTCCCTTAGCGGGGTGTTACACTTGGTATCAAAGATAGTGTTGCAGCATTGGGATCTTTGGTTAATGTTGTCGCCCATGTCTAGTTATAGTAACTTTCCCCATGCATGTGTTATTGGATGTTTGATGTGTTGCTAGAAGGTCATAGGGACCCTTGTGTTAGATACCATGTTTTAATCTAAACACCCAATTGAGATGTTAGATAGAGGATTAGATGCTTTGTGTATTCTCCTGTTGGGTGTGATCCCTTAGATTCTTGTAACTATTTTTTTTTTTTTTTCCTGTGTGACCTTTTTACATTTCCATGACTTTTAGTTCTTTAAAAGTACAAATTTAGCCTTGGAATGCATTAGGATAAGATGTTATTTTTTTGTAGCTACACTACTTATTTGGTTCAATGCAAGTGGGAATGTATGTTATGTGTTTTAAAACGGGTCTTGGCCTAAGTATGTCATCTCTTTGTGTGTTTTTTCGTGGTTTGTAGGAGTGTCTACACCCATATGTTGTTCAATGCATTTTTAAAATGTTAAGAATATACTACATGTAAAAGGGTTGTTAGAATAGACCAAGGAAAATTATGTAGGTAGTTTATAAATGAATTATTGTCGATCTTTTGTGATTGATATAATGCATGCTGAGTGATGTAATGCAATCCTAATCTTGTGTTTAGTTATGTTTAGAAATGGAAAAAATGCCTGTGGGTGGTAGTTGAGATTTGGGTAGAAAGTGTGACTTAATTTTCCTTTGTATAGATGCTTTGTTTGGAAAGGTTGTGTTTGCAAGTTGCTTACATTGAATTAAACTATCTTGTTTCCTCTTTCTCTTAACCCACATATAGTTAATAAAGATAATTAATCTTAAACAACATTATAATAGAAAATCATTTAGGCATTAAACTTGTATGCTTAAACCTTGACTGGGAATCAAAGAAATTATGTTTGAAATTACTTGAGTGATGGATCTTATGTTCTTCTGAAACTACACTCCTTAATTTTGGTTTACGCATAAAAGGTAGATTATGAATGTGACTGAGTGTAGTTGCAGGGTATTCAATCTATGCATTTGGAAGTAAATTTATGTGATTAAGTTTTTCATTACATGATGTGATATGCTTTTATTGGAAAGGGCTACTTTGGCGGAATAAATAAGATGCTAGTGCATTGAACTAGGTTTCTATTTTGAGAAATTATGATGACTATATTGGTATTTGAACATCTTGTTTGCTATGTGTAGTTGAAACCTATAATGTAATGTCCTTGTCCTTTCTTACTATTGTATAAATAGAAAAGATTTATGCATTGGATGTCTTGCATGTTGAATTGTTATAAGGGGGTAACATGTGAAGTAATTAAGCTTACGTATGGGATAGGGATGTTTGAGTAGGTATAATCACTATGTAAATATTTATTGTTACTTGTATCGGCTTGGGATAAAGTTTGAGAGAATGTGGGATTGTGTTTTGGGAAAAATTATGTGAATCCTCTTGCTATGTGAAATTTTGAATAACTTGTGATAAAGTAGGAGGGGTTGTTTGTGTTTATGAAAGACTTAAATGAAGTGGTAAGAGCTAAGTAGAGGATCATTATAGTTATTTTGTGAATATGGAACTTGTGTATAATTTGTTGAACTATGGATGTATGAATGTTGATGTGAAAGTATTAATGATTCTTGGGTGCATTTAGAAAATCCATAGTACTTATGTAAAATTCTTATTGTGTGGAATAAAAGTTAGTTGGCATATTTTTATGTTATGAGGATAGAATGTTATAGAAAATGAATAAAAGTGAATGTGAATTTGATTAGAGGAGTTGTTAAGTGATCATGGTGATCATAACACTCACATTTAATATCATGTGACATATGGAAAAGAGTAGAGTGAAAGGAAAACTAATAAAGGGTTATGGATATATGAATCACATTGGTTATGGAAATTAATGTACTCATGGTATGTGATCCTTGAGAAGTAATGGAATTGTGTATGTAATTGTACCCCCTTGTAAATGTAAGAAACCAGTAACTGTACATTGGTTGAGTGTTGTGAATACCTCATACTTGCTTTGTGTGCCCGTGGGATGGTGATACTATGTACCCATCCATGAGGAATATGTTGTATTTTTTGTGTGGAATCAACCATACCATTATGTGTGCTTGTATGTTTGTTACCTGATTGAGGGCCAACCCATGTGTGGTTGAAATTTATATATATAAGAGTAGCCAAAAGATAGTTTCACAAATTCTTTTCTTTCGATTATCTAGTCCCTTGATCCGTGAAGGGGTAGTAGCAGCCAAAAATTTCCTTGGGTGGAGTGTGCAGCATATGCATATTACAGCACATAGTAGTCTTAGCTCAACCGATCCTGAGGAAACATACTCACTACTTCCTCTTATGATGGATCAAGGTACTTGATCCATATGTGCTAGCCTAATCCACACATTTTTTAGTACAACAACATTGGTTTGTTAGTATATGCCTGGTTGTCTGTAGGGATGTTTAGCTAGCATTAGCGAGTCAACCTCGTCTGTATGAGAGGTGAAGCTCAAGTAGCCCCATATTGATATACACATATATGCATTATATAAACTGTATCTCCATGTGTTCCGACATGATGCAATGGATATGATGCCACACCCCGCTGATGTTCTGACACAGTGTTGGTGATGATGTCGTGTTGTTGATGGTAGTGATCTAGGCTCGAGGACAAGATGCCATGTGCATAGACATGTGAAGGTGCACTATGAGAACGTGTTATGATAGCCTACTTGTGTGATGAGCATAATCGGGCCTCACACACTTGTAGAGGGATACACATGTTTTCTTTCGATAGTGTTTGGGTCGGTTAGCATATGGGTATGTCCTAGCCATGTATACCTTTGGCTACAATGAGTACCTTTGTGTGCCTTCTCCACGAGTTGTCACTATGCAGGGTGTGTTCTATGTGTGCCTACTTCCATAGAGCCACAAACACATTGTCATGCAGAATACAACCAGTGTGTTCCTTCTCCAACTAGCATATGACCATGTTGCACTAAGATGCAATGTGGGATGGGGGTCAAGGTGCACATCCCATGCGGGAAGCCAAGGAGTGCATGGGCCACTTGGCTGGTCCATGTTGCATGATGATGTGATGCAGGGTGTAGCCAAGGAGTACACTCTGAGCCATATGGATGGCATGCTCATTCCACACCACATGAGGGCTACTATTATAGCTTGACATTGTTCCCTCCTTCCTCATTTGGTGGCTAGTATCTAGTCACGTAGTGTTGTACAGTGCAATTTCAAAGATTGTGGACATTTTTTATAGTTATTGATGATTTTATGTTGATTGTGAAGGCTGACACCTTGTTTATATTTGATTGTGATGGTTTAGCCACACCTTGTGATCTTAGTTGCTTGTAGACCTTATGGTCACATTTGATTTAGTGTTGAAATTATGCACTTTATGGCTTTATTGTTGAAATTGAATTTTTATTTTCTCTTTTTTTTTACTTTCATGGCTAAACTAGTTTATCCTTATTATTTTCGATGTCGGCCATGTGTTGTATTTTGATTCCTCTCCAAGGACGTATGAGGTAGACTTGGTGAGTGTATATGAGGAATAAGACATAGGGAACCTTAAGGATGGGGGTATGTGATGTTGTTATTTAGCTAGGACCCACTACCCACCTATGTGTGATGACTATCTCTTGGAGGCTAACCACCTTATACAACAAGAGGTAGGTCATTATGGTCTTGTTTGGATGGTCTCACCATGTGTGTGGCCTAACATCATCAAGCCACTAAGTGTGAGGTATGGATCATGTGAGATGGATATTGTCTCTTGGCTCATGGATTATGTATCATGGATTAGTATGTTACTTTTTGGTGTTCAGATGGACCCTTGTGTAGCCTTGTGTTGTGTACTACCTAGTGATGTGATTGTGTTTGTATGTGTTAGACGTATATTTCATATATTTTGTTGCTAATTGATGTAAAAGAGGGATAACCATGCTAACTTAAATGTGAGTGTATTGTGAATTTGTGGTATTAAATGGAGTGGATGTTATTGAAAATCATAAATTGTAATTCGCAATATGTTTCTAAAACATGAGACAATATGTATTTTTGAATATCAAGAAATCATTTGATGTTTTTTCCTTGTATGAGATTATGGATATTTCTATATTGAGAATGGAAAATTATGTTAATTGGAGTACCTACCATATTTGTTAGTGTAAAATCAAGTATCATACTATAAGAGATGTATGGATTTCTAAATAAAGGTGGTTAGGAAAATATTACTTTCAAATGTGTAGCCAGATAGTGATTTTAATCGAAATGGTTCAAAAAGAGGATGTACATCAATTATAGAGTAGAGAAATTTTGGTACTAATGTGTTATGTTTCCACCCTAGTTTTTGACTTCCAAGAGTAAGTCAAGTTTTAGGGGGGGAGAATGCAGTGCCCCTCCATTCTCACTGTGGATGTGTAGGTAGTTTGGCTTTGAAACTTGGAGATGAAGGTAAAATAATAGGGATATTTAAAGATGGAACATTAACTTATATTAGTATTTTTGTGAGTATGATGCATATTGTCATGTTATTATTATTATGCAGAGACGTATTTGGATAGTTAGGTGATGTAGTAGTATGTTGTTAGGATAGGTGGAAAGGGCGGCATTGTACCATTGGACGTATGGGGGAAATATGGGAATGAGATACGATTGCTAGAGTTCCTTTCCTAGAACTTCGGCTATTATGCACATGTGCTCTAACTTGTATGTTTGAGTGAACAGGCACTTCAGATAGTACTTCGGCTATTAGGCTATGTCTTCACCTAAATTATCAGGTTTGAGCATGCCTCTAATACCAATGGTAGTTGAGGAGATAATATCTAGGCCCAAGTTATACCCTAACCCTAGCCATTGTCCCCAATTAGGGATAATTGATTTAGTGTGTGACCACCTTTTCAGGTTGTCATGGGACAATGCCCGATCTCCTATACCCTATGGTTGGAGTGTTGCACTTGTGTGAATGTTTATGTTGGGTTATGTGATTGTGTGACTCCAATGTCTAGCTTTGAGTATGGATATAGTTCAAATGGTACTAAGTCCTTTGGTAAGTCAGGTCAGTCACTGTTGTGATCATTCTTATTATTTATGCTTTGATGTGAATGTCTCTTTCATGTAAGAAGTTATTTTTTTGTTTATTCTTAGTCTCTGATTATGACCTATTTAAGTGAAGATAGCTTCCAAGTCGATTATGTTGCTAGTAACTATAGTTGTCATGTGGGTGTTAAAGTGTGATTTAATGTTATTATACATATGTATATATATTGCTATGGTTATTCTTTGGCGTGAGTGAATACTGGTTATTAATATTATTATGATTATATTTGAATTATGTTTTATGAAAATAAGGTTATAAATATTAACATATTCTAATGTTATTTATTAAATATGTATATGTATATTAGTAAATATTTAAATATTGATATGTAAGCATATGTTATATTTGTGTTTTGATATGTAATCATATATTATAATAACACTTAAAAGCCACCAAACTATTTATTTCTCCACACTTATACAAATATCTTTTCAACTTGCCAAATCAATTATTTAAACTCAATTCTTTATGACGATACCTATTTTCTTTAGGCCATGACAACAATTATATTATGCAAAAATCTCTGCAAATTGTGTATAACACCACAGGCTTAATTGTAAATTTGAGCTACATTGCTTGACATTAAATATTATAGACAAATCATTTATGCAAAATACCCATGTAAAACAACTTGTAGAAAATAATTGCTATTCTAATAGCTCTTATACAATTTCTCTATTTGTCTTCAATATTCATTAACAAAGGACATAGTTTGAATCATGTATCAATATGCTTCATAGTATTCCCTTTTTCCTTATCCGCTTGGAGCTCGTTGAAACAAACTGCCCGGGTCTAATTATGTAAGGGGTGGAGCTTGCTAATTACATGGGATGGGAGTGTCTTATATCAATATGTTTCATTATATTCTTTGTTCCTCATTTGTTTCAACTTTCCCACAACAAACTGTTCTTCATGATATACTTTTTTTCAGTTCCCCATAACAAACCATTCATTATTGTAGTTTACCTCTTTTGTTATTCATATTCTAAACGTCTATTTAATCTAGGTTTTAGAACATCTGTCATTTTCTTGTTATTCTTAAGTGTTTTCCTAATAGCTCTTTTCCAATTCCATTTGTTGTATTGTACCAATATGTTTCATGCTATTCTTTTTTTCTCAAATTAAAAATATAAAGTTGAACAAATAAAAGAGCTATTCGAATAACACTGAAAAGCCACCAAACTATTTTTTTCTCCACTCTTATACAAATATCTTTTCAACTTGTCAAATCAATTATGTAAACCTAGTTCTTTATGACAATACCTATTTTCTTTAGGCTATGAAAACAATTATGTGATGCAACAATCTCTAGAAAATGTATATAATGCCACAGGCTTAATTGCAAATTCGAGCTACATTGATTGGCATTAAATATTATACATAAATCATTTATGAAAATACCCACGTAAGATGACTTGTTGCAAATAATTGTTATTCTAACACCTCTTATACAATTTCTCTATTTGTCTTCAATATTTATTAACAAAGAACATAGCTTGAATCTTGCATCAATATGTTTCATGATATTCTTTTTTTCCTGATCTGCTTGAAGCTCCCTGGGACAAACTGCCTGGCTATGTTTATGTAAGGGGTGGAGCTTGCTAATTACAAGGGATGGCAGTGTCTTATATCAATATGTTTCATTATATTCTTTCTTCCTCATCTATTTCAACTTCCCCACAACAAATTGTTCTTCTTGATATTGTTTTTTTCTAGTTCCCCATAACAAACTATTTGTTATCATAGTTTGCCTCTTCTATTCTCCATATTTTATAGTTATATTTAATGTGGGTTTTAGAACATCTGTCATTTTCTTGTAATTCTTATGTTTTTTTCTAATAGCTCTTTTCCAATTTCACTATTTGTCTTGTACCAATATGTTTCATGATATTCTTTTTTTCTCAACTGTTTGAACTTCCCCATAATAAATTATTCTTCATGGTATTCTTTTTTCCAGTTCCTCATATCAAATTGTTCATTATTGTAGTTTGCCTATTCTATTCTCCATATTTTAAAGTTCTATTTAATGTGGGTTTTCCAACATCTATCATTTTCCTATGATTGCTAAGTGTTTTTCTAATAGGTATTTTCCAATTTCCTTTGACCAAAAAAGTTTAGATATGGACATCTATGTATGTGAAATTACTTAGAAATAATATTCAAACTGAAGAACCCAATTCAAGTCAAATGCATGTATAGATTTGAGTTTGCAGCATATTCATGTTTACTTGAAATTTTATCACTATCTAGACAAGGTGTAACAAAAAATTCTATGTAACAGTTGGCTTCTCAATTCAAAATTCAAGCTACATAATTTTCCACTAAATATTATAGACAAAATTGGGAAATTGTAAAACAACTATTAGAAAAACACTTAAGAATCATACGTAAATCACAAATGATCAAAAACCCACACTAAACATATTCATCACAGAAGATCGAAAACCCACACTAAAAATATTCATACAAGACAAGCAGTCTATGCAAGAGTTGGATTGTTAATTCAAAATTTGAGCTACATTCTTTAGCACCAAACCCACATTAAATAGAACTCGTAAAGCCAATAAGTAGCAATAACCTATACAAAATGACTATAATGCCACTAACTTAATTGATAAAATTTGAGATACATTGCCTGACACTAAATATTCTAGACAAATAGAGAAATTGTAAAAGAGCTATTACATGACAAATCCTATTCATGGCTCGCCTGAGGAAAATCCCATCGAAAACTTCAAACAAATAAATTGAACAGATAAAAGAGATATTAGAAAGAATAACACTTAACACCCACCAAACTAATTTTATCTCCACCATGTTTTTGCTTTCATACTAACCCTCTAAATATATATATGCAATCACTCCTATGTTAATCTGCAATTGGTCCTATGTTAATGGGTGTAATGGAGGGTGATAAAATTACTAAGCCTAACCATAATTTTTGATGAAAGAAACAATATTTCACTACAATTGCTCATATGGTAACGAGTATAAGGCCAAAGATGCACAGAGATAACTACAAACAATAAATGAGGGACCGAAAAATTACTAACCCTAACCATATTTTTTGACAAAAAAAAAGAAGATTTAACTTCAATTTCTCCATCCATACAAAACCATAACACCAAACACCTATGTAAAATGACTTAAAGATTCTAGACAATAACAGTTTTAACATAAACAATAAGTAAATCATTTATGCAAAACAACCATGTAAAATGACTTACATATTGCGGACAACAATAGTTTTAAAACCCTCTAATCTCCTATAAAATGGAGCAGAAGTCGTCAATTTTTCTAATAGCCTCCTATCAAACAAACCACGAAAATAAAGCTAACAATTTTCAGAATAGTCTGCTATCAAACCAACACCATAATGGCTCTTTCGACAATGCAACTTAATCAATATATTTCCTGGCACATTCCGGACTATACTTTCCCACACTGCAACACCCATGTAAAATGACTTACATATTGCAAAGAACAATAGTTTTAAAACTCTCAAATCTGCTATGAAACCAACACCAAAATGGTTGTTTTGACAATACAACTTAATCAAAGTATACTTTCCCACATTGCAATGCTCAATATTGCATTTACTTCATCTGAATGCATTTACTTCCTCTACCCCCATCGTACAACAACATAATGCATTAACACTCCTGTGAGAAAACATGTAACGCCCCGCCACGCAACCCTAGAGGATGATGCAAACAACTACTTAAATAGGCTGATTTTTTTTTGTTTAAGTACAATTAATATTCAAGTTCACTTCCCAATGCAACCATCCCCTAAGGTTATGAGACTGAAAATACTTAACAACCCACAATAACAACAACATGAATATAAACCATAACATTTATCTACACAAGATAATAAGTACACATGCATTCCATACAAGATAAATTGCGTTCAAACATAATAGATAACTTTCAAACTCATTACTCCATAATTAATATTACAATTACAACTCTCATTCCTTGAATGAGGCAAGTCCAGTAAATAAGGTTACAGTTACAAATTCCACCTTGATAACATAGAGGGGTAAAAAAATACAAGAGCAACTGAAATGAAATAAAGCATGACATGAAACTGAATCCCACGAGCTCTCCAACTGGAAGTCTCGTCCACACGAACATGAAGAAAGAACCCAACGGATTTAGGTGCACGCTACCCAACCAAGTGGAACCCAAAGGCCCACCCCCCGTGCTAGGAGATAGTAACCAGGAATCCTAGTCAAGACCATCTACCTCTAGACACAAGCTAACATAAACTGAACCAAACTGAAACAACCAATTACATGATCCTCGCAAATACATCATAAGACCAACTCAAGCACAACTTAGTTACCATGCAAGTACAACACAAGCACTTCACAAGTACAACCCAAGTACCACATATGTACGACATAAGTACACCAAAAGTACAACTCAAGAGCATCACGAGTAACACACAAGGACAACTCTACAGGGTCACATTGCTTCCAGAAATAAAGCAGAACAAGTATGTTAAGAGAACCATACACATAATAATCGAATACCAACTATGGTCACAATAGGTATGTTATGGAAACCATACCCACAAAATCGAATACCAACTATGGTCACACAAGGTATGTTAAGGAAACCATACCAACCAGAAACAAGAACCAACTGTTGTCCTAGACAGTGTGTCATCACATAGCTCGTCATGGGTTATCCTTGGGAATCTTCATAGGCTCCGGCCCCCACAAGAAAAGGTTATCCTAGTGACCTTTACCGAATCCCGACCCCCATACTCACTCATGCGGAGCCAAATACCTTTCATACAATCAAGATAGAAGACCTTGCCATTACAAACTTTCCCATCTCATCCCAAGCCTAACCAAGCACTTGGGTCCATGAGTGAGGCATTAAAATCTTGATTAGTGAGAAGTTAGTCCTAAGCTTCTAAGTATTTTTTTAGTTATCACTTGATTAAATAACTTACAATGAGTTATCCTTGACACCACTTCGGGTGTCGGCCCCCGTTACAAGCCACTCTTCTACTGGACAACACACACACACCATCCAAACATCTATGGAACCAAGGTGCAACAAACAAGATAACACATCCACTCCTTTCTCAAGAGTCGACAAAGATGAACCCATCTCCAAACACTGGAGGTAACAACAATAACAAAACCACTCCTGACCGCTTCTGACAAGGAGGCACACATTGAAAAATCCACTCCTTTCTTAGGAGACGACAAGGATAAAATCATCTCCAAAATTGGAGACAACAACAATAACAAAACCGCTCCCGACAAGGAGGCACACAAACTGAAACGCACTCCAACACTGGAGGCAACAAACCACATAACAAGGTCACTCCTTACAAGGAGGCATGGATCCCATAATCCACTCCTAAACCAAGGAGGTACAAACATCCCCGTTCGTGGAAACTGGGTACTAACATAGACACCACCCCATGCACTACCAAGAGAAATCACAACAGGTTGACATCACAACCGACAACCCACAGAACTGAAATTCACATCTGGAAGACTTATGAATAAAACACTCTTTAATCCATTTCCCAAACAAGAGCACGGAGGGAATATTCACTGAAGGAACGTGAAATAATCTACTTTTGGATATTCAAAATCCATTCTCCACATAATCATTCAATAATTTATTGGATTAAATATACTGAATTAAATTCATCTTTCCAGATAAGGGAGAAATTATACTAATATTTAATTCCCTATTTGCTCATAATAAAATAGGCATTTCCAACTATAGCATAGGACATTTCGTTTTAAAATAAATAACCGATTGCCCTTACAAATTACATCATTATAAAATAAATTGATTAATTTCATTATTTAACACATTAATCACAATTCCAACTTTTGCCTTTTTCAAATCTATTGTTTTAAAAATAAAAAACAATAATTTAACTATAAACCCAATATTTCAATTTTCACAATTATATTTAAGTCAAATCAATAATTGAATTTTGCTCTTAAATTTAAATTTCATAACCTCATTTAAATTATGCATTCTCTAAATCAAATACTTAATTCCTTAAATTAAATTTAAAACCTGCTTGAATAAACATCCTTTTTATATATATTTGTCCAATATATATATATAGATGACTATGTTTTAAAACAATATATATATTTATATATATTAATATTTTAAAACCAAATAATAAAACTTTCTCTCTTACATTATAAAACTTATTTACAAAATATAACTTAATATTTTAATAATTATAAAAAAAATATAATATTAAAATATTCATTATATTTTAATATTATAAAAATTATAATATTAAAGAAAAGGCCAAAGAACCGGGTCAACACCCATCCCCGGGCTGCGTGCCACGTATTAGGGTTAGGGCCGCATGATCTTTCTTTGGCCGCAGTTTACCTTTGGTGGCCACAGAATGCACCCAAGTGGCGGCGGAATACATGGCGGTCGGGGTTTCGAGGGGACCACCGGCGGCTACCACTAGTGGCGGTTGTGGTAACACAGCTAACACCAACCAAGGGTGGCGGTTGTGTTAACACAGTCGCCCCACATGGTGGGCGGCGGCTGTGGTAACACAGTCGTCCCCGCTTGGTGGTGGCAGCGACCATGGCGGAAGAGGAGGTGGGGTGTCGTGCTGGGCGCAACTCCCTCCACCCACCTCCATGGGAGGTGCGGTGGGGGTTGAGCCCCCAGCCCCCCCCCCCCAAAATTATTATTTTTATTTTTATTTTTTTAAAATTCATTTTACATGGACCTGCGGATTTTTTTAAATCCACGCCTCTCCTAATAGGGGGTTTTTTTAAAATTATTACTCAGCAGCATAACCCCCAATTAAAATAAAAATTAGATAAATATATATAATATATATGTATATAAATACATATATATAAATATATGATCACATTTAATTTACCCCAATTAAGATTTGCAACATAAATTGAACAAATAATTTTCAAAACAATTATTTGCAGCCAAGAACACAAAATTTTATTGAAGAAATATTTTTTTTCAATGAAGAGATTTTTGCAACCAACTCAGATTCAACATGGGTTTTCTAATTGCAATCCACAATCAAAATTTAAATGATTTCCATAGCATATTCAAACTATATAATTTTCAAAATGAAGCTATTAATTGAATGAACCTGGTATTTCAAGAATTTGGAGAAGATCCAAACGATGCCCAGCTTCTTCCTTGATTCCCTCTTTAGTTCAACAAATTTCACCACTCCAATCCAAAACCCACAAAAAAGAAATATTCTTCCTCCTCCTATTTTCAATTTTTCTCAAAACTTCATAATGCAAAAATTGAGATCCAAAAATCGAAGCATAAGGATAAAACCCTAAAATTCAACAACCACCCTCATAAATTTCTGAAAATAGAATAGCAAAAGTCTTTCTTTTGAAATTTTTTTTGAATTTTTGAATTTCAAATTCTAATTTGACTTTTAATCCATTTTTCATATTTTTCAAATTCAACAAATAAAATTCATAATTTCAAAATGAACTTATCCAATTTCAACAAAATCAATTTAATTAATTAATAAATGAATCTAATCCATGATTAAATTATTTATTAATTAAATTAAATTAATTAGTAAAATAAATTACATTATTAACATAATAACAGTACAATTTCAATTTCACAAATTAAATGCACACAGCCATATGATTACCCTTTTCAACTTGCAATTAAATAAATCCAGGCAAGATGATCAACCATGAAAGTAACATAACTCGATTAACACCAGTCGACATACTAAGACTAGGGTGACGACTTGGCACAGAAAACCTAGCTACTATCTCCCAATCGAATACCGTAGGGCATTGGATACGCTCCAACCTGTGAAACCAGGTGGAGTCGATGCCCTGTACCTGTCAACCTACAAATTAAGTAACAACAACATATAGTATAAACAACATAAAATACACACTGTGAAGAGGAAATCTCGGGATCGCAGGGCGCTCGCAAGCGAGTGATGCAATCTCGTCCCCTTCACCAATACAGTCTTACTAACTGACAAATCTAACATCATTAATATGATCAAAAGCATAAACATCACTAATTCAATTATCCACTATGCTAATCCAAAGCATGACATAATGATAACATCAAGATCAAATACCATCACAACAAAATATAACATTTGCATCACTTACAGATAATGATCAAATAACAATTGAGTTCTAATTCAAAGCACTTAACAGAAAATAAGGCCTAACCAAACAGAACACTGTTCCATCAAAAGAGCAAAACAGAGGGGTCTTACAAAACACTTGCCATTCAACTTTCGTGTATCAAGGACACCAACTCCACCACCGCCAACCAACATAATTAGCATGCTCGACATCGCACAAAAAAATTTGGTCAAGTCACCACTGGCTGGGACATCTCTGACGCCGGCAAATCCAATTCACGATTGGGCTGATGAAAATCCCAGCGAAAACTTCAAACAAAATAGCCTATCAGTTAATTATAGGTAATATGTTGAAAATGATATATATTAGAGTATTGTAGACATGTAAATCTCACTAACATATTTCTTCTAAACATCATCATTTTCATTATTAGGTCTCACCAATCTTCCTTTTGCATTTAATTAAATAATTTTATTATTTTAATGTTATTTCCCTTTCATCCTAGATAATCACATAATTTTTAATTATTTAATTATTTAATTAAATTACACATTTCATCACTTTTAATCTATGAATTGAATAATTTTAATTATTTAATTAATTTATTAATTTATTCCCCTGTTTTAAATTGATTAAATATTTTACAATTATTTAATTCATTTATTTCAAGAATAATATTTTTAAAACAAATTAATTGAATACTTATTTATAATTATTTAATTAAAATTAATTATTCTTCTCAACATTATCCTACTCCCTCTCCACTTGTTACTTCTGGTGGCCATCAAAAGTCTTTCTCTGATGCAGTTTTAATTGCTCATTCCCAGCTTCCTCCTGATCCTGCTAGGGTTCGGCCTTTGCCCTGCGCTCATGCATCACCTATTGTGGTTTGTGGGCCTGAGGTTACTAAGAATGAGGATATATATTTGCAGCAAGGTGTGGTTTAATGGTTTAATGGTTTGTGGCGCTCCCTTCCTAATCTCCATGAGTGGGTTTCTATTTCTTGGAAGCCTATTATTTTTGGATAGATTGACCTCTATCCCAGTGTTGGAGTTTTTTTCTTTGCAACATTTTCTTCCTCTGAGGATCATCACAGAGTGTTGGACAAGATGTGGATGTGGGGTGTTCATTCGTTATTAATTCAGCCTTGGTCTTTCTCTTTCAATCCTCTTACGAAGCCTCTAAATATCAGAATAGTTTGGGTTCGACTACCAAATCTCCCTCTCCAGTTTCGGGAGGATTCTTGTTTTGAAGCTATTGGCAATGTCATCGGCAAATTTTTGAAGGTGGATTCTACGTCTCAGGATCTTGGGCATACTATAGTGGCTCGTATTCTAATTGATTTTGACATCTCCAAGCCTCTCCATGGTGATGTGGTCTTGATGGTGGAGGATAGACCTTGGAATCAGCTTTTGGACTATGAGGGGCTCCCTTTTAAGTGCAGGAGATGCTTCATTTTTGGTCACCTAGCCTCTGGCTGCCCTTTTTCTCATCGTAAGGGTGTTGCTACTTGATGGAAGAATTCTCTCTCGAACCTAAACCACCAAAAATGAAATAGGGAAAGAGGATTCCCCAATAGGCTCCTAGGGTTTTTCACCTAGAAGCTAGTGAGAAATGAGCTCTCTTCGACACCTTTTCATTTTAGGGTTCATTCAAAGAGGGTTAGGGGCTTAAATTTATTTGTATGAAATGCCCTAAATGTTGGAAACTAATGAAAGAAACTAAATTCTAGAATGGAAAACTTAGGAAATGCAACTATGCTGGAAAACACATTGAGATATGAAAACATTAACTAAATGCCCTATGAAATGTAAATAAAAAAAAATGAAGGGAAAGGGATATGTGCACCTAGAGGCTGAGGAGGGATGGCATGAAGGTCTGGAATCTTGGAAAATTTGATGTAGAATCCAAGAAGGACACTTATGCCATTCTAGGTGACCTAGTCCTTTTTCTGTGAAAATCTGTCGGAACCCGTTTCTTCCAAAAGGGTACTCAGATCTACAAAAAACCCTAAAATGTATGTATGGTGGGACTAGATCACCATTAATGCTGACCTAATCCCTTTCAATCTTTTGAGAAGTATGAAAGTGAAATTTGTAGGTCTCAGTCTGGACTTTCTGCTTTTAGGTACCTAAATCTGAAACTTTGATTCTCATCCTATAGGTGTCTTTTTGTATAGATTCTTAACATAACCAACAAGGAGGTGTCTCCAAAAAGTCTTCAATCCACTCTTGAATGATTTCCAAGCTTCCAAGATACCTAAATTTGTAAACACACAAAGAGAGGGAAGGAAATGTTGATTGTTAGAGTATAGGGGTTTGCCTCAAACCCCTTTGTAGATAATTAAATCAAATGAAGGGACAATGAAATAATGAAGCATGAAACAATGGATTTTACCTTACCATGATGTTTGATCTTGAGTTGCAGCAATGGAGCATTCAGTCCTTGGATGCTTCTTGAGAGATGTCTTGATGACTTAGTATGCAGAAACCCTAGCTTGCTTGAGAAGATTGAGTGAGTTGTGAATAATGATCAATTAGGGTTGAATAGGGTGAAAAAGATGAGAAAAACCCTTATTTATACAAGCTATGCCCTAATTTTCCTGAAATGACACCATATAGGCCAACCTTAGGGTTTTAGAGAAAAAATCCCGAAAGAATTTTAGGTTAATTTTGAATTTTATGCCACATGGAACTAGATCACCCAAGGTGGCGACCTAGTCCACCCGGGAATTTTTTATTGATTTTTGGGGATTAAGAAGTGATTATTAATGCTTGTCAGGATTTTATCACAAAACACACTAAGGTAAGGCATGTATGTGCATTAAGGGGTCTATATAGCATAAGAAATGGTTGATTTGGTGATGACAAGCCTAGGGAAGTGTGAAAATGTATTACAACACCTTACAACACTTTGAAACAAGGATTGGAAAGGGGTAAAAAGAAGTTGAAAAAGGTCCAAAATCCATAGTCAAGGGTCCAAATGAGTGAAAAGTGTCAAAGGCTACACTTTTTGGTGACACAGTTAGCCCCCACTTTAGTGAGAGGATGAACTTTCTTCAAACTCACACTAAAGTAGCCCAATGGACATGGTGAAGAATGATAAAGAAGAAGGAGGTGGTCAAGCCCCCAAGATTCAAGATTCTAATTCAAAAAGACATCAATGCAAGAGGACACATTCAAGGGTGAATGAATTACAGCAAAACGAGATACATGATCATGAAATGACAAGGATTAAAAAAGAGAAGGAAGTGGAAAAGGTATGCTCACTCTAGGGCCACAAAACATCAGGTCATTCACGAGGTGAGTTATCCCAATAGGTGAGAAACATACACACGGTTGGTATGTACTCACACACACATAAGTGGCTATGGGGAAAGTCATGTCATTGGTTGGGCTTCCCACTCAAACCATACCAAAGTTATACCTCTTGATAACTTTAATAAGGGGCCACAAAAGAAAATGATGAACTTGAAATGATTTTGTTCAAAGGGATTTTTCTTTTTTTGTGTGATGTCTCATCTTAAGGAACATCATGTGTAATGTCTCAAAGAGAGGAAAAGTGCAAATGGTCTCATCTTGTATCCAAGAGAGGAAGGACTCATCTTGTATGCACAAGAGGAAAAATGCAAATGCCTCATCCTGAGCAACATTGTACGTAATGTTTCCAAGAGAGGGAATCACAAGAAAAAGAAAAATGTACAATGAAATGTGATTGGTGATGTATGACCCCGCTTTAAAGGAATTGCTACACCATTACTGTGAGCAATTGCTTTAAAGTAGAAGAAGAAGAGGACATGAGAGCTTGTTTGGAAAACCATATGTTGAGTCATATATTTTTTATAAGTTATGTCATGAAAGAGGGAGTATGTCACATGCAAGTCAATCTTAAGACATTTCATCCACATCCCAAGCTTTCTCTTATATGTTCATGAAAGGTTAATGAATAGCCAAAAGAAACAATGACAAGTGACATACGAGAAAAAAGGCTAACTAACCATGTGCCCCCACTTAGTCCAGGACAAGAGTGAGTCGAAAGGATTGAAGGAGATGCAAGGTTGAGTGAAAATCAGTATCAATTAGAGGAATGAGGTACCCCCACATAAGGAAGAGCACCAAAATCCTTAAGATGTTGGATTTGTCTACTCGAGGCCTTACACTCATTAGTGTGATGACCATGAACTTGGTGGTAGGCACAAAAGGAATGTTTGTTGGAACATTTCTTTCAAGTTTTGGGAGGAAGATAAATCAAATGATCCTACAGGAGTCTCAAGAAGATACCCTCTTGATCGAGGGGAGAAGGTGTTCCTTTGGTTTGTGACAAATAATTGTCTCGCTTAGTAGAGGATGTCATACCTACGCAAGGCTCTATAGATTGTGAGATTTTGTATACTCCTTTGGAGGAGTGTGTAAAATATGAATTAGTGGTGGATTGTGAGATGGCATTAAGCAAAGTTTCCTTTGTTTGGTGTGGTTGTTTCCAAGGATCACTTTCTAAGGTTGGTGTAGAAGGGTGATTTGAGATAGGGTTGGTGTGAGGGGAAGGTTTGATGATTTTGATTAAAGGGAAAAATCCAAAACCATGATTTGTTGTTTGCGTGTAAGGCTCAATAGGGTTGTGGATACCTTGTTTGTTAGCACCACATCCTTTTCCACCATATCCAAGTTGTTTCATGAGCTCATAACCTTTTCCATAGAGATTTTTCAACACTTTTGGATCGGGTGAGGGTTCGTTGTTTGTATTGGTGACTGAAATGGTTGAGTTGGATGCTTTCGAAGGTTTTACTGAGTCTTGTGTTGACAAGACTACATTTCCCTTGTCAGAATCTTTGCGTATGATCTTGGATGCTCCTAGTAAAGGAGGGGTAAAGTTTAAGGAACCCCAATCATCATCTAAGGACTTTTGTTGTATGGGTTCCACGTGTTTGGTGGATGTTGAAGTGGTGAAGGGTTTGGATTTGTTTTTCTCAAGTTGTAAGACACTATAAGGCTCAAGATCAGTGTCGAGTGTGTACACTTTGTTGTTGTAGATGTAATTCATCTTACAATGAAGAGTGAAAGGCACCCCATTCATTGCATGAATCCATGGCCTACCTAAAGTGAGGTTATATGAAACATCATTAGGCATAACATGGATTAATGTGTCTAATGTGGCAATTCCAACTGTAAGAGGCAAAGTGATCAAACCAAGTGGCTTTTTTCCTTTACTGTCAAATCTGCTAAGAGATAAGGAAGTAGGTTGAATAGTTGATTTATCAATATGGAGCCTATCCAAGAGATTGACACTACACACATTGACAGCAGAGCCATTGTCAACAAGGGTTCGCTTGATCCCTATGTATGTGTATTGAGATATGATCATGAAGGCTTTAGCTTGTTTTTGCACATCCAAAGGAGGGAGCTCACTTTGGTGAAAAATAATGTTAGCGTTCAAGCCTTGAATCATAGCTGCTATTTCATTTGTTTGTGCATTATAAGGGACAGGATTTTTTTGTAAGGCTTCCTGCATCATGCTGTGATAGTGAGGGGAAGCTTGAATAAGGTCCCATAAAGATATTTTAGCGGGAGTATTCTGTAGTTTGTCAAAAAGGTCATACTCCCTAATGATTGAATTTAAGTGAGGGGCAGCAGGAAGAATGGGAGGGGATGAAGGTAAGGGTGTTGATGTTGATGGTTATTAGGATCATGAGTTTTTTCGAGTGTAATGTGTATGACCAATGGTATGATGACTCGGTTGTTATGACACATTATTCTAAGGTGGGTGGAGGATGAGTTCAGGTTTAGGTTTATTTAAAGGGGGTAAAGGACAAGTTGATGTTGAATAATATTAGCATCCCCTTGGGAAGGAGAGTCAATGTTATCTGTGGCTTGCATCATGATGTTCACCCTAGGAGGAGAGATTTTAGGAGAACTACAACCCTCATGTTCTTGACATTCAAGGATTGGTTCTTCTAAAATGACTTCATCGCAAGTAGGGGAATGATCAATGATGGGAGAGGGAAGAGTAGGATGATTAGGATAGGGTTCTATTTGATTATCTTGTTGATCTAAGCTCTCTTTCTCTTGTTCCATACTATCTACCCTAGTATGAAATCTTGGAAGAGGTTCATCACATGCTTCATCACAAGGGGGGAGGCATCAAGAGAAGGACCACTAGGATTATCAAATAGATTATCCAAAATGGTGGGATAATTAGGGAAGGGAGGGTCAAGAGTCTCATGAAGTTTAATAGGTATATCTTCTAACATCAACCTATCGTCTTGGCATTGAGGAGGGAGATTAGAAGAAGGACAAGTGTGATTGTTATGGTTATGGTTAGGGAGACTAGGTAAGGGGATGATTTTTTCATTGTGTTGCTTAATGTTTTGCAAAGGGGAAGGAGGATGAGGAAGACAAGAAAGACCATCATGATCCTCAATGGTTGTGTCTTCTTGCACTAAGATACCTTCGTCACCAATGGGAGAGATATCAGGAGAAGAACAACTATGACTATCATGATTATCATTGTTTGTATCCTCATCACTCAAATCTTTAGTGGATGAGCTAGAAGAGATGAAGTCATCTAGGGCTTCATCTAACATGTTTAATTCATCACTACTAAAGCGCTTAAGAAGGGTGTGAGTGGGTGCTTGTGATATTTGTAAAGTGTTGTTTTTGTTTTGTAAGGAATTTGATCGAAATGAACTAGGAACTAATGTTGAAAATGAAAATTGCAAAATTATAATTCTACCCATAAGTGCCATGAAATGAAATATAATAGAAGCTATGAAAACTTAAAATTTAATGTAAAGACATAGAATGTAATGCAATTTTTTGATTTTAAACAAGGTTATTTACTAATTATACAAGAAATAAAATGTTGTGAATGCAAAATGTAATTTAAGCAATGCATGAAATGCACCAATTTAAGCTAGAGTGAGTAAAATGCATGTAACATAATTAAAACCCATTGATATAGATAGATAATGGAATAAAACAAAATCTTAAAAACAAGGTTTTTAGTCCTGTAAATGGTAGTTCCAAAGGCCTAAAGGGACTAGGTTGCCCAAGGTGGCAACTTAGTCCTTTTGGTGATTTTTTTAAGAATTTTCAAGATTTTTGGATGGATTTGAGTGGTTTCTTGGTTGTATGCTACAGACCTAAGATGAAAATGCAAAATTTTAGAAATTTTGAATGATTTATGATCAAAAATGCAACCTAGATGCACTTTCACTAATGCAAATTTTAAAACCCTAGAATGCAAAGTAAACAATGCAAAATGCAATGCAATTCAAACCTAGGATGATGAAGGACTCAAAATCAGAAGAGAATGGATGCGGACGTTGAGTTCACCAAAATGTAACAAATATTATGGCACCTTAATACTTTCTTACACTTCTAGGGTTTTTCATCTAAAAGGAGAAAGATGGGCCAAAATGCATAGTTTACATTCAAAGATAAGGGGTTTACGGGGGGTTTAAGGTGTGGTGTGTGAAATTCCCTAAATGTTGGAAACTAATGAAAGAAACTAAATGCTAATGAAAAACTTAGGAAATGCAACTATGTTGGAAAACACATTGAGATATGCAAACATTAACTAAATGCCCTATGAAATGTAAACAAACTGTAACAGAAATGAAGGGAAAGGGAGATGTGCAAATGGAGACTGGAGAGGAATGGACTGAAGGTCTAGAATCCTAGAAAAGCTGATGTAGAAGCCAAGAAGGACACTTACGCCATTTTGGGCAACCTAGTCCTTTTTCTATGAAAATCTACCAAAACCCATTTATGCCAAAAGGCTACTCAGATCTACAAAAATCCATAAAATGCATGTATGTGGGAATAGTTCAGAACTAATGGAGACCTAGTCCCTTTCAGCCTTTCAAGAAGTTTGAAAGTGGAATCTGTAGGTCTCATTTTTTCACTTTCTACTTCTTTTGGTACCTGGATCTGAAACTTTGATTCTCGACCTGTAGATGTCTTTTTGTATAGATTCTTAACCTAAACAACAAGGAGGTGTCTCCAAAAAGTATTCAATCCACTCTTGAATGATTTTCAAGCTTCCAAGATACCTAAATTTGCAAACACACAAAGAGAGAACAAAATGTTGATTGTTAGAGTATAGGGGTTTTCCTTGGTCAAACCCCTTTGTAGATAATTAAATAAAATGAAGGGAAAATGAAATAATGAAGCATGAAATAATGGAGTTTACCTTTCCATGATGTTTGGTCTTTATTTTCAGCAATGGAGGATTCATCCCTTGGATGCTTCTTGAGAGATGTCTTGATGACTTAATATGCAGAAACCCTAGCTTGCTTGAGAAGAATGGTGGATGAGTACTTGAGAAGATTGAGTGAGTTATGAATAATGATCAATTAGGGTTTAATAAGATGAAAAAGATGAGAAAACCCCTTATTTATACAAGCTATGCCCTAATTTTCCCGAAATGACACCATGTAGGCTGATCTTAGGGTTTTAGAGACAAAATCCTGAAAGAATTTTAGGTTAATTTTGAATTTTATGCCACATGGGACTAGGTCACCCAAGGTGGTGACCTAGTACACCTAGGGATTTTTATTGATTATCAAGGATTAAGAAGTGATTATTAATGCTTGTTGAGATTGTCTCACAAAACACACTAAGGTAAGGCATGTATGTGCATTAAGGGGTCATTATAGCATAAGAAAGGGTTGATTTGGTGATGAAAAGCCTAGGAAAGTGTGAAAATTTAATACAAAACCTTACAACACTTTGAAACAAGGCTTAGAAAGGGGTAAAAAGAGGTTGAAAAAGGTCCAAAATCCATAGGCAAGGGTCCAAATGAGTGAAAAGTGTCAAAGGCTACACTTTTTTATGACACAAGACCATCTCATGATTGGCTTTCCTTCTTTGGATGGTTCCTCTAAGGAGGACGACCCTCTCTTGACTGTCTCCCCCTTAGAGACGGAGCCTCTCTAGGCTCCTCTTCCGACTATCCCTTCAACGGAACCTTTGTTGCATCGATCTGTTGACGCTATCCTATTGGAATCTGTCTAACCCTCATTGAACGACTCTATTTATCCCTTGTTCGCTCTTGTCTCCTCTTCTTTTTTTTCGGCTCCCTAGCTACGTGGTGGATCCTCGCCCGAGGTGGCTATAGTGGATCCGCTCCCCTCACCTTGTTTGGTGGATTTCGATTTTGAGGCTTCATGGTCGGTTGTGCTATGAAAGAAGAAGGGACTCCCCAAATTTGTTGCTTCCTCATGGCCTCGAGTTTAGGGAGTCATATTAGCCTCCTCTAGTTCTGGGGTTGTCTAATCCTTGTTTGTTGTTCTACAACTGTTGATCAATTTCTCTGTTTGTTTTTCTTCTAGTTCATGTCTTGTTTGAACTAGCTTATTTTTGGCCCTTTGAGATCTCTATGTTAAGGGTACAACACCCTATAAATGCTTCTTATTTTATCAAAAATATTATCTTCTTCTAAATTAAATTAAATTATTTATTTCCCCCTTTGCACAAGAAATTAATTATTTATTTATCTATTTATTACTCATGCATTTCCACCTCACCAGTCCACTCCCATTCACTTCAAATTCACTCCTCAATCAATTAAGTCATCTATTTAATCTATTATATTTCACTAACAATCAGTCACACTTATCTCTTCAATAAATTATCTTAACTAACCAATATGATTAGTTAGCTCAAATCGGGAGGTCAATTAACTCCTCATCAATTCTTCTTAAACAATCTTATCCATTGATCTTTTCAATCTCACATTTGATCTCAACCATTGATCAATATCACCTAGAATATATAAATTGAGCTATCATATCATCTATTATTCCTCTCTCACTGATTACAATAAATCTATACACATATTGTCCTAAAGTGGTTTGTGCTAAAATATTAGAGTAACCATTAAAATTGCATGTAAATGGATAAATAACCAAACATAATTGCAATCACACATTTATAGGTTTTTCACATCAATAAAATTCTTGAATCATAATTAATTTGGATCTAAAATAATAAGGGAAATAGGGCTCATCTCACACACAAACCAAGTATGATAGAGGTCACCAAGCACACTGATGCAAAGTATTATCTTTGATATAATCACTATTGGGGAAATAAACTAGACCTACATACTTAGGTGGATAAATAACCCTATACCTACACACTCAATTCACACATTAAGTGCACCTATTCCATATATATTATAGTTTAAGTAATGTAAAATCATCTAATGGGGTTAAAAATCATATAAATTATATAATCATCATATCCAAAAAAATCAATGCCAATGAACATCATCCATAAACTTGATACATATATAGATAGCAATATAAAAATCAATATGATGAACCAATCATGAAAGCATAATATGTGCATATCTAGATAACCATGATCTTACTTTCAAACATGAAATCTATGCACAAGGGCTCTCACTCCTTCAATGTAAATAACACTACATATGTCATTAAATACATCAAGTCTTCACAAGAAACTTGTCAAAAAACCACACCTTCATCCCAATGTAGTTAATATGCCAACAACCTACATGTAGATGACCACCATCTCTAGACATGTAGTGGTATAAATGCATGGCATAGAAGCATACAATACATCGCATATGGTAAACACGCCAACTAAAGATTAAAATATAACATGATGATATCAAATCATCATATATAGATTACAAATCATCTATGACATGTATGATAAAGTACATCAATGCATAATCTCCAACAATAATCATTTATCTATCAATGAAAATGGTGAAGTTGAACATCAACATGATATAAATCCTTAGACACATGTTTTAATTATAATATAACTCCTAAGACAAATGTTGTTAACCTCATAAAAACAAATAAATAAGAACAATAGCTAAGTAAATCTTACATATTGTGATTTAAAGCATTTGATACTCACATGAGTTACACCTTTGAATATTTATGTGGAATTGGAGATTAATTTCAACAATTTATGGAAAAATTATCTAAAAAAAGAAATTATAAAATTAATTAATTTATATAGAAGGATTACATGGCTTAATATGTATAAATTAAATTATTTAGAACATATTATAAAATATTAAATATCCTAGATGAAAATAGTGTGTACAAAAAACGAAAAAAAATAGCAATGAGATAACTTAAGCTAAAATCCTAAGAATTACGTTTTAATTTTAAATTATCAACTTTTATGCTAGGATGATATAAAAGTAAATAAAATGATCATATAATAGGATAAGCTATCCTAAGGTAAAAAATACATAATATTTCCCCTTGTGAAACTTCATCATTCCTCCCAACAATAGAATAAATGGATTTTAATGCATGAAAAAGAGAAGAATAATCTTGAGATACTTGATGGTTAGAGATCCATTAGGCATGATGAATAAGCTAAAAAGGTATAAAGTGGTCAAACCCTTGGAGATATACCAATTATTTGTGTTGAAATCAATAAAAATCTAGTGGAAGGTAAAAAATAGGAACAATGTCTACATAAAGGCTAATGGTTATGAAGTCGCCATGATGACTCATAGGAGTAGTAATCTTATGCAATACTAAATAACCTTCCACACACAAGAGAGTTTCAATAAATAATTATACATTTCCAAAAAATTAAACAAGCATATAAGAAGATGCAAGATCCAAGAAGTGTAATGTATAAATGAAGCCTTGCTTATAAAGGCAAGCTGGGAGATAGGACAACATAGGATTATGAAAAGGGTCATAATCGTATGGCATGAGATATAAAAAGATAACTATGTTAAGTGTGCCCTAAAATTTCCCTAAGTAAACTTAACAACCTAGGTATGAATAAGTCCTATAAAGTAATGGATTAGGGCATAACCCTACTCACAAAAACAAAAATCCTTAAGTGCAACTTAGGGAGGAAATAAATTCAAAAGATATAAGGATGGATATCAATTAAAAAACCTAATAAGATAACCATGTATAAACAATATTTTTTAAATAGAAAAGGGATAAAACCCATAGGAAAAAACTCATCTCTAAAAGATTAAAAATGTGAAAAGTTGCAAGGAGGACTCAAGATTACCCCTTAAGGAAAATTCATTTATCTCAAGTATCAATCATAATTAAATATAATTAGGTGATTTCATAGGCTTATTGAAGATTTCTACAACTAACTCCATAATAGGTAAGTACTCCAAGTTGATAACTTCATCTTTGATGAGATGATTGATGAAGTACATGTGGATCTCAATATGCTTAGTCTATTAATGCTCCATTGGGTTGTGTGAATTTTAAATGGTGCTCTAATTGTCACACCAAAGAGTAGTAGGATGATCAAGAGGAAATCCAAACTCGATCATCAACTTTGAAGCCAAATAATTTCCTAGCTTGCTAAAACTACACATTAATACTCAACATCTATCAATGATTTACTGCAATAGTTATCTACTTTTTTCAAGACCCTATAATGAAACCAAAACCAAGGTAAGAGATAAAACTAAAATTAGACTTCTGATAATCAACATCACCAATCCAATTTGAGTCAATGAAGCCTATCATATTAAAATATTATAATGTGTATTTAATGCTAAAATGAGATGTACCATGTATATACTTTAAGATAAATTTGGCATTATTCTAATGAATCTCATGAGACTCCTAAGAGAAATGGGAGACAATTCCAACTACAAAGTAAATATCAATATGACTATGTGTTAAGTAAAAAATATTGTAGACCAATTTCTAATATAGAGTAGCATCAATTGTGGGAGTAGTGCAACTTGTAGAAAGTATAAAATATGTCTAAAAAGGTGTGAGGGAAATATGACAATTATCCATGTCAAATATTCAAATAAAATCAATAGCATACTTCTACTAAAAAATCATGATCCCTTCAAAATACTAGTGATTCTAAAGAACAAGACACAAATGTATATCACTTGATTGAGTCATATAGAAATTCTACATCAATGCTCATTGGACACTCTAGATCATGGAATTGGAACTCCCTATAATAATAAAATAATCAATATATGAATCAAAAGATCATGTCCATATCTTTGAGTGTAAATTTTAGGATTAAAATGGTAGCATGTGAAGTTGGAGGAAAGAAATAAGATATTCATCCTCTCACACCAAGACCGAGGGGCTTATTTTAGACAATATAATGAATGATAGAGCCTATAAACAATGGAATAGTCCTACAAAAAACTAGGAGGCTTCTTCATCTAGAACTCATAATGAATATCATTTTACAAGAAGGAACTCTTCACATCCATCTAAAAAGTCGACCATCCTTATGATGTAGCTAGTGAAAGTATAAGATAAATAGAATCCATCTTAATGATAGGAGAAATTATCTTAAAATATTCAATACCCTAAACATAATAAATCCACTTAGTGAGAAGACATGTCTTATACTTGTTAATAAAATAATCTACTACACATTTGGTTTGATAAACCCACTTTAATTGAGCCAAATTTCTTCTATTGGGAAGAGGAACAAAAACCCATGAATGATTCTTCATCAAAGAGGAATACTCCTTAGCCATAGCACGATCCCATTCTCAAGAATACCTATAGCATCTAAAAAATCATTAAGATCAACTAAAATTACATGAATAAAAATATGAATAGCTAAATTCTATGAATGAGTGTGGAAAGGATATATGGGATCACTAAAAATAGGTCCAAACACATGTGTAAGCCTAATGAGGCAAATATGTGCATCATGAGTTAGTGGATCGAGAGCATCATTCAAATCAACTTCAAGAAT
Source organism: Sequoiadendron giganteum (assembly GCA_007115665.2). Taxonomy (NCBI): domain Eukaryota; kingdom Viridiplantae; phylum Streptophyta; class Pinopsida; order Cupressales; family Cupressaceae; genus Sequoiadendron; species Sequoiadendron giganteum. The sequence continues at coordinate 668,635,311 of CM021100.1, forward strand.
CAAAACATCTTCATGTTATGAAGAATATGGAGTAGGCAGTGATGAATAATAAATATATGGAGTCTACATTTGTATGAAGGACTCATCAAACTATGTATCTCGCCAAATGTAGAAATCCTATGTAATAAGATCAAACAACCTACAGGCATCCACATCCTCACAATGGCCAACAAAAATTAAAGGTTGAATCTTCTTCTCCATTGCCTTATACCAACCATCTATAATGAATTCCCAAGACTCATTGCTAAATAATTTAAATAATGAAACATTAGGGTTGACATGGGATGAATTTTTCTCTGGATTCGTGTTCTGCACTACCTTATGAGATATATAGTTTTGAATTTAGTTGGCATAACTGATTGCTTTATCCCAAAAGTTTGGATCCATGGATTGAGAATAAATAAAACAATTGGTCATCTCTCATAAGGTCTTGTTCCTCCTCTCAACAACATTATTCTATTAAGGAGTGTAAGGAATTTTGAGTTGATTCTAAATACTATGCTTAGTATATAAATATTAAAATTTCTTATGAACATACCCCCCCCCCCATTATCTATGTGTATCCATCAAAGAAAAAAACCTCACTAATTATCCACAAATAATTTGAAGGTATTGAAAGTGTTGATAGCCTTACTCTTGTACTTATGAAATTACACCCATGTGCATTATGAGAACTCATTAATAAAGGTGAACACATTTAATTGGCCCCTAAAAATCAAGTAAAAAATGATATGATATCACTATGTACTAACTCCAAGAATACATTAACATGATTTCCCTTACCCTTGTGAAATGGATCTTGATGATGTTATTTAAGAACACAACCTTTAAAAACTCTCTGTGTGCATAAAATCCTAGGAATTCCAACCACCAAATACTATGTGCTTAACTATTGAAAATAAATGTAGTTAAATGGTCAAATCATTCATGCTAAATATTTCTTAATCAATTAGAATGTGTTGTAAGAGATGAAATTGATGAAGATTAAAATCCATCAAACGTGTACAAACAAGCCTCCTGAACAACTATCCTTACAGAAACAACTTTCTTAGGATCATGTAGTTTTTTAATAACCACACCATGGGGAGTAAACTCAACTATCTTCTCATCCCTAGAATTAAAAATCTTGGATGTGGAGAGAATGTTAGTAGAAATATTAGAAACAAGAACATCCTCAATGTAACCATCTTGCAACTAAAGGGTGCCTCTCCAAATATGGAATTTGCATACAGTTACCCACTAAAATATAAGAAGTACTACAATAAGAAAGAGACTCAAGTAGATCATGTGAATTAGTCATGTTATGTGAAGAACTTGAATCAAGTATCCAATTCTTTGTTGATGAATGCAAACCTCATGTAGAAATATCTAACCCTTTGCATGTGGAAGAGAACTTAGAGATAGGAAAATTATGTCAATGTATATCATCCTCTAATGCCTCTAACCTCTTAAATAAATGAGTCTCATCATTGCCAATCATGCGATAAAAACTGTAAGTGCCACCTATATTCTTCCTTGTCTTGGAGGTAGACACACTAGACTTGGAAGAAGTGGAAGGTGATTCTATTTAGGCTTCTTCTTATTCCTATAGGTCTACCCTTGCAAAATTGATTCATCAAAGCCTCACTCTTAGAACCATGAAGTGTATTCATTTGAATTAACTAGACCTACTCCCTAGAAATATAATCACAAAATAACTAAAAAACTATGCATCTTAATTTGTTTCCCCAAGCATCCATACTAGAAAAAAAAGTAGAGGAAAACACTTGAAATGGAAACTTCAATTCCAACAAAATCAAGAAGACACATTCCTATCAATTCTATCATATCCAAATCCTTTCAATGTTGACAAAATCAATTTAGATTTTTCAATAAAATTTTGATTGATAGGTAAATATTTTGGAGAGAGTGATGTTAAATATGTTTCTAGTTCCAATAAAATCTTGAATGATAGTAATTATTTGGAGAGAGTGATGTTGAATCTATTTCTAGCTACAAGATTCAAAACTCATTAACTATACCATACAATCCATCAAGATTGCCACATGCTTTCTTAGGTTTTGTGCACTCTATGATATGAGACAATAAATTAGCATATGCATACAATCCTATGAACCCCATGGCTTCATCTAGTTTGTTCCTATAAAAAAATTGTTCAAACTCCTAAGTGAATTTAGGTGGCATTTTATTTAACATTTTTAAAAGTCCTTTAGATTGTAGTAGTTGTCTCACTAAATTAATTACTTTGTGTGATAGTTGTATAGAGTGAGGAGTCGTGACTAGCAAAAAAAAGTTCATAAAGATAAAAAACAAAAGGGAACTTAATTCATGCCTTACACCCCCAAAATTTATTGTATATAATTGCAACTTCCTAGAAAATTACAATGATTATTTTTTGCAACTTGAATTTTTCATAAGCTTAAATCAACTATTTATAACACACTATGATTTTTAAAATTTTAGAAAAAATACTTTCCAAAAAGGAAAATAGAGGTTACAATGAGATTCCTTACGATTTTTTATGCAACTTCAAAAAAATCCAAAATTCCACTTGTATGAAAAAGTTATGCATGTCACAAAAAATTAATACAAATGTGCCTTCGAGATGAGAAATTAGACATCATATAAAAACTTAAAAATTACCTATATTGTAGTGAAGTACATAGAACCAACTTCCAACACATGTTTGAACACAAAAAACACCTCTATGTGTGAAAGTTATGTCCTATCAAAATAATAGCTCCTTAGGCGTAAAAAATAGACTTGGCAATTATTAGGGTGGCCTATGGGCAACACACAAATGAACTAAGCAAGTGGAGCTATTAAAAGTAGTGTAGTCCCAATGATAGAGTTTGGGCAAAGGGTAGTGGAAAATTGATCACAAGTGGAGCTATGTGGTGGGAATTGAGTAGAAAACTTAACATTTCTTTTAGTTCCTAGTGCTTAGGAACAACTACTAGGTGCTTAGTGCCAAAGTTATTTGACCATTAGGCTGACAAAATTATACATAAATAACCAATTTTGGCAAGGGTGTAGGGGACTACAAACCCCATATAAATAAATTTAAAAATTTACTTTTTACAAAGAAAAGTTTACCAAAAATATATTGGACAAGGGACAAATTAGTGGCCAACCTTAATAGTTTTAGTAAAACACATTTGAATTATAAAAACATAACATGTGTTTAATGTGTACACATTTTTAATGCCTTGAATTCAAATTTTTAATGACCCTCACCCATTAGGCTTGGATTTCCAAAACTAACAATTGAACATCTCTTGTAGCTCCCAATTTCATGTTTTTAGCATAAAACAACCTGAATTCAAACTTCAACCTCATTAGTTTTACATGTTTTGCAATATTTTTTTATGAAACCACCACCAAAATAAAGATATAGGATTGTTCTATACTTCATTATAAATATATTCAAATAAAAATACATTTTTTATTAGTCTTGTGCAAGTTACATGAGGCACACACTCAATAATATAATTTTTAGGATCCATCCACTTTAAAAAATCACAGAAAATAATAATATTGAACTAAAGAATATAAAATATAAAAAAAAAACTTGTAGTACTCACTCTTGGCTATATGTCTACCAACTAGTTATATCAACAAAATAGGAGGGCATACACTAGACACTGTATTCTTTTTGTTGACTCAGCATTTCACCCTCTTAACCTTAATCATTTTTTAAAAAACAATAGTAGTTTAGAAACTAGATTTAGAATACTACAATTCTTATTCTTATATATAAAAATTTTGAGCATACACTTCTTAACTTACTCATCCAATTTTAGCTTTAATTGATTTTTAAAAAGTTGTCATTTTTTAATCCCTTTTATTCCCTCTTTCTATACACTTGTCCAACCAATTACCAAATGTGTGGTGTACTTAATACATTTGATTATTTCCTATTATCCTATTGCAATGTGTGTGTGTGTGTATGTTATTAAAAAAATGAAAAATGTTTTCCTATCATATTGATAGGGTTCACCTAGCAACAAACCACAACATTTCATTGCGGTTACCTCACAAGTGACCTTATCAATAAACTCAATACCAAAAGCAAAAGACACGACCCATGTGTGCATGATCTATGAGGAAGAACCATTTCCCTTCCATCCAAGTAAATATGGATGAGGATGTGGGTCCATGGGCAAGTGTATTGTGTCAACAATGAGCTCATGAAATCACAACTGGCAAATAGATTGTCACATACCCTAAAGTAGAATGATGATGCATTAAGGTGGCCTTATTGATTCTACATTTCAACTCATCATATGTCTTATCTTCACTTGAAGCTTTGATGGGAACATTCTTTGTTTCCTCATCGAGAGACTATGCAAATAGGCTCTTCTTCTTTAATTCCAAACAAACAAAGCTATTTGATATGCAAATCCTAATCATAGTTAGAAGAATAGAAAGTCTCCCTCAAGGTTGTGACAAGTTTATTTTGGGTGTCAATAGGATTCTAAGCATCTTGGTGCTTACTAGCCAAGACCTTAGCAGAATCAAAGAGCTTCAATTTCATAAATTACATCTTATTAACATCATTGACCTAGTTGTACTCGAAACATGTCTACATGTCAAGAACCCAATTGTAAAGGATTTTAGGGTCTCAAGATCCATCGCAAATATTGAACGCACATGTGGTTGTTGAATGGGGTATGAAGTGGGAGGTCTTAAAATAAAGATGGCATTGACCTTATCACTCTATGTACATACCACACTAACAAATTCAACAACTTCCTCAATTAGATTAGTAACCATGTTATGAGTTAGATCAAAAATGAAAATCAATATTCACCTCCCACCAATAGAAATCAACAAAGAAAATGTTCTTATAGAATAAGACAATTCTAATACTAGAATTAGATTTTATTTAAAAAAGTAAACACTCTTTAAAATATATATATATATATATTGACACTTAAAAATACCATCATATGAATAACAAAAGTACCAAAAGACTAAAAAATAAGAAGTGAATAAAAAATAGCAGAGAAAACTAAAAAATGGCAGCAATGTGACATATAACGACTAAAAATCAGTGTCACCAATGCATGCATCCAAAAGAGTGGGTAGAATAAAAAAATTACTCCTTATGTGGACACCATATGAATGAGAATAGGTTCCTCAAATTTCAACGCCAAAACAGGCCTGGGATCTTGAAGTGCATGATGATATCATCATGGCATCAACAATGGCGATGTGCCAAGTGATGTCACTAGGAGATATGATGACGTCAATCCTGATGATGACATCACTGTTATCAGTGGAGAATTCCTGATAGAGCACTAAGGAAGCTGTGATTGGCAACAATTTTGTCTTGGTCGGAGGAAGCTTGTCTCTGAGTGCGATGTTTTGGAGTGACATATACAATGAATATATGGCACTGAAAGTTTCGTAGAATGAATCTGCACCTTACATTACTGGAAATTGGGCCTCAGTTACTATACAGAACGGTGCTCACACATATTCCAAACTCTATACAACGAATATATGCATACTAAATATAGAGATGGCAGTGGTAAGAAATGTGTATATGCAGGGACCAAGCTCTCATAAATGAATCTTTCTTTAATGGTTGCACAGTCTTTAGAAGTTTTAATGGCTATATGGAATGGCACACACCAAAGACATTTTCACAATTAAATTCTTAGATTTTTCTAAATAATCCTTTTTAAATGTTGTGTCAAACAATCCATCTTCAACCTTGTAAAACTCAATATCTCTAGTTCTATATGTATGTTTTTGCAAAATGAAGGGCGATTTTGTATTTCTTGACTATTGGATGTAATGGCAATGTCGCATTTACATCATGATGTTTTTATGAAATGATTGTTGACATGAGCTTCAAAAATGCAGATTTATGGGTTAGAATTGAGACCTAAATCTATTGATGATAACTTGGTTTCATACCAACTGATGTGGAACTAAACTACCATCAATCAGAAATTAATTTCAACAATCAATTAACAAAGACTATAAAAAGAAGCTATCAACTTACTTAATTTGTAAAGAAGAATTGCATGCTTATTTAGACATAAACTAGATCAAAATTAAAGGATTTGGAAGATATTCCAAGATCTTCAATTTGTTGGATGAAAACCAACATGAACAAAAAACCAAAACAAATTAATAATGAGCTAACTTACGCTAGTCTCCTAACAAATAGTCTTACTTATGACTTTTCATCTTTGTGCCTAAGATTGCATAAAAGCAAATAAGATTACCAAATAATAAGATAATCTATCATAAGGTCTAAAACATATATGATGTCCTATGAATCCTCATCAAAGATGAACTTCAAGGAATATTTATCAATGGTTTACATCCACTATTTAAAATAAAAGTATATTTGAAGCCTCATCATCACTTTCAAATTTATGTACTACTATATATAAATGTGAGTGTTTTATCGGAGGATCCTTTTCTATATCAATGAATTTTTAGATCTCACCCTTATGTTCATGAGTCAACATTATTTTCATATTTGGATAATGGGGATATTGAGGATGTACCGAATGATAATCATCATGCTTAAATCAAACCAAAAAAATTAGAGAATTCACTATGTTACACCTTTAACCCATTGATTGTATTGGAATATGTGTAGCCAACTTGTGGCTAGCATAACCCTTAATTAAGTTATATGATCATTTATGGGTAAAATTAAAAAATGATGTCACATTTTTGGCCAACTTATCAACACAAGTGAATTTAAGTATTTCAAACTAAAAATCAATTTTGATCAAGCATATGATCTAGTAAGATTCATTCTAGCTAAGTTATATATGTCTACAACTTTTCTAGCTAAAGTTGAAAAAGTTGTTGGCTAAATGCATATGTAGCACCACTTTGAGGTCAATTTACAAAAAAAAGAATTATTTGAAAAACTTGATGTTTCAACAACTCCTACTCATGTACATAACTTTTTTTAAATATAAAAATATTTTTTTTGTAGATCCATAGTTTTGAAAAATATATATTTTAATAGTTTAGCTATTATTTATATTTTATTTTTTATCTTTACTAAAAGCAGGTTATCAGCACAAAAATATTAAGTTGATTATCATGTCAAGAAAAAATACTAAAACTTATTAAAAAAGTTGAAAGAAATATGATGCACTAGATAAAAGATTATATATTAAGATGGTAAATTTTTTTCTATTTTAGATAAATATTTAATATGAAAGTTTTTTATTAGAGGTAAAAAACAGGTTTTGAAGGGGCCTGAAACCCTTTACAAGAAAGGACATTGAAGCAAAAGATAACTACAAAAAGCACGCAACAGCCAAAAAACAACACACCATTAGCGCAACATTAGCCAAAAAGGAGGAACAAAAGAAGCAACACTACATGTTCTTCAGGATATCAGCAACCTCCATGTCGCACGCCACAGCCTTCTAACCGTCATCCATGACTTCAAACGAATCCATAGCAAGAGCCCCAGCCTACACCTTAGCCTTATTCCTCATTTTGGCCCTGGGCCCACCCACATTCACCTTGTTAATCAAAGCATTATGCACCCCACTAGCCTACTCCACAAAAACCTCTTCCTTCAGAAGCCTACTACCAGCACCAGTATCCTCTCCAGGAGCAATTCCCTTGTGTTTCTTGGCCATTTCAGGAGTTGAAACGCCAACAAACTCAAGCTTCGCATTAGATTTAGTCCCCTCCCCACCCTTCTCCAATTTAGCATACATTTTCTCCATTTGGTCCTCAAGGGTGAGAATTCTTTCTGTAAGGTTTTACTTCATCTTCAATGTTTCATCAGCCATAATCTTCAAAGACTCAAGCAATTCATCAATCTTATTTTGGACTGAGGACTCACTAGCTTTACTCATCGCACCCCAAACTCTAATATTGGTCATGTTAAGCTTGTGAAACATCCATTTAAACAATTTAAACAAAGAAATTGAGCCCTCCATGGTCAACCCCAAAACATCAGGAATATCCTCATAGTCAAAATTAAAATCACCCTTACCCTCAACATCATCCTCCTAAGAGGAGTTTACCTTGTCCTGGCTGACGTGAACCTCCTTACCCTTACCACCAACAACCGACAATTTTATTTTGCAAATAGAGTCTACAATTTCCTCAGCAAAAAATCTCTTTATCTTCTACAATTCGAGGTCCACGCCCAGGGAATCCACAACACCCTATCCACCATTCACCTTCAGGGGAGAAGCAACTTGCATCTCTTGTAGCTAGCTTGCAGACCTAATAGCAATTTTATTGTTACTACCCACCAATGAATCCTTCTTAGGTTAGGAATCCAAACTAGGGGATGGCGAGGAAATATCCCCAGCAAATTCAATATTTTCCTTTAGGCTTCAAGTTGGCTTTTCAGCAGCTTTTTCCTCGCTGCATGTCTCATATCCCTTCTTCTTAGGACCCGAAACCCCTTTCCCAGACTTACCCACATCAGAGGGTTGCGAGACCACCTCCTTTGATGCTTGAGAATCTAGGGCATATTCAACGTCCTCCTCAGAATCTGACTCCTCTAGGAAAATTTCCCTCTTTTTCCCTTTCTTGCTAACTGGCTCCTCATCAGAGGCAATTTCATACTCCACTATCGATTTCAATTGATTACCCTTGGGAGTATCAATTTTTTTAAACACAACAAAAATTTTAGCATACTTAGAAATTAACATAATAAGCCCCACATGCAGCACCGGGTTCTTGGGGTTCTTTTTGTGGTCCTTCAAACAAAATTCTATCGACACCAATAGATAAGAAGGGAAAGAAATTCTCTTTTTATGGCAAAAATTATTAAGGAACACAAAATGATAGGCATTTACCATAGAGAAGCGACCCTCAAGGGTAATGTATCTCATGAGTTTCACTGCTACGTCCCCCTAGAGCACTTTAAGTGAGTTGTGTTGGTACCCGCCTCTCTTAGCCATCTTCAAGTCTTGTTCTTCAAACTCTTTGAAAAAGATTTGCATTGTAGCCTTCGACTCCTTTTTGTATATGTACAACTTCTTGTCATCAGTAGAAATCCCCATTATATTTTCAATAGTATTCATTAACATCAAACTCTGTTCCACCAAGTTTCAAAATCCGGTTGTTCTAGGCTTTAGAAAACTGAGTCGTGTCCTATGAGTTGTTTCCATGCAATCTTTCCAGATAAGGAGTGATCCTAACCTTCCCTAATATACGTCACACCTCCTCCTTACTCTTCATAGAATCGTAGGAGAAAGGCTCCACATGATTTTTATCTCCTCCCATGGCTCAAAAATTTTCAAAGCTAAGAAGTTTGAGAACCTTGCAAGCTATGAGGAGAAACTTCGAGAATGAGAGCCCAAAAATGCCCACAGTCTATGTGGCAATGAAATTATGGTAGGGAAAAATAATGAACCTAGAACTTCGGCCCATACAGAAATCAAACAAGGTACCATTAGCTTGATGAAGATCTAGCTCACCATCCCTCCACATAATAACAAGTCATGTGACAATAGTCATACAAGCTTCGAACCATAACAAATCATCAACCAAGATGGAAGTTTTGAAAATCATGATTTGCACACGCAATAGCCTCCATGAGGAGGGGGTTGCTCACACCCCACTCCCTAGTACCCCTAACACCAAGATTAGCAAATACATCTGCTAATCTGTTACCTTCTATAAAAACATGAGATATATAGTACTTGCCAAAGGAATTAATAATTTTGATAGCCTCAAATATCATGGGTTCAACACTCCATGATAGGGGCGAATGTTTTTTCAAATTATTAATAATGTTGAGAGAGTCCCCTTCAAGCCATACCTTCCTATAACCTTTCAATTGTGTCATCTTCAGGCCATGATAAGTTGTAATCGCTTCCACATAGTGGTTTGTCTAGGTTCCCAAAGGGAGCACCACCGCGGAGATGAACCTACCATCGGAATTTCTTAACACTTCCCCACAACCAGTAGGTCCCATATTTCCTTTAGCAGCTCCATCAAAGTTAACCTTCACCCATCCAACAGGAGGAGCTTTCCAAAAAACATCGTCTCTAGAGAGGCATTCCCTTTAGTGAGAGGAAGGGAAATATCACAGGGCAGTTTCCACTTATGCGCTATAGAAATATCATCAGGACTAAGCATAAACCTTGGCCCAATCTGGAAAGAAATCATATTTAATATGAAATTTGATGTTAAATGGAAACAAAAAAAATTAATACATGCACATCTTAATATTTATTTTTTAAAAATATATATTTATCAAAATTGGAAAAAAAATATCCATGCACTAAAGTTTGAAGTTATAAATACACAAAAAAATGGAAGGAAATAAATAAAATTTACTATATAAATATTGGTGTCTCATGTATCTTCATTTTGCAACATTTATTAGCAACTAAATTATAGTGTCAATTTATAAAAACTATATTTAAATAATTTTTTCAAAAAAATACAAACATAAAATATAATAAAAAAATGCATATTTTATCAGTTACATCATTTCAAAATTTAAAACATATATGCCACTTTTTAGTGATTCAAGTTTAAAATTGGATCAGTGTTGGTTATTTCTTTTATAAAAATGTGACACAACTTTGTAATTTTACCATTATATAATCTTTTATATGTATTTAGGCTGATTTGTTTGGCATCCATGACATAAGTATGGTATATATAGGAGGTAATGGTTAGTTTATTATCATCATATTGTAAATTTTATTCATGTTGTATACTTTTGGAGACTTGCCCCTTTGAAGTGGTATATTATTATTAAATATTTGTATCTTATTTCTACTATATTCTTCTCTTGTGTATAATTTATTTCATTACAAGTGGGGTCAAAGCGTGATCTTGGCATCCAAAGACAAGAAACAAGAGTCAAGTTTTCAAGCACATATCTCTCTCATTTTGAAAAAAAAACTAGAATCTAAAGAGATGATCAAGTACATATTAAAGTAGATACAATCAAAATCGAAGGTTAAGTAAAAAAATTGAAGAATTTATTGTAAAATTAGGGTTTCATCCTTATTTTTTTATATTTTTCTAGATCTCACAAATCATTATGAATTTGTTTGTCAATATTTTATTGATGCTAGTGAAAAATTCAAGAAAGTAACTATCACCAATGTCTAAATTAAAATCAGCCATTAGTGATTAAAAAAATATTTAACGAGTTATCTCAATTTTATAGTGCTCTTTATAAATTTACTCTACAAGCTACAATTTTTAAAATATTTCATATTTATTTACATTTTTATAAATCTTACACAAATTTATTAGGGATCTACACTATATATTTTTTATGTTGGGGTTCATATAATTCTTAAATCATGCATCCAAACTTGGATCAATGATGAAAATTAGATTTTGCACTATCAAGCCTAAATATACTAGGGACACAAACTAGAGGCTAGGGAAATAACACACCAATAAAAACTCTAGACAAAGAGGATATAAAATTGTATTTAGGCTCAAGAGGGACTTTAGATACATGATGCCATCTCCATTAGATGATAAAGTGGGCTAGTTGGAAGAGATTGTGCACAACATGCAAGTAGAAATGGATAACATGCAACAAGAATTTGCAAGCATCCATAAAACATTGTCTTCTATCAATGATTTTATATGATATATCATTATCAGAACCAAGTTCCCAACCCCATACATGACCCACTCTAAATTTTTTATCCAATCAATATTAAGCATTAGAATAGTCAAATGCTATCACTCGTTCTAGATCTTGAAATCTACTATCAAAAGAAGACATGTGGAAATTTGATGTAAAGGATGTGCCACTTAGATTAATCAAATGGAGCATTTTTCTATATTTTTCAAATCCCATGTGGAAAAAAGGTTACAATGGAATTCTTATATCTATAACTTGAGCAATTTTTTTGGTATAGATGTGTATGTGCTCAAAAGAAGAAGAAAACCATGTGTCATAACTGCTCAATTTTAATAGAAAATTTATAGATTTAATATTACAATATATAATAGAATTAATTTAGATAGTTATCCAAACTACAACAAATAGGATCATTCAATAATGGTATTCAACCATTCTAAAACCTATCTTTATGAGTAGAAATAATTACAAAGGATGTCTTTAATGATGTGTTTCTTGGTGGGCTCAAGGATCACATCTAACATGAGGTGCACATGTTTAATCTTCTTATTGTATCTAATTATTTTACCATGGAACATAGGGAAGTGGAAAATATTTGCTCCCAAAAGGTGGAGTTTTAGTAGCATAAGAGAGAATTTTTCATCACAACCTTTCCCTCATCTTACTAATTTGAATCCTCAACAAATTGAAATAAAAGGGAAAAAAGTTTATGTTTTAACTATGATAGAAAACACACTTGAGATCATAAATGTATTAAAATAAGATCTAAATTGAAGGGGTTGGTGAGGAAAAATAAAATAAATAATACGTATTAGAGTTCATTGATGAGAAAGTGATACCCAACCAAGTATTTATTTTCATGTACTTTCTAAAATTAACACCCCTCAAACTCTCAAGGTAGTGGTTTTCTTTAAAAAAGAATTAATATTGTTAATAGGCTCAAGAAGAACTCACAATTACGTACACAAGAATCTAAATATATTCATCCAACTTTAAAATTTCAATTCATAATTGTAGATGTGGTAAAATCAGTTGTTTAGGGAAATTCTATAGAATTGAACTTTCCATTAGAGAATACCAACTATATTTCCATATATATGTTATTTCCATGGGTGGATTATACAATCCTTAGAGAGTCCAATAGTTTAATACATTGGGAACAATTGAGATTAATTTTCATGATCTATTCATGTGTTTTCACTTAGAGCCTAGAAGATAGTTGAACTAAGAGGTTTGCATGAAAATTATCCATAGATGGTAAGCTCCCATAAGATGAAAAAGATACTTAACAAAGGGTCAAATGAAATTGTGTCCCAATTATATTAGTTAGAAGCATATCAATTGAAGGTTCCTACACTACTAGATGTATAAGTAGTTGTAGATGTGCATTCAATAGCTTTTAGAGATGTGCTAAATTTATTACCTCCCAAAAGAGCTCATGGTCATGTCATTCTACTAAAACTAGGAAGAAAATTACCCAACGTTAGGACCTATAGGTATCAAAATGTAAAAAAATAAAATTAAGAAGATGTTACGAGATGATAGAGACAAGTAATATCAAGCATATTAAGAGTTTAAATACTCATCTCCAATGTAATGGTGTACAAGAAATATGGTACTTGGTAGATGTGTTCTAATTATAGAGATCTCAACAAGTACACCATAAAAGATAACTTTCTAATTCTAGGAATTGATGATTTATTAGATGAAATAAATGGTGTTATTTATTTTACCAAAAATTATCTTAATTTTTGTTATTAAATTTCAAAACTTAGACAAGAGGATATACCTAAGATAGATTTCCAAACCCATGAGTGCCAATTATATGATTTTTTTGGTAATACCCTTTGGCCTCACAAATACACCATCTACATTTTAAAGTTTGATGAACTCTATATTCAAGTACTTTTTTGTAAAAAAAAAAATCTTCGGTATTTTTTAATGACATCGTAACAAATATCAAAAAATGGGGGAACACTTGGAATAGGTGAATCAAGTTTCAGACATTCTTGAACAACATTAGCTTAATGTTAATCCATTCCTTTGTATTTTTGGAGTCAAACTCATGGAATACCTAGGTCATATTATTTCATATGAGGGATTCAAAGTGGGCCCTCACAAGACCAAGGCCATAGTAGAATGGAAAATTCCCAGAATCCTCAAGAACCTATTATCGATGGTTTATTACAACTTACTAGTTATTATCGATGATTTATTAAAAATATGGCATAATAGAAAATGACTCACAAATTTATTAAAGGACTCATTTTAGTGGAATGAGGCAACTAGTAGGGAATTTGACAAACTAAAGGAAGTTGTGTGCATAAATATAGTGTTGGTGTCAACCACCTCCTAGGAGCACAACTTGCAAATAAATCTTCACAGATGAGAGAAGAAACACAAGGCTATTTCACCAGAGATGAAAATATTGAGATGAGATAATAAATTACATAGTATACAAGCCTTTTAAAGGCATGAAATAGGTGACGGGTGAACAACTACCCAATACGGGAAAAACCACCCGGATAATTAAACCTAAGATAAACTTAACACACTAATACCCCCCTTTTGTTGTTAGTCTATGGTCAGTGTGTTGTTTTTTGGTTTATGTTTTTTGGCTAGCTTTTTTTGATATTTGGACTTGATCTTTTTTGGCCCATGGGGCTCGATGTGTAAAGGGTACAACACCCTGTAAATGTTGCTTACTTAATCAAAAACACACTAAACCCCCCTTAAGTGAAAACTTAGGGAGAATTATTATCCAAAATGAAGATGCAATATGGGTCCCAACTACACAACCATGTTAGGTACCCATTTACAACTACAATGTAAAAAGGAAAAATAAATCTCTCACAACCAGAGAAAAGGAGAAAAACCCTGTGAGAAAAAAAGCCCTCTCCAAAAGAGAGAAAGGAAAAGCGAGATGCATGGATGGAGGACTCAATAACACCCCCCAAGGACTACATACATCATGTATATACAATCAATAGCCCCCTTACAATGTATAATCACCTGCAAAAATGGTAAGTTCCTGAAGACAAAACGTGATCCAATGTCGACAAACAACTTGTCTCCCTTTTGGAAGAAACAAAACCAAGTACAAATGCAAGTATGCTTCCCATTCTGGATAGGAATTAGCAAGTGAAATCCAAATGTAGGATGAAAATTTCTCTGAAATATACTCATGTGTTTCCAATACCTTGGAAGATGATGTCATGAACTAATTAGGAACATGTCCAATCAAAGTAGGAGGTGACAAACAAAGTACTACTGGAAACTAATTTTGAACATTCTCCAAAGAGAGGGATGGAGTGGCAAACGTTGTACCACAACTATCATCAAATAGGAAAATTAATCCCTTAAATGTTTCTTCCAAGTTTGAAATGTGAGATTCCACAAACAATGAACCAATGTCTGGAAAATATGAATCCTAATCGAGAAGACAATGAGAATCCTATTGCTTAGGAATGATGGAGGTACTTAATGAAAGTGGATCAACTATCTTTGATAAAGAATCAAGAACCTCTGAAGCAACTGCAACCTCATCTGAAGTCTCAAAAACCTCCAAAGGATCACAAGCATGGTTTATCTTCTCTAAAGTATAAAGAGGCACACTGGTATTGGAAAGAGGATCATTGAGAGATGGAAAATTATCAGGATCTTCATATGATTCTTGAATGTAAGTCTAAAGAGCATAAGGGCACTCAAGAACAAGTAAATCCAAAAGGTTGTCATAATTTTTATTCTCATAAATAACTCTAAATACTTGAGCCCTATATCCTTTCCAGATCATATACCCACAAGGTGTGCCTGGAATAGGAACTTCATTATACAAATATGGTAATAGATTTTGTTGACTAAGATGAGTGAGAATAAAATCACTCTATTGCCTAAAGTTCCATTTCTCCAAAGAAACCATAATTCTTCAAAAATTTCAAAGATAGTGTTTTCGCAAAAACCTTCCAAAAAAGAATTAAACCTAATTTGGTGCAAAAATTAGACGGCCCAATTTTTGATCTACATGCTGACACCAAGCAACTTCACCAAGAACACAAGCAACATAGCCTCCTATGAGACTTGCTCACAACAACTATAGATGAAGAGTTGTATATGAACACAAAAGAACTCTCACACCTGAAAAATGGGGATAAATGTTCCCAAAACAACCTCAAAGAAACTTGGGGCCTACACCACTTCAATTGCACAACTTGAACCCTAAATATTTAGGGAGTTTTTTATAAAATATTAAGTTTACAAAAATGGCCAAACAACACTAAATTGTGAATACCAAATCCAGGAATTGCAATCTCAGTTGGTACCATTCAAATACGGGAATACTTGAAGGAAACTCACGCCAGCTGCAAATTGAGAAAACAGATCATTCCAAAGTGCACGTCATACTGTAAACCAGAGAAATAGCACCTCAAATCTAGTTTTATCATGCCTCTCTTACTGCAAATCATGACTCGAATGCACAAAATTGGGCTTGCAAAAAAACATGCCTTTTGAGCAGCAAATCGCATGCCTCTTTTGAAAGAATCGTGCCCTCTCTCTATCTTCAAATCGCCTCTAAAGCACAGTGAAATCTGTTGTGATTTACGACCTACAAAATGGTTGAGAGAAGCTTCTGATGAATGTTTTGTCATCTACAGCCTCCTCCCCAAACACAATTCACCAACCGTTCTCTCTTCTATGAGAAAATCACGGCCTCCCCAAAAACATCTGCCAGAATGAATGTTGAGAAGCATTGGCCTAGTGGTCTCAATCGGCCCCCAAAATAGATACTATTTCAAACTAAAAAAACATCCTCCTCAATAGATTGAACATGGGCCTCACAAAAATGCATGCCAAATCACCAAGTGCGGCCTCTAATCACAAAATCGCACTTTTCAACAAGAAATCATTCTTCCAAACACGGTCGGGTCCTCCTGGCAAGGATACGGCCTCAGTAAAACAAAGATGTAGTCTCCCACAAAATCCTCCTCTCTGTTTTGAATTCGCGCCTTCAAACAAGAGATCAAGCCTTCGATGGAATTTTCCAGAAACATGAAAATGAAGAATAATTTGAAATAAGGCAATTTTTAAATTTAACAAATTTCAAATGTCGAAAAAACTTTGGAAAATAAATGATCTCAAAACAACTCAGATGAAAATTCTCAATGGTGGAAGAAGGCATAGGTTGAAGGCTCTGATACAATGTTGGTGTCAACCACCTCCCAGGAGCACAACCTACAAATAAATCTTCACAAACCAGAGAAGCAACACAAAGCTATTTCACCAGAGATGAAAATATTGAGATGAGATAATAAATTACATAGTATACAAGTCTTTTAAAGGCATGAGATATGTGACGGGTGAAAATATACCCGATACGGGAAAAAACCACCCGGATAATTAACCTAAGATAAACTTAAAACACTAAAATATAGTTCTAAATGCCCTATATTTATTTAAAACCTTCATTATGGAATTTGATTCTTTTGGGTATGGCATAGGAGTAGTACTTATGCAAGAGGGAAGACCTAGCATTTTACAATCTCCAAATCAAAGGTAAGAATTTGTTAAACATTTATAAGAAGGAAATTATGGTTATCCTCAAGTAATGAAATAGTGGATACCTTATTTAATGGAAAGATAATTTAAGGTAAAGAGAGATCATGATAGTCTCATATACTTTTTGGGATAGAGTAAAAGAGAAACAAAAATGAGTTTCAAATATATTGGGACATGACTTTGAGATCATTTACATGAAAGAAAAAGAGAATCTTGTGGTTGATTATTTATCTAGGAGGGATAAACTTGTAGAGCCAATGATTTTTATAATTTCCATAATATAAGTAGATTGGGTGGATGAGGCACAAGAATAATGGAAGGACATGAACTCTAAAAAGATTCAATTGTGCCAATTAAATTTGTATGGAAAGAATATCATTTATGGTACAAGGATAAGTTGTACCTATGTATGAACTTAACCCTTAACTTTCAGTTTTTTCCAAAGCTTTATGCTTCTCCAATAAGTGTGCATTTAGGCTTCTTAAGGGCTAGAATCATAAAATCAAGTAAAATTTATTTTGAGATGGGATTAAAGGGGAGATCGATTAATTTATAGAAAAATACATGGTATGCTATAAAAATAAAGGGGCGACAAATATTGCATGGTTGTACAAATTTTCATTTCTTATTTCTATGGATGTACACATCAAGTTTTATTTATGCTTTGTAGGTGTATTTTCCTCTTCCTTGTAGTTCATGACTTTGTTGCCCAATGGAGTAAGCACCTAGGAGTTGAAAGACCAAACATGTTTTATTTAATCGTCTATTTTTTCCTTTATAGTCTATGGTTAGATTAGTATTATACATACATCCACTATTTAGTGGTATAAATTAGGGAAGATTTTAAGTAGCATCATATACCTAATATTATTAAAGAAACATGTCATACATGTCTACACCTTGCATGTGTATGAAATGTTAAGTGGATTAATTTGTGGGATATAACTTAGTGTTGTCATCTTTAGGTGATTATAAAAATATGTATTCATCATTTTAATAATATTTTTTACAAGTATTTAGTATTTGACCTAGTGGAAAATCTTGGGTTCAAGCATACATTGGGTATAGTTTCTTTTATTTAGTCATGTTCAACTTAATATATTATATTTCCTATGAAGGATAGCTCTTGTAACACCCTTATAGGTTTAGTTGAACCCAAACTAAAGAAGAGAATGTCACTCTTAGAAATTATCCTTTAGTCATCCACTCTTTGTTGATCCATTATCATATTCTTTTGAATCCAAGGAATATCTAGCCTTGAAGATAGATTAGTACTTCGGGATTGTTGAATTTACTTTGAAATCCAAAAAAGGGTGCCATCTTTGAGGATTCATTAATTGGTTAAATTTATTTAAATACTTTTCTAATAGAAGGTGACCTAAAAAGTTTTCAATCTTGGTGGTTTTTTTTCAAGGATTTCCTCATTCAATGTGGTGGTGAATATATTGCCATGATTTAAGCTGTTTGCAATTGGTTCAACTCTACTACATATTGTAGAGTCGTAAATTGTCACCCTTGATAATTTCACACTACGTTTTGCTCCCCCTAAATTATTGAACCTAATTGGGTCCCTAATTTCCAAAATTATGCATTCTATAGCCCATTTGTACCACTTTTCCAGAAATTGCAAGCATTGAACAAATGCATCTAATTAATATTTTTCCCTCAACACTTAATGTCCTGGAGAATAGGGTCAAGGCCCATTTTCCTAAGGGCGAATGGCTTCCCCCTATTTTCTTGGGGACCAATTTTGGACATGTCAAAGTGTCCATCTTAACATTTAAAATTCAAATTTCAAATGTCAGTTATCGGGATTTAATTCTCGATAAATTAGAGAAATGCCTATAAATACCTATTTATTACATCATTTGAAATCTAACAAGCACCAAGTATAATTTATGATCAATTACTATTATCAAGAGCATTATCAAGCAAGTCAATATTAGCATTTCAAAGCTTTATTGTAGAAATTCAAGATCCTAACATCTTGTCAAATCTTATGTGAGTTTATGTTATCATTGTGTTATGAAGGCTAACACTTTTGTAGGTCTCAAAAGAATTCAAGAAAATCAAGAAAGTAAGATCCAAGACCTTGAGGTGATGTGTATGAATTCAATCCTTCAAGGAATCCATTAAAGGGTGGTGAGTTGCAGCACTTTGTGATTTCATCATTCCTTCCTACTCATTATCATTCTATCATTGACATTGCCATTGTGGAAATGGAAACACTTACACGAGGTTTGACTGAGGCAAGCCCCTAAATGGCCCAATATTTTGCCTCTCTTTGAATGTGCAGGTTTTAGGTTTGAAGAGGAATGAGGGAATCTTGAAGAAAAATTGTTCATTGTTTCATTTGAAGCCTTACATCTTGTCAACAAATAGAAAATCACTTACAAAATTATCCAACAGTGTTCCGACAATTCTATTACTGAAAATCAGAAGCTTAGATCTATCATTAGAAGACCCCAAAAATAGAGTAGAAGTGTCATACAAAGACCCATTCACCCAAGGGTGACCCAGTCCTACTATAGCACTCAGATCCAACTTCTAATGACAAGTACAAATTCCTCTACACTTTCCAGATCTACCTGCAACTTATTGTTTCAGTCTGTGCATTATTGGGATCTTGCATTTTTCATATTAGGTGATATAGTTTAATTAGGTTAATCATAGCAAATAAATTCTAGATCATTATAATCCTTAATAGGATGGAGATTTGGGTATGATTGTCTCGCCTTCATGATTGAAAGTTAATCTATTCACCTTGTTAATCTCCATCTTAATAAAACATAAGAAAATACTCAACAACCCCAACCATTTCAATCCTAGGTTTACATAGTATACCTAGGGTTCCTTATTTTCTTTGTTTCATTTTGGTGAACTCAACCTATTAACATTACATACCTTCTAAAAACTACATCCTAGATCAAAGTTTTGCATTGCATTGTTTTGCATATTTCATTTAGGGTTTCACTTTTGCATCATAAAAAGTCACAAAAATTCAAAAAAAATCATATCATTTTACATCATTGGTTGCATTATGATTCATTTCAGTCACCTACATCAGATCTACATTGAAAATTGCATTCATAATTGTCATTATTATTATTTTTTTAAATAAAAGGCAGTAAGCCGACTATTTGTATTTATATATTAGTATAAAAGATTACAATATCATAGTGCTTGAGTGGAGATATAATTTTAAGTACATCATATCCACTCGCATATGTGTACCAAGATATGTAGTATTTTTATTGTTACACTTTTTTTTTGCATCATATTGTTTTAATTTGACCAAATTATGGAAAAATACTCGGTTATAGACATATTTGCACACAAAATCAGAACCTTTAGATAGCATAATAAACAGTCAACTTTTGAATTTTCAAAACCCCTATCAAGGATTCAAATGCCCTTGGGTGCCCCTTTCCTTGTACACTTGCATTAACAAGATTTTCTAGTAGAAGGTAACTTGGAAAATTTTCAACCTTGGTGGTTTTTTTAAGGATTTCCTCATTCAATGAGGTGGTAAATATATTGTTATGATTTAAGGTGTTTGCAATTGTTTCAACTCTACTACATGTTTTAGAGTTGTAAATTGTCACCCTTGATAATTTCACATATGTTTTTCTCCCCCTAAATTATTGAACCTAATTGGGTCCCTAATTTCCTAAATTATGCATTCTATATCCCATTTGTACCACTTTCCAAGAAATTGCAAGCATATAACAAATGCATCTAATCAATATTTTTCCCCCAACACTTAATTCCCTGGAGAATAGCGCTAGGACCCATTTGCCTAAGGGTGAATGGGTCCCCTTATTCTACCAAGGACCAATTCAGGACATGTCAGAGTGGCCATCTTAACATTCAAATTTCAAATTTCAAATTTCAGCTATTGGGAATTAATTCTCGGGAAATTAAAGAAATGCCTACAAATACCTAGTTATTGCATCATTTGAAATCTAACAAGCAACAAGGATAATTTATGAGCAATTACTATTATCAAGAGCATTATCAAGAAATTCAAGAGCAACATTTCAAATCTTTATTGCAGTAATTCAAGATCCTAACATCATGTCAAAACTTATGTGAGTTTATGCTATCATTGTTTCATTAAGGCTAACAGTTTTGTAGGTCTCCAAATCATTCAATCAAATCAAGAAAGAAAGATCCAAGACCTTGAGGTGATGTGTATGACTTTAGTCCTTCATGGAAGCCATTGAAGGGTGGTCAGTTGCAACACTTTGTGATTTCATCATTCCTTCCTACTCATTATCATTCTATCATTGATATTGCCATTATGGAAGTAAACACTTACACGAGGTTTGACTGAGGCAAGCCCCTAAATGCCCCAAAATTTTCCCTCTCTTTGAATGTGTAGGTTTTAGGTTTGAATAGGATTGAGTGAATCTTGAAGACAAATTTTTCATTGTTGCATTTGAATCCTTACATCTTGTCAACAAACAAAAACTCACCTACAAAATTATCCAACAATGTTTTGATAATTCTACAACCGGAAATCAAAAGCTTAGACCTGTCATCTAAGGACCCCAAAAATAGAGTAGAAGTGTCATACAAAGACCCATTCACCCAAGGGCAACCCAGTCCTAATAGGGAACTTAGATCCAACTTCCAGTGACAAGAGCACAATCCTATGCACTTTCTAGATCTTCCTATAAGTTATTGTTTCAAATGTGCATTGTTGAGATATTACATTTTTCATATTAGGGACCATATAGTTTAATTAGGTTAATCATAGAAAATCAAGTCCATATCATTATAATCCTTAATAGGATAGAGATTCAGGTCTAATTGGTTCATCTTCATGGTTGAGATTCAATCTATTCACCTTGTTAATCTCCATCTTAATGAAACGTAAGAAAATACTCAACAACCACAACCATTTCAATCCTAGGTTTAAATGGTAGGCATAAAGATTTTTTATTTGTTTCAAATGTGTCACAAATTCATTATTGGAAGGTGTACAACATCTCCCATCGAGATTTGTGGCATTTTTTAATAGCCTCCCCTTGGTCCTTATCTAAGATGGTAGCAGTTTCCTAAATAGGTGTGCCTTTTGGGGAAAATGGCTAGCTCAACTTCCAATAAGTGGTATCAAAGAAAGGTCATGGTTTTGAATCCCCTTGATTAATGATGAGGTGGATATTGTTGTATCATGTCCAACATCTCCCCTCAATATTCATGACATGGTTTAACAACCTCTCGCGGGTCCTTATCTAGGATGGTAACGGTTTCCTAAATATGTGCACCTTTTAGGAAAAACGGCCAGCTCAACTTCCAATATTCATATCCCAATATGTGGTAATTTTTTATAAGGTATACAAGTCTGATATATCTTCTTCATGGCAACAATATGCTTCTATAAAATAAAAATATTCTTATAAGAAGTGTGGTCTTGCTTCAATATGTTATATAGTTATAATCATGACCCATAAGTTTGAAATTTTCTCTAGAGATGATCTTTCTTATGTATCTTCTCTTGATTCAAGCCCTAAATATTATGTTGATCATTTTGCTAGATTATTATAGTGATGCATATTATCCTTGTTCTATTTTTCATGATCATATATGTAATCCAAACATGGAGAAATACCTTAGCATATGTGAACATGACATATGTTGGCTTCATATTGTCTATAAGATTTATATGAACATTAGTGACCATCAAGTTTTCCTTTGTGATGAAGATCAACCCCCTAATGATTTGGATGATGGTGATGCTTAAAATTAGAATCCTTTATGTGAATCTAGCATACAATTAAAAGTGATGTTAAGTTACAACACACATTTTAAATTTAATACCAACTTGTAAAATATTATATTGATGTTATACTAAGCTCATTATATTCCAATTTTAGATGAAGGAAGAAGTATTTTTTTGTGCATACTAGAAAGATAGGTATATTTTTCTTTACCATGTGAATTGGAGATGTTCTATTTTTTCCTTGGTACATATGAATAGTTTAGTAAGTGTTCTAACATCATGCTCATGGATGGTGGAGGTTAACATTAATACATATGTCACAATATTAGTGTTAAACTAGTTTTTTATAATATACCTTGTGATTTCATAAAAAATACATGAAATTTATGGTAATATGGTGGTAAGGATCAATAACCTACTACTTATAGGTGGTTGTGCTAGTGAATCTAATATTGAGTTTGATCTTGGATCAACAATAAATTTTTATGTGATTATGTATGCATGTGAGGGATAAATTTTGTTTCACGTGAGTGGTGGATGCATCATCAATTTGATAGATTACATATAATAATACCATAAATTCTTGCACCTTTCACATGTATAAAGTTTTAAGTGGATTCATTTGTGGAGTTATAGTATTATTTTCATCTTTAGGTGCATATGCAAGGATTTAGTTGTCAACTTAATAAGAGTCTTTAAAAATATTCAAGTGGTCTTTGACCTAGTGACAAATCTTGGTGTCAAGAATATATTTGGTATAAAAATTATTGGTTAAGTTCATGTTCATATTAATCTTTTATATGTCCAATTAAATATACCTCTAGGAACACCCACCTCAATTTAGTTGAACCCAATGTGGAGGGAGAATAGTCACTCTTGGGAATTTTCCTTTAGTCAACCACACCCTATTGGTGATAATTTATCCTATCCTCATAATGAAAAAAATACCTAGCCTTGAAGATAGTTAAGTATTCTTGGATTGGGGAGCTATAACTTTGTAACCCAACAAGTAGTATAAAACTTCATCCAAAATGTCTCCATTTTTGGCACTACATGGGTACCATCATTCATCCATCATCTTTTAATTATGGGTGCACGCAAAGGTTGTATAAGTTAAAGAACACATTTAATACCAATAATAGGTACTCTCTAGTCTCAAGGAGAACTTGGTAATGACACAAAATACAATGAATTAGAAAATTGATTAACACCATAGTGATAGAAATTTTGAGGTAGGAGATTAGGTCTTTTGTGATTAAAATTGTAGACACTTAAAAATTTCTTGACTAATATTGCACATTTGAATCTTATTACTAACACCATTTCGTCCTAAAGTCACCTCTTTTTCAATTGTTTAATTGAATAATCTAGGTAGTTGTTTAATTAAATGCATCATTTTCTCCTATTAATAAAATGATCAATATTATTTGGCTAATTCATCCCCTTTCAAGCTAATTTAATCTTATTTAATTAGTTAATGCCAATTATTTAATTAAATTGCTTATGTCTTCTCATTTAATTAATTATTCAATTGTCATTTAACCACCTTTCATTAAATAACTTAATTATTTAATGAGAATCCTAATTTCACTCATCTTGCATAATTGGCTAATTTCTCTCACCCTCCCACTTGCAAGGGAATATTCCTCCATTTGAACTCCTCCAAAATAGAATATTCTTGTAACAAACTTCCTAACAACTTTCTAATTTTTAGGAAGTGTGCTTCTTTGAATCAATGAGAGACATTGATTAAATCCTTGATCCTTGTCAACTTGCATTCCATTCCATTGATGAGAATCATTGATCCATGCCTTCACCTCTCATTGCTTCTCATCCATTGATTGATCAAATCAATCCTAGCCATTGATTCACCATTTTCTCCTATAAATACTCATCATTTCTTTGAGAAAAGGATCCACTTCCATTTTAGAAAAATTATGTTGCACATTTACATAGTCACTTTAATCCATTGCATCCATTTTAGTATTTAACATCCATTTTTAGTTAATCTTGCATCCATTTTAGCTTATTTTCATCATTGGCGCTCATCTTTGAACTGGTTTCATCAAATGGATTGGGAAAGGGCTGACATTCCACATCAATGCAACACCAATCCACAAATGGGATGAGGTTTGAGATATTATAGTAGTTTCCATTATGCATTCTGGTTTGTTTCATGTTTTAATGGTTTATGTGTTCATTGTTTTCAAGAATTTCATTGGGAGTATAGCTTAACTAGTTAGTTATTGCTTAAAATCTATTGGATCTAGTGTGTTTAGTTGATGTTATGATTATACTCACAACAACCATATAAGTAGATGTCACAAAAACATTATAAGAATGATAAAACATTTCATCTAAGCCTTATGTGTCTTACAAGGTCTTTCAAAAGAGTGGTAATGTAGAAACAAACTAGAGTTACATAAGTCAACAAGAATGCATCCCATCTTCCATTTTTTCTACTTGAAGAAGGTTATTAGATAAAGAGTTTCAACACACACAAATTTAAAATATTTTTATGAGGAGGAAGAATTATTTTTGAAATTTGGGGGAATCCTTAAAACTATTTTATCAAGTGGAAGAATTCTCCTAGCAAAAATGCAGCATGGGAAAATGAAGATTTTTTCAAAAGCATCCACTGTTGATCTAAATTGAGAATAATGATTCTTTGAAAATGGAGAATGCTACAACCTTTTCCTATTAATTATACTATGATATGTATATTAATTTATGAATATAATAACCATTAATTAAGTTACATGATTTTTTATATAATCTTAATAGGTAGTTAGGTTGGCCTAGGTGGCATTCCTGGCATATGTATGGAAGATATAAATGTTGAGATTTTTCAATCTCTAGTCCAATGGTTAAAAATAAAAGATTCATTACCAAGCTATAATATCAATTAGTCATTTACAAGGATAAGAATATTATAATATGAAAATATAAAATTTGTTTGTAAATCTAAAATTAAGTGTACTTAATCCTAGAACTACCATAAAGAGAAGAAATATATTTAAATTATAAAACAATATTGTTTCATCACATAACATAGTATTTATGTGGAGTAACAATTTTGGATGAAAACTCCACCAAGAAGAGAGGACAATCATATTTAAACTTGAAATTTGGATTATAATACAATCATACTACCACTCTTATTTGCCTTCAGTATTGTATCACCTATGTACCTATTAACAATCTTAACAACCTCTTCAACCTATATTTATTCCATTACTCTCACTTTTCTACCTTTACCACTATTCAAGGCACCAATTTATAGAGTTGTTGAAATGTGAGAGAAGCCAAAACCATCAAAGATGGCACCCAAAATTCCTCTTCCCATTTCTAACACCTCCAACCTTTTGATTGCCTCCCAAAATTTGGAAGATCATTAGAAATGCATCCCAAAAGCATTCAAGGTAGAAGTGGATGCTTTTCCCAAAATATATTGGGAACTCATTATGTATAAAATCATCAACAAAGACTTCTAGCACAAAAAGTTATTTTTCATGTGACGGTCCATTATTCTTTAAGGAGACTATGGAGGTGAAAACTCTCCATGAGATTGCTAACCTCACAGATAAACTTATAGAGCATGGCATTTAGATATCTGTGAGACCCCATATTTTGTGCTCCTATTTTATCTATGGTCATTAGTGTTTTCATACTAGATACTTTCATGATGAACATTTTATTTAGTATCTTATAGATGATATTTTTTTCCTATTCATGGATGTTTTTTTTCATGTTGGTTATTAGGTGATGGATTTGCACATGTTATTTACTGATTCAATAAGGGTATCATTGTTTTATTAATTGGATGTGTGTGGGTAATAAATAATTGAGAGTAATATATGTTAATTTTTATGATTATTAGATTTGTTCCTAATTGATTTGTGTTTGATATGATAACTTACATAATGGAGTTATTTTGGCTATGTTATCTGGATGATGTATTGACACTTCATGTTGAAGTGAATAGGTGGATTTTCAATGCCAATGGTAGATGGGGTTATCTAGCCACTCATTTTTTTTCCTAGAATAATAACTAACCCAAACTTGTATGGTGTACTAAAGTATTTTGGCCAATGTTGTGAAATATGTGTTGTTGGTATTATGTAAATTTTGTTTTAATGTGAAAATAAATTTAATTATCTTTTAAATTTTTCTTGAGTGATTTTTATTCTTTTGTGCCTTTTTGTACCTTTATAAGATTTACATTTCATTTTTTATGGTTTAGAAATTTTCCTAAGTGTGGGATCTATAGGTTAAGGGTTAATTTTTATCATAAAACACCTTAAAGGGGGTTTATAACCCACTTTTATGTCCCACTCTTAAGAGTGGAGGGTTTTGAAAGTGGTTAATTGGTTGAGTTGGTTGGGGAGAGGAAGTTATATTCCCCTTTTCTTTCTAAATTTTCTCTCTTAGTGGAAGAGGGGGTTGTTCCATTTTCTTTTTGGTGTTTTCCATTTTATTGAGTTCTTTTGTGGGAGAGGAGAAGGATTGTGAAGAAGGAAGAAAGGAGGAGATTTTGGGAAGGAGAAGGCTAGTGAAGGAATTCTTCAACAAAGATAATCTATTAGTGGGATTTAAGCATTTTAAGGTAGGATTATTTTCCTTTCATGATGAATAATTTTAAGTGATGTGTATGGTGATTTTTTCTTATGCCCTTTGTAATTATTCACTTGATATTTTGGGGTTTTCAATTGGGGAAAGGTTATTTTGATGTCTTTGTGGTTTTCTTCTTTTGTGTGTTTATTATGAGAGTTGACCACCTCTTGAGAGACGGTTTGGTCCTCCTTATGCATGGGGTAGATTGGGAGTGCATCCCTTTAATAGTTGTTTTTACTATTAGGGTATGATTACCCACATTTATGAGTATGAATATGAGCATCCTACATTGAATCTATTTGGAGGAAAAATGGGTTTGATGATGGGTTGTGTTTGATGTTCTATTTTGAAATTGTGAGAAGTGAAATTGAGATTTATATTTAGTATTGACATGGGTAACTTTCCCTTTTAGGGAAGAGTCCCCACTCCCCCTTAGTGGATCCCATTTGGGGTATCAAATGTGATAAAAAAATGGTTGTAAAAGGAGTTTGAAAAGTGTTGTACCCATATGTGTTATGTGTGTAATATGTATACCCAAATTGTTTTGTTGTTATGAAGAAATGTGTAAATGTTTCTCTAAAGTGGCTACATAACCCCTAGCATGAGGTTGGGTTGTCTCAAAACCCTAAAGTTGGATGGAGATCCCATTGGCCTTAACATTTTTCTCTTCTTTTATTTTTGTTTTCTTTTTAGGATTTATGAATTTTGGTGAAAGTAATTGGAGATGGTTCCTGTTGTGTGGTCTCATAACACACCCCAAGATTGTAAGGCTTGGGGACATAGAAAAAAAAAATTACTCTTATGGTATGAGCTAGCTAGTTGGAAGATCACCAGAAGCAAACAGTAAAGGAAATCTTTAATTAAAGAGTACTTTGTAATAAAGTGTTTTGGGTATAGGATACCAGATACCGAGAATGTTTGAAAGGTGGAAAAGGTAATGAAAAATGAGTAGAGTGTTCCGGTATGATATTTGAATTCCAGTAAGATGGAATTCTGGTAAAACCGAAGTCTAGGGAAAGTTTACGAGTAAAGCTGAATATCGGGTATTGGGTTACGATGTAAAGTGGGTTTTTGAGATTTTGTGATTATCTAATGAGTCTAATAGTCCAGTAATCCGATATATGTAGAAGATAATCATGCAAGGATTTATAATGTTCTTAGAAAGCATGTTATTTATGAGAAATTTTTGTCATAACATTTGAATAATGGTTTTATTTACATGAGATGTTTATAAATGTTTGTTTTAAAGGGATTTAATGTGTGGAATTTGTGATTGTAGGAAATGTGGATTGTGATGCAAAGTTTGCGTATGGACGATAAGGAAAACATGAATCACGGATAGAATCATTTCCAGTTCGGGTTGCATACTCTGGGAGTTTATAATGAAAAAGGCTTTGAGTCCACTAGAATGCTAGAAATTTTGATATTGTACATGCGGTGGAAACAAATTTCAATCTCTAGGGAAGCCCATTCCCAAGAGTAGTATTCCCAAACCAGAAACAAGTGTCGGAACTGAATCATAAAAGAATCATTCTGAATGTATGGGAAGTTCCTACACACTATCTTGATTCCATTTATTATCCTGGTGATAATAAAATATTACGACCCGAAGAGCTTCAATGAGCAATTGGACTTGATCTTCAATGTCTTCAATTGTAGTTTCTTGGTCAATCACTACCTTCCATGTGCCTTGATATGATTGGTCCTTGGACTTTCTCTCATGTATTTGTCTTATCCTATCTGTTTCTTGTGTTCTATAAAAGTCCAGAGGATATCTCTTTTAAGTTAAGTTCAGAATTTGTGGATGTCGGAAGAGCCAAAATATCTCTAAGTTTTGTTCTTTTTTCTTGTATTCTGAATCATTTTGAACTAAAAATTTGTATGCACGTAGACATTGATTAATATCAAAGCCAATTTGATAGCTACCTATCTCATGAATCTTTTGTAGTTGGTTTTTTTAGTTCAGTCAAACAAAGACTGTATGTTGTGTTGTTTAAGGGTGCATGTAGAACCTACTTGGTGTCCAAACTTAAACCCCTCTCTTTAAAAGCTCACACCATTTTATATGTAGTTGTGAAACAATCTGGTGAAGTATAAAGTGATTTTCTTTGATTTAATTAATTCTTTGGGGAATGCATGGAGAATAACCAAGAGAAATTTTAATTTTCAGTATTTTTATACTTTATTTTAGAGTAGATGTTTAAATTTTTGAAAATGTTCCAAAAAATAGCTAAATAGGTGGAAATTTATTGAAAATCTTTCATTTTCTATGAAATTGTTGAATGCTTAAAGCTAAATCTACTTAAGTGATAGCAAATGAAATTGTTGATGTTCATGAAATATTATTATAAATCTTTTGATTTCATGATATTTTTTCTTAAGATCCAAATTGAAAACTCAACGTCTAATATGTATAATTCTAAAAAACATATTCCCTTTGAGATTAACACCAAAATCACATCATACCCTGGAGTGAACCTAGTACGATCATGACCTAATTACCAGAGACTTGGGATTAAATTGAGTCAGTCTTTTGTTCTGTTAAGGCAGATTCCCCTTTAGATTGTCTTGTTCCATATATTTCAAGAAGGATAGGCTCTTTGTAGTTTGTTTGTGAAGATTTTTATTCACCATGTTGTTGTGAGTGAAATCATCATCAACAAGAATTGGCACTAGAAGGAGGGCGTATTTTGAATTTTATCTAGTCCTGAGTTTACGAAGAAAGTTTGTAAAGTGAAATTGAATACAAGCTGGTATTTCAGTATGGAAGTTGAGAAACTTTGGAAAAACTTTAACCAGAGATTACATCCTTTGAGTTTTCTCACCTTTGGTAGAGTCACCGACTATAGAATTCACGATACGACTGATCATGGTGAACTTGATTGTAATTGTTTTTTAACTAGGGTAAGATTGGCCATGTGTAAAGTGATTCCATTAACAAAAGAAGTCCTAACTGCTAGAAGAAAAGAGTTGTTAGTGAAAATTGCGTGCAACCCTAATAGAACTGGAAATATTAAAAAAATAGCTAATACATCAAAATAGTTAGATAACTGCAATTATTATAACAAAAATCATAACACATTGTAGGAAAATAAACAAGAATGTCGAGATTTTGAAATATCACATCAAAAATGAGGAAATGACATTAATGAGTCATCATTCTCCTTATACATGGAAAATGCAAATGAAGAAAAGGAGTAGGAAAATCAAGGGGGAGATGCATATATTTTACCTCAAGCCGAAATTTTACAAGATAAAAAAGGAAATTTTCCTAATTTTATGCAAGATACAGAGTATCATTCTTTTACTTTTTCTCTCTTTGATAACAATATAAATTGTGATATATCTTGGTCTAACAAAGTGAAGAAAGGACCAAAGACATGAAGATTTTTGGAGGAGAAAGTCAAAAAATGGATGCAACCGTTCATGGAAATGAATAGAATACATGGAAAAACCATGAACCGGGGCTGGAAGAAGGTAGAGTATGGTCACATCAGATGAAGTGTGTGCAATCAACCTTTAATGAGGTCATTTTCATACATATGAGCCAAGTCATTGGTAAGTACACCTTTGAATTTATGATTATCAAATGCAAAAAAAAAATAATAATTCATTGTTACAGTAGAATTGTTAAGATTTTTTTGAATGAATTTAAAGATAAGCCTGTTGTAATTCGTACCAAAATGACAATGGAAATAGTCATAGAAATTAGAATTAGTTGCTTTGTTAGGGTTAATCACTTGTTAGATTAAAATTTTGGTTAGTTAGGGTTAGTTTAGTTTTTTTTTCTTAGGGTTTGTTTTGTTTTGTTTTGTTTTTCTTTGTTTTTGCTTTTCTTTATTTTTTCTATTTGGACCTTGA
This sequence comes from Sequoiadendron giganteum, assembly GCA_007115665.2. Classification (NCBI taxonomy): domain Eukaryota; kingdom Viridiplantae; phylum Streptophyta; class Pinopsida; order Cupressales; family Cupressaceae; genus Sequoiadendron; species Sequoiadendron giganteum. Next base: position 668,666,651 of record CM021100.1, read on the forward strand.
ATTTGCAATTTTTTCTTAACTTATCTTGCATGCATGAGATTTAATCCAAACATTTGTAAAATGATACAGTGAAATGCAAAATGATAAAACCATACACAGTAAACACATGCTTTAAGATGTACTAAGAGCTATATATGTGTATAGCATGTATATACATGAGTATCACAATTCTTGCTTCAAAAGATCAAAAAGTCAAAAAAGAGTGAGCCTAGCTACAAGTGGTAGTAGTCATTCAGTCAATATGGGATGCCTCATATATCAAAGCTAAATACCCTATATAGGAAAGTTCCTAGTGAGTTTCAAATTCACGAATGTGGAGGTCTGAGAGGAAAGGCCGAAGAGGAACCACTTCCCCATGCTCCACGAACCAAGGAATATCATCCATCGAGGGGATTCTGATGGTCGGGTGTGCTACAGATAAAATTGTGTCTATATTCTCCAAGTATTCAATCATCACTATCAAATTGGCAGTCAAGTGAACATCTTCCACAGAAATCCCTATATCTAGAAGAGATGCTACAAAATGAGAAGCCACGTCAGAGTAAAAGTGAAAGTAGCAGCTAGATTCTACATAATTTTCCCTAAGTATTAAGCACAAGTTTGGTATAGTGAAATTGGAAGTCTTAATGAAGAAAACCTTTTCAAGCCTCTGTGATGTGATACTTCCTAAGAAAAAATTATGGTGGCAAGAGCAGCTTAAGAAAATTGGAGTATCCATGGCCTAGAAGTAAATGAGAATAAATAGAGCAAAAAGAATACAAAATCAAAAAAACAAAGCTAAGAAAGTGTGTGAAGAATTCAAGAAGAAATGCAGAATTTATAGAAAATTGTGAGGAAGTTGTGGTACATAGTTTCCTCGAGTGAAGTATTAGAAATCGTAAGCAAGGTGGAAACCAGACAATTGTCTACAGAACATAATATTAAATCAAATTAATTCTTTACACATTGTTGGTGATAAATTGCTTCAAACTTGAGTAGTACGAAGATTGTGAATCAAGCAAGTTGAAGATTTTGAAGTTAATAGTGGTCATTTCAAATATTTTTTTAGACGTATTAATAATGGAGGTGCTTGTGTGTGTGGAATAGAAAAGAAAATGAAGTCGGTAATGCAATACCCATCATCACCCGGGTAAGTGGAAAGAAGTGATATGTGCAAAGTCAGGCCTGTGAATTTAATGAAGAATAATGTGATCATGTTTTGATGTAATCATGACAATCTTGATCCATTAATGAGGTGTAGTGCCATCAAATCAGAAGTGCTAACCAAATATTTAGCAGTTGCCATAAGATTTAATCGGAAGGGTGGTAACTAATGTTTCTAAGTGTAGATTTAATTTTGTGATTAAAATGTTCGTTGCTAAATTTTAATGTATGCATATCTTTTAACACATAGCGAGCTGTAGTTAGCTAGGATTTGGCATAAGGTGGTAAAATTTAGCCGGAAACATGCGTCAACAAGGAATTATTAAGTGATTTTTTGGGAAATGGTGAATTGAGGAAGGGATTTGCATTGAATGAAAATTAAAAGGTAACCTTCACTACCACTGTAATTCCCAACCTAATAGCAGGATTCACTACCTGCAAGTTCAAAATGAGCTATTATTGAAATATCAAAAGTTGAAAAATGAGCTATCATTGCAATATCTAAAAAAAAAAAGAGAGATAAAAATCAACTCTTTAGGCTATCCAAATAACTCTATCGGGGCTATAGATGCCTAACTAGTGGTAGAGCTATGTTTGGGGGAATTACAAAGATAACCTTGTTAGGGCTATGGATGCTTGACTGGCAGAAAGGCTCTAACCTTCGTTGGCTTTGGAGGATTACCATATTATGTAGTTCAATTTCAATGAACTGATTCTTTTTACTGAGTTTCAAAAATTGGAATTAATCAGAGCATGCATGGATGTTTCCAGGGGAATTTTACTTTTTATGCCATAATCTAGGTAAAGGTAAAGGTTATTGTTTTCAAATATGCATAAATTATAATTTACAATTGGTGATTTAATTTCAAATTTTGTTTAAATTTGGTTTTATTGGTTGCAAGTTGTTGTGTGGTCTCACAACATGCCGCAAGATTGTACGGCTTGGGGATGCAGCAAAAAAAAAAAAATTACTCTTATGGTATGAGCTAGCTAGTTGGAAGATCATCTGAAGAAAAAAGTAAAGGAAATCTTTAATTAAAGAGTACTTTGTAATAAAGTGTTCCGAGTATCAGATATTGAGAATGTTTGAAAGGTGGAAATGGTAATGAAAAATATGAGCAGAGTGTTCCAGTCCGATATTTGAAGTCTGGTAAGATAGAAGTCCAGTAAAATTGAAGTTCGGGGAAAGTTTATGAGTAAAGTTGAATACCGGGTACCGAGTTACGATGTAAAGTGGGTTTTTGAGATTTTGTGATTATCTAATGAGTCTGATAGTCCAGTAATCTGGTATATGTAGAAGATAATCATGCAAGGATTTATAATGTGCTTGGAAAGTGTGTTATTTATGAGAAATTTGTGTTATAACATTTGAATAATAGTTTTATTTACATGAGATGTTTATAAAAAAAAAAAAAATTAAAGGGATTTAATATGTGGAATTTGTGATTGTAGGAAATGTAGATTGTGATGCAAAGTTCGAGTATGGACGGCCAGGAAAACTTGAATCACGGATAGAATCATTTCCAGATCGGGTTGCATACTTTGGGAGGTTATAATGAAGAAGGCTTTGAGTCCATTGGAATGTTAGAGATCCTGGTATTGTACATGCAGTGGAAACAAATATCAATCTCTGGGGAAACCCATTCTCGAGAGTAGTATTCCTGAAGTAGAACTGAGTGTCAGAACTGAGTGATAAAAGAATCATTCTAAATGTATGGGAAGTTCCTACATGCTATCTTGATTCAAGTTATTATCCTGGCGATAATAAAATATTAAAACCCGAAGAGCTTCAATGAGCAATTGGAGTTGATCTTCATTGACTTCAATTGTAATTTCTTGGCCAATCACTACCTTCCACATTCTTTGATATGATTGGTCCCTTGGATTTTCTCTCATGTATTTGTATTATCCTATCTGTGTCTTGTGTTCTATAAAAGGCCAAAGGATATATTTTTTAAGTTAAGTTCAGAATTTGTGGATGTCGAAAGAGCCAAAACTTCTCTAAGTTTTGTTCTTTTTTCTTGTTTTCTGAATAATTCCAGTCTAAAAACTTGTATACACGTAGACATTTATTAATATCAAAGCCAATTTGACAGCTACATATCTCATGAATATTTTGTAGCTGGTTTTATTATTTCAGCCGAACAATATTGTATGTTGCACCATTTAAGGGTGCATGCAGAACCTACTTGGTGTCCAAACTAAAACCCCTCTCTTTAAAAGCTCGCACCATTTTATATGTAGCTATGAAGCAATCTGGTGAAGTATAAAGTGGTTTTCTTTGATTTAATTAATTCTTTGGGGCATGCGTGGAGAATAACTGGGAGAAATTTTAATTTTCAGTATTTTTATGCTTTATTTTAGAGTAGATGTTTAAAATTTTGAAAATATTCCAAAAAATAGATGAATGGATGAAAACTTATTGAAAATCTTTCATTTTCTATGAAATTGTTGAATGCTTAAAGCTAAATCTACTTAAGTGATAGCAAATGAAATTATTGATGTTCATGAAATATTATTGTAAATCTTTTGATTTCATGATATTTGTTCTTAAGATCCAAATTGAAAACTCAACATCTAATATGTAAAATTCTAAACAACATATTCCCTTTGAGATTAACAGCAAAATCACATCATACCCTAGAGTGAACCTAGTACGATCATGACCTGATTACAAGAGACTTGGGATTGAACTGAGTCAGTCTTTTGTTATGTTAAGGCAGATTCCCCTTTAGATTGTATTGTTCCATATCTTTCAAGAAGGATAGGCTCTTTGTAGTTTGTCTGTGAAGATTTTTATTCGCCCTGTTGCTGCGAGTGAAATCGTCGTCAATAGTTCTATATGCTTGAAGTACATTATATTTAATTATATTCATTTGCATTTGATAGAATGTGCAATGTAAAATTTTGTACAGGAACATTTGTTTAAAAGTGTAATTCTATTTATGGAGGAAAGAAAAAAGATATTTGCAAATCTTATTTAAAATCTATTTTTAAGGTTGAGGAGAAAAGGGGTGGTATTATTAGATTGGACCATTCCTTTGATCTCCTAAGGGACAATATGGCTCATTTACGGTCAGTGGATATCAAGCCCTCAAATGGTGTTTTCACTTGGAATAATAGGAGGACTGATGACGATGCCATTTTGGAAAGGTTAGATAGGTTTCTAGTGTCCATTTTTTGGGTTGGTGATAGGTGGATGAGAAGCTCTCAAATCTTCAATTGGCGTGGCTCAGATCACTGGCCGATTAAATTTTCTACCCATCTGGCTAATTGCTCTAATAATTTGTCCTTTAAACTTTAGCTAATGTCGCTTCAAGATGAGAGGTTGCATGATCTCATTTCTAGGTGGTGCGATGAAGGGAGGCCAGCTTTTGGCATAGCTAAGTACTCCTTTGTGAAGAGACTTCAATACATCAAATACATGTTGAAACAATAGAATAGAACTCACTTTAGCAATGTTTTTCTAGCAAAAAGGGCAGCCCAGAAACACTTGGATTCTCTCACCTGGTAGATCAAGGACCATCAATTTTCAGAGGATTTGTGCAGGTTAGAAGTTGTTGCAATAAAAGAGGTGGAGTGGGAGCTTATAGAGGATTTTTTTGAAAATAGAAGTCCTGCATTGATTGGTTGCAAGAAGGTGACGGGAATACCTCATTTTTTTACCTCAGTGATAGACAAAAGGTAGGGTAATGTCATTTATTCTCTTCTTTCTCTTGGGGGGGGTTGTTCTCTCTTCCTCTTCTAAGATTTTGAGAGAGTTTGTTTGCTTCTTTACTTCTCTATTGTCTAAAGATTCTCCTCTTGCTTGTGAGGAGTAAGCTGCTATATTGACTTGTATACCTCCTCTAGTGACCCAGGATATGAATGACTCTCTTATCAAGTTGGTTACCTTGAAGGAATTAGACGATGTTGTTTTTCAGTTGAAGAAAGGAAATGCTCCAGGTCCTTATGGGTTTCTGGCTGATTTCTTTCAAGAGTTCTGGGAGGTGATCAAACCTGACCTGCTTGAGGTTGTCCAGGAGTCTCAAAGGAATAAGCAATTATTGTGGGCCATGAATGCTACTTTTCTTGCTATTATCCCTAAACGGGAAGGTGTTGACTCTTTGGATCTTTTTAGATCAATTGCTTTGTGCAATGTGGTGTACAAAACAATTACCAAGTTGATTGTTGAACGCCTAAAGCCATGGCTGAATAGGTTGATTTCTAAGGAACTGGGTGTATTCATTGTTGGTAGACAGATCTTGGATGGTGTTTTCATCGCGGTTGAGACTATTCATTATATGGATTCTTCTAGAGAGAAGGCTATGTTTATTAAGTCAAGGACATGAACAAAGCATATGATCGAGTAAAATTGTTTTTCTTATCCAAGATTTTAAGGGCCTTTGGGTTCGGATGTGAGTGTATTGAATGGGTCATGAGTTATGTTACCTCCTCATCTTTCTCAGTTCTTATCAATTTGGGGCCTTCTGATCTTTTTATGGTGAATAGGGGCCTTTAGAAGGGGGATCGCTTGTCCCCTTATTTATTTTGATGGAGGAGGGACTGGGGAGATTTATTAAATCTTCGGTGGAGTGCAGGCTCATTCAGGGTTGGAAGTGGGGCAACAATCTACCTACTCAATCTCATCTCCAATTTTTGGATGGCATCGCCTTGATGGGGTTAGCTAGAGTGGATGAAGTGGTTAACTTGAGAAAGACCTTGGATTTTTATTTGGCTGCTTTGGGGAAAAGCATCAATGAGAATAAGTCTTGTATTTTCTTCTTTAATACCCCTAAACTTACTCAACAAAGAATTGCTAGGATTTTAAGATTTAAGATTTGGTTTGTTTCCTTCAATTATCTTGGTATTTCTCTAGCTATCTGCACAATTTCAAGGGGTCACTGACAGGATTTGATCAATAAATTTCACAAAAAGGTTTTCCATTGGACTTGTAGGTGGCTTTCTACAGCTGGTAGAGTAACTCTTTTAAAATATGTGGTTCAATCCCTTCTGATATACAAGTTTTTTTTGTTGTCTACCCCTGCTAGTTTCATAAAGACTTTGAGAGTCTTTATTGCTAGTTTTTTGTGGTATGTTAATCTTCTTTAGAGGAAGTGGAGCTTGGTTAAGTGGGATGTTGTGTATAGGCCACAACAAGAAGGAGGTATGGGATTGCAAAGGGTTGATTGGAATGGACAAGCGTTGGTAGCTAAACTTTATTGGAGATGGTTCTCTCAACAACATTAGTGTTGGGCCAAGATCCTTACCTCTAAATATTTGCGCGGTGTGGAGGGTCTTGAGGTGCCTAGATTTAGTCTTACACGGAAGGGCTCTATGATTTGGGGTACTCGCAAAAGAGGTGCCAAGTAGGTTAATCGGTGTCTTTTTTGGATTTGCAACAAAGGCTCAGATGCTCTTTTTTGGTATGATTCTTGGGATGGCTTCCCTCTTATCATGTCTTCTCATCCTCACTTACAAGACTTATGTAGGATTTTTCTATAGGCTGGATGGAGCAGAGTGATGGACTTTAAAGCCCTCAAGATTTGGGGCAAGCTAATGGTTTTTAGTGGAAGGACATGCATGAGTGGCCATCGGGGGGTTTGGTGGGGGATCGGCAGGAGTTGGCTTCTATTTTGGTTGGAAGAGTGTGTAGTTCTCTCCCTGAGAGGGATGTTCTTTCTTGGGGTCATGACCTGAGAGGTAAATTCTTTGTTACCTCTAGCTATTGGATGTTGAATAAATAGGATTTTGGCAATGTTGGGGTTCTGTGGTGGAGATAGATTTGGAACTTTTCTTGGCCAAAGTATAACTTTATCTCTTGTTTGGTGGTTTATAATAAATGCTTGACTCGGGAGAATCTTTGGAAGCATGGTTTTTAGGGTCCTTCAATTTGCTTCTTGTGATCGAGTAATAATGAGACTTCCTCCCATCTATTCTTTCAGTGCCCCTATGCTAGGACAATTTTTCATCTCTGGTGGGGAGGCTTGGAATCAATAGTGCAAACATGTCTCTTCCTTGGAAGAGTTCTAGTGGAGTCTTGGAGTCCTTCCTGTTAAGACTTATTTCTTACTAATTTCTTGGTCTATTGGTCCCAGCTTGATCATTTGGCACATTTGGTTGGAGCACAACTACAAGATTTTTTTGGATAAGAAGCTTTAGGTGGGTAAGGTGTGGTTGCAAATTTTGGGAGCTCTTCAGGAGACTTTAGTTACTAAGTGTGATCTATCGGTTCCAGAGGATCCTAGTGATACAAGAGTGGTTCATAATCTGGGGATTATGTTTGGTGGTAGGGCCAGACCCAAGCTTGGTCTGGGTCAGAGTACTAGAGGAAAGATCTTTAGGGGGGACATTAGATGCCCCCTCCTCTTGGAGTTATGAAAATTAACACTGATGGGTCTTCTAGAGGCAATCCTGGGCATGTTGGGGTTGGAGGAGTTGGTAGGGATAGTTCTAGAGTGGTTGATTTTTTCTTCTCCGAGTATAAGGGGAAACATTCTAATAACCTTATGGAGGTGTTGTCTATTCTTTTGGCTTTGAAATAGGCTTGTACCCTTGGTTGGAGAAGGGTCATTTGTGAGTCTAATTCTCAAATTGTGATTGACTTGCTGAATAGGAGTCAATTAGAGGGCGTTAGTTGGTAGTTAGCTGTTGTGGTTAAGAAAATCACCTATCTTGGAAAATTTATGGATCCTCACACCTTTTTCCATATCCCGCGAGAATGGAATAAGGTGGCAAATGGGTTGGCCAAGTGGGCTTTAGAGAGGATGAGGAATTGGGTTATGGATGATTGGGATAGTTTTCTTGGGAATCTTGCTCAGGAGTTGGAGGATTTGGTCACGGAAGATATGAGATGTTGTTTGGGTACTACTTGAGTTCTTGTTTGGATTATCTTGCTCCCTTGTGGAGTGCTTAAGTGTATTTTTATTGCATAAATGTGTAGACATTATGAATTAGAGAAATCATTAGTTTCATGTACTTTATATTTGTTAACCAACCTTAAGAATCAGGACTTAAATATTAAATGTCAACTATTATTAAATTTAAATTTTTAAGAAGAAGTAGGACTAGGAGTAGAATCAGAGTAACTATTTTATCAAAATAAAAATAACCTAAATCCATATTGGTTAAAGTTTAAATTATTGATCAATGACATTTTCTTTATGGTTGAACTAGGAAGACTAATATAGGAATAGGAAAGAATTTTTATTTAGCCTTGGACTTTCATTAAATTCATCATCCTAAGAGGTCCATCCACTTTTTATATCATAAAATTCCTAGAGAAAAGTTAGAATGTCTTAGATAGAACTTTTCTAGAATACTATGTAAACTAAAATACTCCATCTATAGTATAAAGCAATACAATGACATCATAAACTTGATGTCATCAATTGCAAGTAAACATCTAAAACCTTAAATATAAAATTTCAAAAAAAAATGAGGTTGTGTATGTTTTAGGTTGATAATTTTTAGGGCATGACAATATCCTAGCCGTGTGCTTCAATAGATGATCAAGTAGCATGACCATCTAGTTCTAGTTCTCCTAGCTATCACCTATGCTTTAACTAATATGATTATGCTCTAGAAGTGAATTTGATCCAAAGGGTGTAGAGGGTGTCACCTCCCATTATTGTACTCATTATCATTTTAGATATTTTGGGAACACAAAATGTGATCCAATAATACGAGGTGGTCAACCAGATAATCATACAGGACCATTAGGGCCTGTAGGTGATCTTGCATCGCCCAAAAATATTTTTAGTTTTATTTTCAATTTGGTGTGTATTTTGGTTTATTTGTTAGTTTCAGACATCTCTCAGCATCAGGAAACCATTGGTATGATTAAAATTGCAAAAAAAAAAAAAAAAATTGTCAGTTTGTCATTTTGAAGGCCCTATAGGTAGTTTTATGAAAATAATTATTTCCAGATATCCGTAAGAGATGTGTAAAATTATTTTTAGGGAAAGATTCTTGACTTCATTCTTCCAAATGTGAAAAAAGTTTCATGGTCAATGCTTTCACCGTTTGGGATATTTTAATGTTAGTGATTTTATGAGAAATTTAAAATCTTAAAGTTTTATGAAGGTTGGAACAAAATGGCTTGGTAGGGAGATTTGTAGAATCATGAAATGCATCTTGGAAATTTTTCATGTAAAAAGGAGCTTCTGGTAAAGTTATGTAAAAAGTCGCCTTTTGGTAATTTAGTGCATACAGGGACAGTCATATGAGAGAGAGAAAGAGTACATGGTGGAGCTTATGAAAGGATTTATATTACCAAAATGAATGTTTTATTTTTATTCACGTAACCTAAATATTATTAAATTATGCAGAATAATAAAATCAATGCAAAAATAAAATAGCAAAGGCCGCTTGGTTTGCAGCTAGTTTAAAATAAAATGTTCAATGCAAAAAGTGGAGAAGAGGAGAAGTCGACTAGCTGGGGAGGAAATGAATTTTGCAACAAAGAGAAATGAGGTGCCACTAAGTGGAGAAGAAAAATTATATGACATGAGGAGATTACAGAGGGGCGTGGATGGCATGTGAAGACATCCATGGTAATTGGAAATTAATCCAAGTGGAAGCTCGGACCATTTATAATTCATAAAAACTTACATATAGTAGAGAATGAATAGGCTGCAATAGACAAAAGAGAGGAATTGTGTGCATGATAAAAGTGGAGTATGGTGAAGAGGTCCATGTAGGCTATTAAGGTAAGATAAATCTATGGGAAATAAGCATAAATAGAGGCACCACACAAAGAAATGGGTCAATAAATATATAAAAGGAAAAAGAGAAGCATAGGAATGAAAGACAACTACAAATTTATAAAAAGACATTAACCAAAATCAAAGTCATTGCCTGTGAAGAGAGGAGGGTAGTGACTGGCATATGAAGATAGGAAACAAACAAAGAGTGTCTACATATGAAATTTAAAAATGAACATTGTAGGTGAAATTTAATTGAAGACTAGATCGTACCATATTTGAAGAAGATAAAAAATGAGGCAAGCCATGGTTGGGCAAGAGGAAGACAAAATTCAGATTTAAAACCAAAGGGAAAAGAGGCAAAGTGTGGTGTGAGATTGAGAGGCCAAGAAACTAAAAACAAAACATGAAGAGGCAGCTAGGCGTAGCATACAAGAAGAAAGAAATGCATATTGAATAGGTGATTGTGTGTGTTAAAGAAGAAAGAAATGCATATTGAATAGATGATCAAGTAGCATGTCCTGAATAGTGAGCACGAGATGTGAGATGGGGATGAGTGAGTCTCTAAGATAATTGACAAAGGGAAGAAGATGAATTCAAAAGAGAGGATGAGATGGGTCATGAGGAGACCCTAGATAATTTCATTTTTCAAAAAATATTGGGAAGAAGTAGAAAATGTTGAATATTCAAGATATTGAGAGGGGGGGATGAATTAGTATCTTCTTTTACTTATTGAACAAACACCATCATTTTCTTTAATGCAAAAAATAGAGAAGAGCAAGAACAAAGTATGAAATCACACAAAACAGGAACACCAGATTTTTACGTGGAAAACCCAATGAGGAAAAAACCACGGTGAGGGTTAGCTCACAATTTATAGTTATTTCAATACCGGTTACAAAAGAGGCTTACTGTTAGATACAAAAGCTCGCTGCTTACAAGGAATCATTGTCCAAACATGGAGGCTCATTGCCTACAGAAATTATAGAAACAAAATGGCTTACAACTAGAATTTGAACTAATGGAATTACACAAGTGCAGATTTAGTTCCTTTGATGCTCAGAGTATTTTCTCACATGACAATAAACTAGAATTTATCCTTTTACTCGCACACTTCGCATATCAACACACATACTCGCATTCGCACACTATTCATCTTCAAACCTTCTTGTATATATATCTGATATATCCACACGCATCAATTAGGTCGGCCTAATTGAATGCAATATATATTTACAAAAATATAACTATAGGCTTCATATAAAGCTTCTCCGAAAGTAATTCAACTATGTCATTCAAAATTATGTCGACTGGGACCAAAGCTAGGTCACACATATAACCGCAATTCATGTTGAGCTATTAACTGATTATTAGGTCGGCCATGATTAACCTAATAATGAAATGCAATCACCAAAATCAATGCCAACTCATCATCCAATCGTATGAACATATGGAAATACATGCATACGTGCTTCTAGTGATCATAAGGCTTTTCCCAAAACCTTAAACCATAATGATTATCGGAGAGAATATGCAGACCAAAATTCCAGATCAAACATTGGAGGGTGTAAACCTATTATGCACACCAGTTCAGGGTGCCGAACCAATCTGATACCATGAACAACATGGTGACATCAATGACAAAATATAGACTGATCTTCTCCATTCTTACAATAGAAAATAAGAAGCTCCATGAAGAATTGGGAAAGATACTTCATGAAGAATTATAAAATATCTAGGCCAAGTTATATGTATTGGAAAATAATATTGAAGAAGATGAGAGGATATTGAAAAAGAGAATTGAGAAGAAGAATGTTATCTTGAAAGAGGATAGTGAAAAGAAGAGTAAAGTAAAATAGTGTTGTAGCCCTTTAGTATGGGTTGAATCTAAAGAAGAACATGTGTGGGAAGCCCACACAAATGAAGAAGATAATGAGGCACAATTTACAATGATAGTGTGTGAATGGAGTGAGTTATGTGAAGCGGTTGAAGAAATTTTGCAGTCTAAAATTGTAAACATGAATGGCCCCAAATTTGATGAGGAGGTTGAAGAGGGTAAGGATGGAACCTTTTGAGAGAAGATATGAGGATAATCCATATTTTTTTAGATGTTGAAGCTAAATATTTGATGGAGAAAAATAAATTCATTTGCACAAAGAGAAGATGATGAGAGAGAAGAGTTTTTGGGCTCATAATTTTTATAACCCTTTTTGTAATATTTTTATTTATAGGTAAAAGATAAGTTGCAATAGAATTTCAAGTATATGACATTGAAGGAGAGATCCTCGTGTAAAAGGATAAGAAGAAAGAAGAAAATATGAAAGAGTTTGTAGCTAAGACATGTCTTTTTGAAGGCATGATGGAGGTGAGGTTGCAAGTTGCAGCTGTGGAAGAAGAAGCAAGGAGTGCAGAAATAAATTATCCATTGGAGGACATGAATATATTGGAGAAATTTGAACAGCCTTGTGAAGATGCATACATAGAGGTTGAAGAACAAGATGTTGAGATAGCGAAAAAGAAAGAGAAAGAGGTAAATATAGAGTTTAATTTGTTTACAAAGATGAGAGTAGAGGATGTAGTTACATATTGGTGTATGGATAGTACATATTTGCATATAGAAGTTGTATAGGAATATGCAGGTGAAACTTGGTGTAGGTAGTCGATTTTTGGGTCAAAACCCACGAAAGAGGAGAAGAGTAGAGGGATTGATTGGTGGAGGAGGTCGGATAATGGTGGGTTGGATCCCATGAAGGAGGAGATAAGGAGAAGAGAAAGTATTTGGACTAGAATGATAATCTATGGTGGACATGAGTCCATGAGAGGAAGAAGAAAGAGAGTACAGGTTTGTTGGAGGAAGATGGTGACTACTCTAGCAAGATGTTGGAAGAGGAGAAAAAAGAAATAATTTTTTTTGTACTTGTCATAGTGATGAAGTTCACTGCAGATTGCTTGCAATCTGAAAGAATGGTTTTACCATTCAAGTCTATTTTTGTGAGCCTATGCTCACAAACTTTCTACCCAACATGTCTGATGCAGGAGCATCCAGGTCTACAACCAACCCTACATTGCCCAAAAATATTTTTAATTTGGTGTGTATTTTGTTTTATTTGGTAGTTTCAGGCATCTCTCGACATCAAAAACCCATTGGTATGATCAAAATTGCAAAAAGTTAAAATTTTGCTAGTTCATCACTTTGAAGGCCTTATAGGTAGTTTTACAAAAACAATTGTTTCTAGAGATCCGTAAGAGTTGGTTACAAAATTATTTTTAGGGGAAGTTTCTTAACTTCATTCTTCCAAATGTGCAAAAAATTTCTTGGTCAATACTTTCACTGTTTGGGGTATTTTAATGTTAGAAGTTTGTGTTAGTGATTTTACGAGAAATTTAAAATATCAAGTTTTATGAAGGTGTGAACAAAATAGCTTGGTGGGGAGATTTGTAGTAACATGAAATGCATCTTGGCAAGTTTTCGTGTAAAAAGGAACTTTTGGTAAAAATTTATGTAAAAAGTCATTTTTCAGTAATTTGGTGAATACAGGGAGAGTCATATGAGTGAGAGAGAAAGAGTATAGGGTGGAGCTTATGAAAGGATTTATATAACAAAAGTGAATGTTTTATTTTTAACCATGTAGCTTGAATATTATTAAATTGTGTAGAATAGATTTTGTAGAACAATAAAATCAATAAAAAAGAAAATAGTAAAAGTCACTTGGTTTGTAGCTAGTTTTAAAAAAAAAAGTTCAATGCAAAAAGTGGAGAAGACGAAGAGTTGGCTAGTTAGGAAGGAAATGAAGTTTTGCAGCAAAGATAAGTGGAGAAGATAAATTATATGACATGAGTAGATTATAGATGGGTTTGGATTGCATGGTAATTGTAAATCAATCCAAGTTGAAGCTCCCATTTATAATTCATAAAAACTTACAAATAGAAGAGAATGAATAGGATGCAATAGACAAAGGAGAGGAATTGAGTGCATGCTAAAAGGGGAGTATGGTAAAGAGTTTCATTGGGTTGTTAAGGTAAGATAAATCTAAAAGAAATAAACACATATAGAAAAGAAACAGGTTTGTAAATATAGAAAAGGAAAAAGAGGTGCACAGGAATGCAAGACAACTGAAATTTTATTAAAATACATTAACCAAAATCAAATCCATCGCCTGTGAAGAGAGGAGGGAATTTATTGGCATATGAAGATAGGGAACAAACAAAGAGTGGATGTATATGGAATTTAAAAATGAACATTGCAATTGAAATTTAATTGAAGACCATATTTGAAGGAGACAAAAAAAATGAGGCAGGTCATGGTTGGGCAAGAGGAAGACAAAAGTAGGATTTAAAACCAAAGGGAAAAGTGGTAGAGTGTGGTGTGAGAATGAGAGGCAAGAAACTAAAAACAAAACAACATGAAGGAAGAAATTCAAATTGAATAGGAACAAACAAAGAGTGGATGTATATGGAATTTAAAAATGAACATTGCAAGTGAAATTGAAGACCATATTTGAAGGAGATAAGAAACTAAAAACAAAACAACATGAAGAGGCAGTCAGGTGTAGCATACATGAAGGAATAAATTCAGATTGAATAGGTGATTGTTTGTGTCAAATAAGAGTAATTAAATATATATAATTTCTATTTTGATTACAACCATTGAATCTGAATAAAATCAGAGAAGCCTCAGTTGAATTAAGTTTGTTGTGTATTTCATTGTTGTGTCAAGAAAGTTTTTGTCTGCTAGTAATTGTGGAAAATTTTGTGTTAACAATGGGAGGGAGTTCGTCTTCATTAGATAATGTGGTGATGAATGATGGTCTATTATATTTATTTTTCTTGATCATATATAAGTATTTTTATATGAATTTATAATATTTTTATATTTTATATTTGAATTTTTTTAATATAAATTAATTTTTAATTATAAAATTAAATTAAAAAATTGCATATAATATACATTTTAGGGTGCAATGTGAGGTTGGTACGACATCAACCATCCCACCAATGACTTGTATAGTTGCATATGTTTCAAAGGTAAGATTATAAAATAAATTAGTAGTTTATATTCAAAATGATGTTGAATATTTGAAAATATATTTTTTGTGAATAGGTGGGCATTACATCACCATGTAGCATGCATGTTCATTGGGTTAGTTGTGGCATTCGATTCATTGAGGTACACTATAAAATATTTTAAATTTTAATTTTGAAAATTTTAATTTTATTTGTCTATTGTTGTTTGTTTAGTTGATGACTTCATTTATCACACCTCCTAGTATACGAGAAAATTTGGAGGAGGTTGATGTTTACGTTACAATTTCATCATCAATGTATCTAACATAGGTATAAGTATGAACATATATGTTTAATTATGATTATTTTATCTCAATTGACATCATTAGGTATTTGGAAATAATAGATAAATATATTTTTGTTATGTTATAGATTGATGCAACACTTCTATCCAAAGACAAACCTCTCTTGATGATGCTAAGTGTCATAGGAAAGAACTAGACTACCAATATGATGTAAGCGTGTATTATTTTTTTATCATTTTAAAATATAATTTTTTAGTTATAGAATTTTGCATAGTATCTACTTTTATAATTTGTATATACATGTTGAGCTGCAAAATAGCAAGGAGTGTAGGATATCACAATGACACAAGATAACAACTGATACAGGGGATCAAAAATCAATTTGTAGTAGGGAAAAGAGAGGCCAAATATTTTAATAATAGTGTTTATAGGTAAGTGCAAGATAATCAGTCTACTTTTTGGCCAAAAAGTGGAAGTATTTTTGTTGAAAATCAAAGTTTTTTATAGTTAGAGTAAAAAATTGAAGCACTTAAATATAGAATTTTAATAAGATATAGCAATATAAAGTGTAAGATTTTGAGTTTAGTTTTAAAATATGTAATTTATTCTAGTACCTAGACGATACAAGTTGATTTTGTATAAGATGTACAAAAATCACTTTTTAAAGTCATTTTTAGGGCCAAAACATGCACATATATGACCAACATAATTTGACCTAAATAAAACTATTTTTCTAATTTATTTTGGGGAACACATGATGTATTATGGTGAATTTTAATCAAATATATTTTTTATAAATTTTTTCTTAATTTTTTTTATTGGCCCTAATTGCTATTTTTTAATACTCCTTATGCATAGCTAACATAATTTGAGCTAAACTTGTAGAGACCTAAAAATGACTAATGCATTTTTTCTAACTATTCATCATTTCTCATCATTTTATCCATCAATATTAATTAAATAATTTTTAAAATATAATTAAACTAACATAACATCCACATTAATTAAATATTTTAGAATTATTTACTTAATTAATCATTTTCCCATCATCCACATTAGTTAAATAGTTTTGGATTAATTAATTAATTAATCATTTCCCCTCATCAACATTAATTAAATAATTTTAATAATTTAATTTATTTATTATTTTTCTTCTATCCATATTGATTAAATAATCTTTAATTATTTATCTCGAGCTAAGATTGAAATATGTAATTATAGCGAGCTTTGTGTGCAAAAATATCTGCAATTTACTAACAAGGAAGTGAAAAAAATTTGAATACATCCAAATCACAATTTATTTTTGTGAATATCTTAGGAAATAATTGATATTACATCTGAGGATAAAATGAAACATAAGTGCAAAGAAATAGAAAGAAACAATCTTAAAGCACTCTATAGAAATGAATAAAGATCATAGGGGAATGTAGACTACAGACAAAATGCTACAAAATACAAGACCAAGATACCAGCGAGAGAAACCTACCATAGACTTCAGAGCCCCACACAATATTACATGGCCAAGCAATAAGCCCCCAATACATAGAAGAATAACAAGGAGCTCAAGGAAACTAAGAACGAAAGAACCAAAAAATTAGTTTATAAATAAAACAAAGAAGTTTACCCCCCCACCCCCCTCCCCCTCCCAAATAGGGATTTTGGAGGATAAAAAGGAAGGAATAATGTGCAGAAGAAGGATCCCAAAAGAAGAGCAAGCTCAAACCATAAGGATAGAAAAGCAAAAGAATCTACTGCTCAAATAACCATTGATGTCCAAAATGAAACAAAGGAAGACATAGGCATATTAGAAGACATGGCAATAATATGCAAAATAATAAGTCCTAAAAAAAGCAAAAAAGAAATTGAGGATTGTGCTCGCAAAAATATTAAACCAAATGATGGCATCAAATTTCTACCAAAAATATTCTTCGTCATAGTCTTCCTCTCCAAAGAAGACAGGAATTTGATGTTAGAGAAGGGTGGCTGGGATTTTGATGGGAGCCCAATCTACATGCAGATTTGGGAGCCAAATTTCAATCTTAAAAAATAATCAAATTATACTGATGCAAAATGGATAAGACTATACAATTTTCCACTGGAATATTGGTGAGAGGAATGCCTAGAGAAAATAGGAAGAACCCTAGGAACCCTGCTTGAGATAGATGTACCATTGCTAAAAGATAACTCCTACTTATATTCCAGAATCCACATTGCAGCAATAAGGCAAGTACCCAAGGAAATCAACCTAAAAACCAATGTAGGAGTCTAGAAACAAGAAGTGGAGATCGAGACCCCAAAGATTTTCTGCTCAAGATACAATAGAAGGAGCCACTCGACAAAAGACTGCAAGAAAAAACCAAAATCCATCAAAGTTTGGAGGAAGAAGGAAGACAAAGAAAGGGTAAGAGAAGATATAATCACAAAATCAAAAAACTCGATTTTGCAAAAGCAAATCATATGTACATAGGAAGTCTGCAACAACCCCAGCCTAGCTAGAGAAGAACAAGGAAAGGAAAATGGAAAGGGAGAAGAGGTAGAAAATATCCTATCTTGGAAAACCCTAGAAATACATCTCTGAAAGAGACTATGAAGAGGAAGATCTTGACGAATTGGGCATCATCGATAATAGATGCATATTCCAATCTATCATCCAGCTGCTAGATCCTACAAAAAGGATAAAGAAAAAGAAAGGAAGAAAAACTAAAAACCAAAAAAGAGAGGAGTTAGTATAGGAAAAGGGATTGAAAAGCATAATCAAATTCCTAAAGGAGTCTAAGGGAGAGGAGCACTCCCAGCAAGAGGAACCATGAAAATAATTACTCAAAATGTTTGGGGGCTAAACTCCCCCAAAAAAAGGTGCCTAATCAAGTATCAAATTAAAAAGTTGGATTCAGATATAGTCATTATGCAAGAAACAAATTGGAAATAAAAGATGAAGGATATTAAAACTGGGAGGTTGGGAGGAAACATAGTCCAAATCCTTTGGAATAGCTGGTGGTTTGGGAATCTTATGGCACCAAACTAAGATAAGTCTAAGAATAGTAGAGAATGCTACAAATTGGATTATGTGTGAAATTTCTAGCCTATCACAGAATCTGCAGTTCACACTCTTCAATATATATGGGCCCACAAGGAACCAATACAAAGAGAATATTTGGGAAAAATTAACTTCCAAATTAGAAGCTTGAATAAAAATCAAAATCATACTAGGGGGTGATTTCAATGTGGTTCTCAGAGCTAAGGAGAAGTTTGGGGAAAAAAGATAACTACTTCAATGAATGAGTTTGAAAGCTTTCTAAAAACCAATGACCTAATTGATGTCCAAACTAAAAATGAAACATTCACTTGTTCTAACAGAAGGGAAGGGGTATGTTGCATAAAGGAGAAGTTGGATAGATCTATCTACTCCCAAGAATGGCCAGAATCCAACTTCAGACTAGAAGCCAATATACTTTTGGTGGTTGGATCAGATAATTTTTCCATTGCACTAATAGTCATACAAGAGAATAGGAAAAAAGGAACCTCTTTCAAGGTGGAGAAAATGCGGTTCAAAAGGGAAGATTTGGTGCCCCTAATTGAAAAATGATGGAAGGAAACCCCAAAGTGTAAAGGCACAAAAAGATTCATTTTCATCAACAAACTGAAATTTATTAAAGGAAAGCTTCAAGAATAGAACAAAAAGGAATTCAAAGATATTTTCTCAAAAAAATATAGGTTGGAAGATGAACTAGCCAAGCTGAATGAGAAAGTGATGAAGGATGGAATGGGACAGGAGGAATACAGCAAAGAAAAAGTATTATTGGAAGAATATGGGGAAATACTAGAAAGAGGAGAAATATACTGGAAAATAAAATCAAGTGAAGTCTAGTTGGCAAAAGGGGATGCCAACACAAAGTTTTTTCACAATACCTCTAAAATTAAAAAAGCATACAAAAGAATCATATCCATCCAAACATCTGATGGGAGGGCTACAGAGAAGGCTAAGGAAATCCAAGAAGAAGTAGTCAAATTATTCAAAGAACTATTAGCACCAAAATATGTAGCATACACTCTTAGCTATGATGATATCCTAGCCAACATCCCCAAACTAATCACATAGGAAGATAACACAATGCTAACAACATAGTTCATAGTGGAAGAATTAAAGGAGGCAGTATTCCAAATGCACCCAGAGAAAGCATCTAGTCCAAATGGTTTCCATGCCTTCTTCTATCAAAAATTTTGGCATTTCTTGGAAAAGGAGGTATGGGGTATCATCGAGGATTTCAAATAGAAGAAGCAATTTATCAAAGATATCAATAACACAATCTTGGCACTAATCCTTAAGAAAGAGATATGCTCCAACATTAGAGACTATCGCCCAATATCACTATGTAATACTATCTACAAAATAATCTCCAAAGCATTGGCTAATAGACTAAAAAAGCTACTCAATAAAATAATATGAACCAACCAAAGTGGGTTTACACTAGGCAGGGACATCACCGATAGTATTATCCTAGCAAATGAAGCTTTGAATATGATCAAGCAAGACAAAATACAAGGCATGATGGTGAAATTGGATATAAGCAAAGCATATGACAATGTGATTTGGAGGTTCCTACTTAAAGTCATAGAGACGTTCGGTTTTAACAAGGAGTTGATACTTATGGTATACTGCTACATTTCATCATCTAGGTATTTAGTCCTAATAAGCAACCTCCCATGTGGGTTTCTTAGAGCACTAATGGGTTGAGGCAAGGGGACCCAATATCCCCATTTCTATTTGTAATCATGACAGAATCCCTCACCAGAAATATTGAAAAATATCAAAATCAAGGGAAGTGGAAAGGTATACAGATAGCCCCAAATATGGAAGCTTGCACTCATCAACAATTCACTAACAACACGATGATATATGGTGAAGCCTCAATAAAGGAAGTTGAAACCATCAAATCATGTATGGAAGAATATACACACGTATCGGGTCAGCAGATTAACAAGGATAAATCAAAGATTTACTTTTACAATACAAAGAAATCATTCCAAAAAAGAATTGAAAATATATTGGGATTCTCTATTGATACAAACCCATGCAAGTATCTAGGGGTACCTATTTTCAATGGAATCATAAGAACCAAATTATGGGAACAAATCATAGAAAAATGTAAGGATAAATCCCTCAATTGGAGAGGGAAATGGCTTACTCTTGCAAGGAAAATAATAATGATCAAGGCAATATTATTAGCTATACCTATTTATTCAACGTCCAATATGCAATTAACGTCAAAAGTAGCAGCAAAACTAGACAACATCCTGAAACGATTCCTAAGGGAAGGATCCAATGAGATACATAAAGTTCTACTTATCCATTGGGACTTAGTACGAAGACCCCAGGCTGAAGGAGGAGTAGCCATAAGAAATATAAAAGCACACAATTTGGCCTTAGGGACTGAACTAGTTTGGAGAATGTACCAAAAGCTAGATCTCTTGTGGTACAGGATAATGCAAAATAAGTACTTAGACAACATGGATAGAGAAAGGATCCTAACTGCATCCAACCCCAAAGTGGGTCACATGTTTGGAGTTTCATCATGAATTTTAGACACATAATAACTAATCATCTCACCTGGAAGATCAACAATGGTGAAAAAGAAAACTTCTAGATGGATTCTTGGGGAGGTAACAAACCCCTCATAGAATATCTAGAACTAAGGGACCATATCCCATACATAAGCAATAGCATTGGAAAAAATGTACGGGACTACCTAAAAAAAGATGAGAAAGGGGAATTCCAGTGGAAGGATCTGCAAGACATCCCAATGGAAGAACCAATTAGAGCCAAAATCTCAAAAAAATTGAAGGATGGAAAAGTAAATTTAAATAACCAAAAAGATAAGATAATTTGGTGTGGGGCTAAGTCTGGAAACTATTTCATTAAGTTGGGTTATCAAATCTAAATGATTGAGAAAGATAAAACATGGCCCTAGAAGTTGTGCTAGGGGTGTGGCATGTTTCCCAAAGCAGGAGCCTTTACATGGACTACACTACACAATTGAATACTAACAGGGGATAGGCTCAAGTTGATAGGCTTTGATGGCCCTAGCTAGTGTGTATTATGCAATGAAAATAATGTAAGCACGGACCACCTCCTATTAAATTGTCCCTATGTGAGACATTGTTGGGATTGGATCTAGAAAAAATTAAATTGGGCCACCCCAAGGGTCATCAAATTGTAGGACTTCTTCTTAAGCTAGAAAAGACTAAAAAGGGATGCTTTCTAGGGACATATTTGAATACTGGTTCCCTATATAACAATATGGAATATCTACAAAAATCCCTTAGAGCTCTAAAAATACAATCGAAATGGAAGGTATTCTAAGGGGCCTTCAATTATGCAAAGAGAAAAGGGGCAAAAATATAGTGGTGAAGTGTGTTTTAAATGAACCATCAATGCTATAATCAAGGGGCAGGCCGGTGACTAGAAAACTCAACCTACAATCCATAAAATAAAAGAGCTTATGGCAGAATTACAGGTACTATCCATTAGCCATATATATCGAGAAGAAAACACTGCAATATAGTACCTAACAAATCAATGAGTGGATCAGTTCGAAGAAGCGAGAAAGGGATAGTGTTGATGGTGAAAATGACACAAACAATGTAAAACAAAATATTTCTACTCTCTTTCTCCTGAAAAAGAAAGACAACATATAGTAGCCTAACTCCCAAGGTCCTGGTAGTTGGTTCTCAACTATCTGACGTCACTCAATTGGCCAATGCAACTATAATATTCAAGGGGCCTTTGTTGGTGATAAGGAATACAAACAACAACGTATTCATCAATCTATGTTTAATGGGGGGGTTTAAATAAATAGAAAAAAAGATAGATCAAGGCATAGATCAATAAAATATGAACAAAATTCTCTAACATCCAGACATATATTCTTAACAATGAATGCTTCTTAACAGATCAAGAAAACCATAACATGATGCAATTCATAAAACAATCCATACCATTGCATACATTTATAGTACTTAGTTTAATCATCACAACCATTCATCAAAATTCCACAAGCTTCGGAAAAACAAACTTCCTCTTTTGTTGCCAATAATATAGATCAACAAACATATAACAATTCCATTCATAGATAATTTAATGAAATAATCTTTGAAATCTGGTTTCCCCTATTGATTCACATCAAATAAGAAACATTTATGCACAGCAAACTCACTGGCATACATACCGATTATGGTTCATTAATCTCATCCAATAAACTCAATTCCAACATAACACTGTATAAAAGTGTATCTAAATTCAACTGAACTTAAAACAAGGTATCTTTACTTAAAGCTGTAAAATTCCTATCTACTATCATCAAGTGGCTAATTCTACTTTCATCAGCTGACCTTTAAAATATGAAGTTCAAAAGTACATATAGGCATGCCAAGAACAAATCCCTCTCAATCAAAATTGAGATCCACTAATCAAGGAACCGGAACCTCCTCAAAAACATAGACTGGCTAATCTCTAGTTCCAATGTTGATTGCCCTGTGAAATATGAGAGAAAAAGGGGGGAATTCATGTGTCCAAAATAAATCATCCTGATGCCAACTCATTCCTACGTAGTTTTCTCAAGAAGGTATTCATCATAACAGGAGAAGACTTGTTGAAGAATATTTACATCGGGCCCATCAATCAGCTTGTCCTCAAATTTAATTCTCTTCAACTCTACAGAGGCAAATCCCTTCATATCTTTTAATTTTGTAACTCTCTCCTTACAACTTTAACTTCTTCCTTAACATCCATTAGTCTATCTAATAATAAATCCTCTCCATCATCCTCTTTCTGCATAACCTCTTGAAACCTATTGTCCCACTTCTCCTTTAATTGATTTAGAGGCACGCCCTCCTTAACCGGTATATCCACATTAACTAGAATGGCTACAATATCTTCTAGTTCATCAAGCTGCTCATTCAAGTCCTTACTAGCATCTTGAATTTCATTCCTATGCTTGTATATAAAATAAAATCTAAACCAGATTATGCTTGAGGCTTTTTCAAAGAAATTTCCATTGTCTTCCTCGAGGATTGATTGCTCAAGAAGAGTTGACTTTGGTAATTTATTGATATCCTTTATTTTCTGAACATACCCCCTATATTTCTCCTCCTGCTTTCCTAAAGCTTCAATGTGGTGACTCATTTTCTCTATCAATTCCAGCGTTGTCTTATGAATTTCAAAACTGCTTACCAACACCTCACCCAATTCCTGGTTAAGCTTATCTATCCATCTATCCATCATCCCAGACTTACTCCTCATTTGCACTAGATCATCAACTTTTATTTTGTTGAGTAAGACTGTCATTTCCAAGGCAGTAGCTTGTTGTGACCTAGGGGTGGAAACATCTCTTAAGAAAGTATGCAGCTGATCCAATTGAGCGTTAAGCTCATCCTTTCTTTGTTTGTCTTTGATCATTCTAGATTTTGTGGATGAAGCTACAACATCAATCAGATTCATATGTTGATTCCTTGTAGGCTTCCCTAAATTGACCATGCCCAATTCATAATCAGTTATTTGCACATCTCCTTTTTCCTTGTCCACCACCGAAATGGCACATTCTACAATGATCTCCCCTACCTCGGTGAGCCTTGTGGAATGAAGAACTCTAGCCTTCATCTTGGGTCTCTCCTTTTCTATCTCCTTCATCATTTCTTCCCACTTAAGAGGTTGTGGTGGAGCTGTTTGTTTCTTTTCAAGATCCAGCTTTAACCAGATAGGAGAACTAGGAGTGGTAGCCATTACTGTAGAGGAAGAGGTAGCAGTTGTAGAAGATAGTGGTCACAATAAATTAACTTTAGGTTGAGAATCAACCTCCTACACATTTTGTTGTTCTTTTTCCACATTCTCTTATGCAACCTTCTCAGCCTCTTCCCTATCTTTTTGCTCCTATAGCCTTTTATTCTCTCGTTCCTTTTTCAATCATTCTTCCTCCAACCTTTTCTCTTTAAGTAGCTTATCTCTTTCTCCTTCCAAGTCCTTGAGCTTGTCCCACACTTCCTTCTCCTTTTGTTCTTGCTTAGAAAGCTCTTCAGCATCCTTTTCTTTCTACAAGCGTTTTGCTTCCTCTCTTTTCTTATAAGCCTCTTCAATCATTTTAAACTTAGCCTCAAGGGCCTCCCTTTCTCTTCTTTGTTTGGCCTTCTCTTCCTCAAACTCATGAATCTTTTGCAGCATCTCCAATCTGTCATTTTCCTCCTTTACTTTGAGCTCATGCTCCTTTTCCTGTTGTTTCTTGATCAATTCATCAGCTTTCTGCTTGGCCTCTAACTGTTGTTGTTGGAGTACTGCATCAGCTTGTGCCTTTGTATCCATGTCTTTTTTTTTCCAAAGCTTCAACATGTGCCTTGGCATCTGATGCTTTTTTAGCTTCTTCAAATAGTGCCCATTGATCCTCTTCTGGCAAAACATGAGTGGTTTCATCAAGAGGCATCTCCTCTTATGTCTCCTTATCTGACAAAGTGCCCTCAGAGTTTGTTTCTATATCATGAATTTCCATCTCAACTTCCTTTCCCTTTAAAGTCTCGGCTTCTTCACGGAGATTCCCCTTAGGAATTTCTCCACTTCATTTCTCTATAGGAGGGATTTGAGATGGTGACTCACCCACAACTAATGTTGAGGCCATAGGTCTTATTAGGACTACTTCTTCATGTGCTTCAGGCAAATCTTGAGTTGGAGCTTCAACTTCAAATTCCTCTATGTCAGGAGGGAAGAATTCCAAGGGCTCCTTTGGAGGCATTCTTCTCTTCATTCTCTTGTACCCTTGTGTGGTACTTGCACCTTTTCTTTTCTTGGAGGTTTGGCCCCAAGAATCCTTGGTTCTCAGCATGACCCATTGGATGCCTCTATCCAACATTGGTCTTGCTATTTGCTTAATATCTATTGTCTCCTCTACATCCCAATCTACATGATCTAAATTCTTGGTACCTACATCATGTGCCTCATATAAGGGATCCAAAACTACTCCATCATCTGATAGTGTTTCAGGAATGTCCACTTTAACCCCATATTCCACTATGAGTGGGATAGACAATCTTTCATAATTCCTCTTCCTCAAGCCATATTCATCCTGAAGATCACTCCAGAAGTCCTCCAATAGATTGAAGTGTCTATCAAAAATAGAAACAAGCAAGGCATTCATCTTCTTCTTTGGATCAAAATGCTTCCTAGCAGTATATAGGCCCAATTTCAGATGCATTAATTCATTGCAAAAAACTTTAGCTCCCACAAGGTGTGGGCAACTATATTCACCCAACTGCATGGGGAACTTATGACAACCAGGCTTATGCTTTATACCAAATTTAGCATTAACCCCCAAGGCTTGGTAAACAAACTCCATTAAAACCATCATGTTGTTGTAGCATCTAGGGAGTAAGTGATGATGACCCTCAAACCCAGCTAGCCTGAAATAAGTAAACTTGGGGTATTGGATAAACCAATATCCCCACTCTGTAATGAATGCCATGGCCTCCTGGCTCAATCTATACCCTACATCTCTATTAAGCTGGTTAATAATAACATACAGAAATGCATCATTAACTCTTCTATAATGTAGTTCAGAAATCTACAAGGATAGCTAATCATAATGGTTCTATACTTTATTTTGTCCATTAGCTTCTCCCAACACCCCCACTCTTTTTAACCCTCAAAAAATGTCTATCCTTGCTACTACATAAATGACATAAGAGGTCATAAATAAACTCTTGGTTTCTCTTACTCTAACCATTTGATTGTGTATGCTTTCAGACACAATCAAGGGCTAATCAAACTATTGCCTACCATCTAAGATTGTCTGAATGAATGGAAACATCCATTCTTTAAAATGAAAAGTATCCCTTTTTCCAAAGACTCTGGATAACATCATTATTATGTCCCCAACCTCCTTGTAGAACTCCACCCTTTTAGGCTGATCTAGAAGCTTAATTAGAGACTTTTTCTCGGTCCTCAACCATTTCTTATTCAAATGAGCTTTGTTGGCCTCCTTATGATTGCTTAGGATTCCTTGGATTGGGAACATTGAACATAAATTGGAACATTTGGGGAGTTAAATCAATGATGACATTGGCTTGTGAATCCACGCACTGTTTAGTAGCTAGATTATAAGCTCTAGCTGTTGTCATTATTAGTTCAGGGAATTTAATTGATAGAGGAAAAAAAGTGATATGAGCCAATCCTGATTCAACTACCCTTTGGGTCCTCCCTATCACCTCTTCAGCAAATATTTCAAAGTACAGCTCCTCATAATGGAACGGACCCATATTTGTATCAGTTATGTTTGCCCAATCAGACTCCACCTTGCTAGCAATGATGACAAGACCCCGATGATTATACCTCAGGGTATAAGGGAGTTGTTCAGGCTTAACCTTTTTAGGCTTAGCTACTGGTTTTGAAGTTTCTACAGGTTGACTCCTCTGAGAAGCCTCACCCGACGCTCCTGACATTCTTTAGTTTCTGCAATAAAAATCCCAAATTAGATTTACAAGAAGTATAACAAAAACCCGGTTAGAGATCTTACCCTTCATACACACCGGAGGCAGGACCAGGTAGAAGACATCCCTAAAAATCCTTTTTAAAACACCACCGGGTTCGGCATCGGAATGGGCATTGAGCTCTCAACAAACCATATGGCGGGGTCGGAGGCAAAGTCAGAATAGTATTCGGGATCAGAATCGGAATTGAAATTGATTTGGGTACAATGAAGAAATTTCAAACCTATGTCTCATTCTGCTTCCAGTTCCGACTATGTGAACAACATTTTGCAAAATCTATAACTTATCGAAAGCAGACTCAGAGACCGATCTGAAATCCATTACAGATCAAGGTTTGAGAACGAAATCAATTCTAGATCCGACTTCGGTTTAAAACAATCGTGACGTCATTAGAAACTTCAACCGGGTAACGAATGACATCATAATCCAAAAATGAGGTCACCTAACAAAACAAAGGAGCTTAAAAATAATAGTATGAGATTGTCCCCAAACGACCGAAGGAAACCTAGCAACTAGGGCACCATTTTCTAATTTAAACAGAGATGCACATAAAAACCCTAGTTTATAAAAACCCTTCAACTCAAAAAATTAGGGCACAAACTTAACCCTACTCGAAACCAACAAGCCAATACGTAGAAGAAACAGTAGGTAAACAAACGAATCAAAGAACACCATAAAAATAATGTAGCAGATGATCGACACCCCCAAAAACCTAGGGCACCATGGTACGAGCACAAAGAAAATGTGAAAATGACCACGAAAAAACAAACAAACAAGAAAATGGCAAACAGTAAAATAAAAGACAAACCGAAAACAAGAAAAACAAAGCAAAACAAAAGAGAAGACAGGAAAAACAAACAGCAAGAATTCGAATGAAAACTAAGAGCTACGAACCCACAGGAAGAACAAGAGACTAAACAAAACACAATGAACAAAAAATGAAGAACAGAAATCCTACCTCCAAATGCAATCCAACAAGCTGGCCCTTGATGCGAATCCTGCACGCAAAATGTTTTTCCCTCGATTGAATCGCGCTCCCAAATGCTCTACCGCAGCTCTAGTTCGATTTTAGTTGTTAAACAATGATAATAACCAACGAGTTAACCTTAATTAAGGTTAAATTCAAACCTCATACGTGGGAAGTTCCTGTAATTAATGCCATTAATGCGGCAGGTCGGACGCGGAATCGTTGCAAGAACAAGCACAAGACTATTGTGCGACCAAAGTAAAGTCAAACAGCAACAAGAAAGGTGGGACCAGAAATGGAGTGGAAACTGATTTGGAAACTTTTTCCAAGTTTTGAGTTTGGTTTTGATTCCAGTTCTAGTTCCGCCAACAAAGAAGAAAAGAAAAGAAAGAACCAAAAGAGAAACACAAAGATCAAAACAAGAAAAACAACACCGATCTCAAGTCCAAACAAACAAACTAAAAGGCGGAGGCAGGATGGAAACAAGTTCGAGACTATATATATATCCCGTAATTAATATGCATTTTGGCTCCGGCTCTAGCAAAACAACAAAGACAAAACCCAAAAGACCAACGAAGAGACAAGCGGGACCGGGATCAGAATGGAATCCTCAAAACAAGTTTCAAACTAGATTTCATTCTGGTTCCGATTCTGCTAGAACAAAAAGGAAAACAAAGCATTGGAAGAAGAAAAACTCCAAAACGTTTTTAAAAACAACCAAGGACAGAAAACAAAAAGGGGGATCCATTTTGACCAAGGAAAAAGATGGGGTGGTTATGCAAGGCATAAAAAATGGTGACTCGACTGGGAAAATGGTTTACCCATTTTCAAGACATCAAATAATTTAGTCACCCAAAAACTACTTGGCTAATGAAGCATGTTAACTTGAATAAGATTAGATATACAGCATAAGGTTGAGCTAGAATCTCAGATGTATGTGCTCATGATTTTTTTTTGAATCTGAGTGTGTACGTATATTGTGCATCATTATTTATAGATACTTTCTCCACTCTTGAACAAATATACCTAAGATCCAAGCTACATAGGTTGAGTCCTATAACTATTGTGCAATGAAATCTTGGGCATTGCTCTACTGTCAAACAGGCGTCCATAGCCCCGGTGGAGATACCTCTAGTTCTCTCAAAGCATTGATCTACTGCCAGGCAAGTGTCCATAGCCCCGATAGAGATACTTGATTCACCCATTTGATATTGAGTTTTCCTTTTCTCTCTTTCTCTTTTTTTTTTAACTTAAGCTTCACTTGTAGGAACCTTTTATGAACTTTTCTCAATACTCAGATGCAATTGATCTGAAATGTGGGTTGAGAACTACAATGAATTTCATGATAGTCTTGGAATCAGATTTTTCACTTGAATCAGAGATACAGCCACCCTAAATTAAATAGGTATTTACTTAGGAAGATGTTTATCTACTTTGTGATAGACTTTGATCATAATTCATGAGATATTCACAATGTACCTTTTACCCTTAATAACATTTCTAACCAACATTAGAATGGTCATAAGACATGAGTTTTAGAACGAAATCCTTCAACAGATGCTCGTTGAAAATACCTAAATCAATTTCTCCCATAGTGCTTGTAGCATACCTTGCATAACAACCCCTTTTCTTAGAATGGATAGAAATGAAGATCCCCAATGAACAATACAAAACAAAAACAAAACAAAACAAAGAAAAAAGAAAAAAGAAAAAAGAAAAAAAACATAAAAGAAAAACAAAAGAAAGAACTAATTACATACAACATAATATAGTACAGTTATTCAAAACATCAGACCTTCATGAGCCAAAGTAATGTTTAAGAAATTGACCATTAACTGGCAATGGAACAGGTTCTCCTATCAAGGTACTCAAACAAAAAGCATTCTCACCTAGTACCTCAGCTACTTGATACAGACCTAACCAGAGTATCAAATTTCTAGTGATCTACCTTCTTCTCTTTAGATTTGTCCTATAGTAGCACAAGATCTGATATCCTAAAGGCTTTTACCTTGGCCCTCTTGTCAAACCAATGTTTAAAAATAGCTTGATATTTAGAAAACTGTCGCAAAGCAGCATCTCTTTGTTCTTCCATGTTGAGCAAGTTGGTTAGTCTGACCTCGATCCTATCATCCTTTGTATAAAATTCTTGCATAAACTTGAGGATCGGTATTTGCAAATGGATTAGGAAGACTGGGTCTTGGTCGTAGACTAATTTGAATGGTGAATTTCCTAGGGCAGCTTTGATTCGAGTTCGATTTGCCCATAGGGAAAATCGCAGCTGGGTGTGCCAGTCTCTAGGAATTTTTTCTAACAATTTTTTAATTACCTCCAACAAATTTATATTAGTGGACTCAACCACTCCATTTCCCTAAGGGTAGTAATTAGATGAATATTTTAATACAATCTTATGTTCATAAGCCCATTGAATAAATTCAGCTGAAGAAAAAGCAGGGCCATTATCACATACTAGGGCGAATGGTACTTCAAACCTGGTGGTGATGTTCTCAGTTAGAAACTTGATAACCACCTCTATGGTTTTATTTTTGCCAGCCTAAGCCTCGATCCAGTGTGTGCAATAGTCAGTTGTAGTTAAGATGAACTTGTGACCTGCAGAAGAGTATGGATTAATGACACCTATAAAGTCTAGTGCCCATTGACCGAACGGTCTTACCTCATACACTGGTTGCAAGGGCATTGCTAGATTTCTTTCCCTGGGTGTAGAGGTATGGCATACATTGCATGTCCGGACATGTTGGTGTGCATCTTGAAACACGTAAGGCCAATAATAACCTGATCCAATAATTTGATGGGCCAGAGCATCTGCAAATCCATGTCTTGTACCATGTCTTCCATGAAACTTAGCAATGGCGTGCTTAGCCTCTTGCTGATCCAAACAACGCAAGTAAATTCCTTGAAAATTTCTTTTGTATATAGATCCCCCTTTCAGCATATAATGAGCACTCTTCATCCTCAATGCTCTCCTCTGAGTAGCATTCATCCCTTTTGGGCATCTGTTGGTAAGGAGGAAGAAGATCAGATCTATGTACTAGGTATCCTTAGTAAATGACTACACGGTGTACTATTGACATGTGATATTATTGTCCACATCTTCCATTTCCTTCGATAAACCATGCCCTCGGATGAGTTTCATTGGATGAATCTCTAATTCAAACTCTTGCAAAACAGCCATCCACTTTCCTCTTCGCTCTCTCAATTTTCTCTGCATCAGGAGGGATTTTATAGCTGGATCAGGAACTATGGAAATTACTTCACTTCGAAGAATGTAATGCCTAAATTTATTTACTGATCACACTAATGCAAAGGCCTGCTTCTCAAGGGGTGGATATCTGACTTCTGCATTCTTAAATGGAGAGCTCATGAAGGTGATAGGTCTTTCGTCTCCCTCACCTCTTCGTTGTGTTAAAACAGCTGCACATGAATGGTCAGATGCAAAAGAATAGATATATAAGGGATTTAGATAATCTAGGTTGTTCAAGACATGGGCCTCAGATATTGATTGTTTAATCTGTGAGAAATCAGATTTGGCCTCATTACTCCACTCTATTTTCGCATCTTTTTTCATCATCTCATTAAGGGGTTTGACGATTTCCGCAAACCCTGTTATGAATTTTCTGACAAAATTAATCCTTCTGAAGAAGAATCTCATTTCTTTCTTACTTCCTAGCCTTGTCACCTTTAAGATGGCCTCTAATCTATCGGGGTCTATGGATATCCCTTCTTCTGATATGATGTGGCCTAAGAGATTCCCTTCAAATACTCCAAACACACACTTTTTTGGATTAAGGGAGACACCATCGCTTATACACCTTTTGAGGACCTTTTCCAGATCAGCAACATGGTCTCCCCAGCTCTTGGAGAAAATAGTTAAATCATCCACATAAATAATGATACACTTACCTATCAAATCCTTAAATTCTATGTCCATTGCACGTTGAAAGGTTTCTCCAATGTTGATAAGGCCGAATGGCATCCTCTGATAGGCAAATGTGCCCCACTTGGTGAAGAAGGCAGATTTCATTTTGTCCTCATGGCTAACAATCACCTGATTATACCCAAAATAGCCATCCAGAAATGACATCATTTGGGGCCCATTGATTGTTTATAATACCTCATCAAGAGAAGGCAGTGGGTAATTATCCTTCTCAGAGGCCTTATTTAAATTCTTGAAATCAACACATAACCTAATTTCACCACTTTTCTTGCGCACAGGAACTAAATTTGTAACCGAAGTAGAATGTCTGACTGGGAAGATTATTCTTGCAGATAGGAGCTTTTGCACCTCCTTCTAAATCAAGGGCTCAATCAAAGCATTGACCGGGCATTGTTTTTTACAGAAGGACTTGGCTTCTGGCTTAAGAGGTATGGTATGTGTAATCACCGAAGTGTCAAAGGTATTTAAGTCTTCATAACCCCAAGCAATGGCTGCAATTTTCTACTCCAAAACTTTAACTATCTTCTTCTTAATTTCTTCAGGACAAGTTTTCCTATGAGAACATTCCTTTCAAGACTCGAGTGAGTCAGATTAACAGCTTCATACTTCCCCCCATCACAATCTGTGGGATCCCTTTGACGAGCCCGTGGGTTAGAGTCAAAGATTCTTTTTAAAGCTACCATCCCCTTTGGAATACTATTGCTTTTCAACTCCAGTATCCCTTCTACGTCACCATTCTCGGGATCCCAATCTCCCTAATCTCTTTCAAATTCATCTATTATATGTCCTTCAAAGAAATCTAAACTTGCCAAGAAGGCCAATATATGCTGGTCATCATCGAATACTTGAAAATTTTGGACATTATCTGGGATAGCTGGGACTGAGACTAATTCACCTGAAAATATTTTTAGCTTAGAATCTTTCATAGGCTCCAAGGTGCTAGCAGTAATGGCAAGGGCATCTGCAATCTGATTAGCTTCTCTAGGAATCAGAGTGATCCCAAAAGCGTCAAAGTCTTCAATCAGATTCCAAATTCTATTTCTATATGAAGCCAATATTTTTTTATGAAAAGTATACTAGTTGTGTACCTGCTTTACAATTACTTCAGAATCCCCCATTACCATGAGAGCGGTGACCTTCTTTTGATGGGAAAACATAAGTCCACGAGCGAGTACTACATATTCAACCACATTGTTTGTGCAGCCAAACTGCAACCTATAAGATGCAAAGTAAGTCTTCCCTTTTGGGTTGGTTAGTTCAATCCCTGCTCCACTTCCTACTTTGGACTTAGAGCCATCAAATTTAAGACTCCATAATTGGTCTTTAGCTAGGAGCTCTTTCTTTTTCTTGATAATAGGAGATGACTTGCTTGAGATGGTTGGCGGCTCGGACTTTTGTTGGCCATCAAGAGTTGAAAGTGACTGGGGGCCAAGTTCACTTAAACATTCTTCTATATTTAAAGCTTGTTCAAGAATCACTGCTTGAACGACTTCTTGGATCAAATTGCAATCCAATTCATTCTTTATCAATGTCTTAGGCATTGGAAGAGTATCTGGGGTGGGTGTAATGGAGGACGACTAAGATACCTCAATCTCCTCCTAAAACTCAGAGCATAGAACCTGAGTCTACTCAAATGGTGGAGGATCTTCCTCTTGAAAAAGATTGGTTCTGGTGAGGATGGTAACGTCCTTAGCTTCAAATGGGAATTCACTGATAGATACTTGAGGTTGATCTTGGCCAATCAGTTGAGGTTGGCCTATATGGTTTAAGATATCTAGGCAAGGTTGACATGTCAATTCAGAATGATTCTGATAATGAATCCTACACCAATTAGGAAGCAACAAACTACACAAATCAATCTCTTCTCCCAATACCAGCTTATCTTGTTACAATTTTTTTATTAGAACTTTTTGGTTGACCGAGATCATTGGGTCATTTTGTTCTAGGGGCAGCACATCATTAAGATTGAGTATTGAGAAATTCATGACCTCCTCTTTCTTGTAAACTCCTATTTCAGTCTCAAAATATGCTACTTCATTAGGAGAATCATATTCAGTAATCATGTGTTTGAGCCTAGGCTCACTCTCAATTCTAATTTGTGTTGCTATCCCTTTCCATAGTAGCCACATGTGAGAGAAATCCAAAGACAAATAATCGCCAATAAACTTCATTAGCTCCCAACTCAGGAGCATACCATATGTTTTTGGGATATCAGCCACTTGGATATCTATGTAAGTTTGGATCCTTGGATCCGATCCAACTTGTACATGCATATTTTTTAATTCTTCCACCACATTAACCTCGGTTTTGTCCATCTGAATTACTTTCTTATTATTCTGGGCAGGACTTAATCCCAGCTTCTTACAAATTGAAAAGGGCATAACATTACTCGATGCTCCGGAGTCTAGCAGATAGTTATGCAGATTCTTTCCAAAGATCCTTAAACTTAAAAGGAAAGGTTGGGTATTGGTCTTACCTTTACAGATGGCCGCATTCGTCTCCTTATCTGGAGTCACTTTACCTTTTCCTTTTGAATGATTTTCCTCCTCCAGGGCTTTCAACACAACTTCCTATTGGGTCGGGCACCACTTCATAATGTCAAAGAATGACAATGATGTCTTTTGTCTCTACAGTTCTGCGATAAAATCAAACTCTGAATCATTCCTAACTTGATATTTAGGAAAATAAGGTGGATTACCTTTATTATGAGAGTTAGAAGGTCCCTTTGGTGGTGGTGGGTTATTATCTACATTTTGATTAGGTGGTACCATGTTGTTTGGGGTGCGGATGTAGTGAATGGTCCCTTATTTTGATTTCTCAGGAAGTGACCGCCTTTGGACTGGAAGGCTTGGGAATCATACACATCTTCTTCTTGTTCATCGTCTCCCTACATGGGAAATTGATATTTTTCCTCAATGGTCTCATAAGTCATTGCAGTACTTACTGACCCACCATCTTGATTGGAATTTCCTTGTGGAGGGTGGGAATCAACATGTGCAATATTCACCATTTTTTCCATCTCTGGGCAATTGACCTCAAATGTGTTACAGTATCATGTAGTCTACACCAATTAGTCATGAAATTGAGATCTGCCACATTAGCAGTGTGTGGTTTATCCTCACTAGACTGATAGTTATGGGGAATTCCCTCGTTGTTGGGTACAGTGTTCCACTGCCTGTTGTTATTGTTTGACCACTGATTGTATCCTCTGTTCTGATTTTGATAATTTTGGTTAAAGGAGTTTTGGTTCTGGAAGTTCCTATTGGTGTTCTGATTTGCATTCTGGTTAGAGTAACTACCTCGGTTGTTATAAACTCCCTAATTCTGGTAATTATGGTTTTGGTTATGAGGGGGGTTATGTCTAAGTTGTGCCATGTCGTTGGACATTTGAGATAAAGTATTTTTGAGATTCTCTACCTCATTGGTTAGTTGAACAGTTTGTTCATTTTGCACAATCTTCCCTATAGATGGAGAATGAACATGAGTTGACCCTCCCCCTTTTTGTTGGTGGTTTTGAGACTGTTGGGAGGATCTTGTATGCCATTAGCAAAAAGAGGCATGGTAGGTGAGGCTTGTAACTCAGAAACAGGTCCATATTGGGAGTAAGACATCCCTGGGACCATGTTGAACAACGGTGGGTTAGGCATCTGATAACCCATGGGAGGGAGAGTTGCTCCTAAACTTCTCGATTGCACACTTATCTTTTGTTGCAATTTAATGGCTAGATGATAAACCTTAGATAAAGAGTCAATCTTGTTGACAGCATAAGTTCTCTACAAGAATAGGCCAATCAAGGGATCAACAGCTCTTAAATATGCCAGAATGGCAATATTTTCAGCCACTAAGTAGGGGTCTTGTAACCTGCGAAACATTATTTGGAATCTAGTGTTGAATAATGGCAATGGTTAATGATGTTCCTTTCTTATGGTAGCGAATTGATGATACAAGATGGTCAGGTCTACATAGACCTGAAACTGATTAATAAAGGCATTTTCTAAATCCGCCCAGCTTAGAATAGATGCCTGGGGTAGATTTAGGTACCAGTTGTATGCCATGTCCCCCAAACAATAAGGAAATAGCCTACATACAATGTCCTGGTGAGCCACCTAAGCAAGGGTATAGGCATCCTTGAATGCTTGTATGTGTTCCTCGGCGCTTCTTGATTCTCCATGCATATACTTGGGGCAAAACCTTTTTGGATTCTTTGGTAGATCATGGATACCTCCAAGAATAGTCCCTAGCAGAGAGGGCTTATTCACAAAGTAAGCCATGGGTGGTGGTGGGATTGGTTGAGTAGGTTGGACTTGTGGTGATACAGGCCGAAACCAGTGGTGACACTAGTTGGACTGGTGGTGATATAGGTTGAACTGGTGGTGACACTGGTTGGACTGGTAGATTAGGTTTTTGGGGTGGTAAAGATGGATTTGGTCAAAATCTAGGTGGAGTAAGTGGTGGTGACAATGGTGGGATCAAAATTCTACAAGCTTGGGGTCTATGTCTAACCGAGGTTTGAAATTCAATTAATGGTTCAGGTTCGGTAGAGGATCTGAGAATCCTCCCATACTTTTACGATGAGAATGACCCAATTCGAGCCAGCTTGTTCCTTCAGGCGCTCCTTCTAGTGCTAGATCTGTTGATGGTGAAAATGACACAAACAACATAAAAACAGAATATTTCTACTTTATTTCTCAGAAAAAGAAAGACAACATATAGTAGCCTAACTCCCAAGGTCCTGGTAGTTGGTTCTCAACTGTCTGATGTCACTCAATTGGCCAATTCAACTATAATATTCAAGGGTCCTTTGTTGGTGATAAGGAATACAAACAAAAATGGATTCATCAATCTATGTTTAATGGGGGGGTTTAAATAAATAGAAAAATGTATATCAAGGCATAGATCAGTAAAATATGAACAAAATTCTCTAACATCCAGACATATATTCTTAAAAACGAATGCTTCTTAACAGATCAAGAAAACCATAACATGACGCAATTCATTGAACAATCCATACCTTTGCATACATTTAAACTACTTAGTTTAATCATCACAACCATTCATCAAAATTCCACAAGATTCAGAAAAACAAACTTTGTCATTTGTTGCCAATAATATAGATCAAAATACATATAACAATTCCATTCATAGATAATTTAATGAAATAATCTTTGAAATCTGGTTTCCCCTATTGATTCACATCAAATAAGAAACATTTATGCACAACAATCTCACTGGCATACAGACCGATTATGGTTCATTAACCTCATCCAAGAAACTCAATTCCAACATAACACTGTATAAAAGTGTATCTAAATTCAACTGAACTTAAAACAAGGTATCTTTACTTAAAGCTGTAAAATTCCTATCTGCTATCATCAGGTGGCTAATTCTACTTTCATCAGCGAACCTTTATAATATGAAGTTCAAAAGTACATATAGGCTTGCCAAGCACAAATCCCTCTCAATCAAAATTGAGATCCACTAATCAAGGAACCGGAACCTCCTCAAAAACTTAAACTGGTTGATCTCTAGTTCCAACGTTGATTGCCCTAAGAAATAGGAGAGAAAAAGGGGGGAATTCATGTGCCCAAAATAAATCATCTTGATGCCAACTCATTACTGCGTAGTTTGCTCAAGAAGGTATTCATCATAACTGGAGAAGACTTTTTGAAGAATATCCACATCAGGCCCATCAATCCAGTTGTCCTCAAATTTAATTATCTTCAACTCTGCAGAGGCGAATCCCTTCATATCTTTTAATTTCATCAACTCTCTCCTTACAGTTTTCACTTCTTCCTTAACATCCATTAGTCTATCTAATAATAAATCATCTCCATCGTCCTCTTTCTGCATAACCTCTTGAAACCTATTGTCCCATTTCTCCTTTAATTGATTCAGAGGCATGAGCTCCTTAGTCGGTATATCCACATTAACTAGAATGGCTACAATAGCTTCTAGTTCATCAAGCTTCTCATTCAAGTCCTTACTAGAATCTTGAATTTCATTCCTATGCTTGTATATAAAATCATATCTAAACTGGATTATGCTTGAGGATTTTTCCAAGAAATCTACAATGTCTTCCTCGAGGATTGATTTCTCAAGAAGAGTTGACTTTGGTAATTTATTGATATCCTTTATTTTCTAAACATGCCCCCTATATTCCTCCTCCTGCTTTCCTAAAGCTTAAGTGTGGTGAATCATTTCCTCTATCAACTCTAGCATTGTCTTATGAATTTCAAAACTGCTTACCAACACCTCACCCACTTCCTAGTTAAGCTTATCTACCCATCTATCCATCATCCCAGACTTACTCTTCATTTGCACCAGATCATCAACTTCTCTTTTGTTGAGTAAGACTGGTGTTTCCAAGGCAGCAACTTGTTCTGACCTAGGGGTGGAAACATCTCTTAAGAAAGTATGCAGCTGATCCAATTGAGCCCGAAGCTTATCCTTTCTTTGTTTATATTTGATCATTTTTGATTTTGTGGATGAAGCTACAACATCAATCAGATTCATCTGTTGATTCCTTGTAGGCTTCCCTAAATTGACCGTTCCCAATTGATAATCGATTATTTGCACATCTCCTCCATCCTTGTCCACCACCAGAATGGAACATTCTGCAATGATCTCCCCTACCTCGGTGAGCCTTGTGGAATGAAGAACTCTGGCCTTCTTCTTGGGTCTCTCCTTTTCTATCTCCTTCATCATTTCTTCCCAATTAAGATGTTGTGGTGGAGCTATTTGTTTCTTTTCAAGATCCAGCTTTAACCAGGTAGGAGCACTAGGAGTGGTAGCCATTATTGCAAAGGAAGAGGCAATAGTTGTAGAAGATAGTGGCCACAATAAATTAACTTTAGGTTGAGAATCAACCTCCTGCATATTTTGTTGTTCTTTTTCCGCATTCTTTTGTGCAACCTTCTCAGCCTCTTCCCTATCCTTCTGCTCCAGTAGCCTTTTATTCTCTCGTTCCTTTTTCAATTGTTCTTCCTCCAACCTCTTCTCTTCAAGCACCTTATCTCTTTATCCTTCCTAGTCCTTTAGCTTGTCCCACGCTTCCTTCTCCTTTTGTTTTTGCTTAGCAAGCTCTTCAGCATCCTTTTCTTTCTACAAGCGTTATGCTTCCTCTCTTTTCTTATAAGCCTCTTCAATCATTTTAAACTTAGCCTCAAGTGCCTCCCTTTCTCTTTTTTGTTTGTCCTTCTCTTCCTCCATCTCATGAATCTTTTGCAGCATCTCCAATCTATCATTTTCTTCCTTTACTCTGAGCTCATGGTCATTTTCCTTTTGTTGCTTGACCAATTCATCAGCTTTTTAGTTGGCCTCTAACTGTTGTTGTTGGAGTACTACATCAGCTTGTGCCTTTGTATCCATTTCTTCTTTTTTTTCCAAAGCTTTAGCATGTACCTTGGCAACGATGCTTTCTTAGCCTCTTCAAATAGTTCCCATTCATCCTCTTCTGCCAAAACATGCGCGTTTTCATCAAGAGGCATCTCCTCTTGTGTCTCCTTATCTGACAAATTACCCTCAGAGTTCGTTTCTATATCATGAATTTTCTTCTCAACTTCCTTTCCATTTACAGTCTTGGCTTCATCATGGAGAGTCCCCTTAGGAATTTCTCCACTACATTGCTCTATAGGAGGGAGTTGAGACAGTGACTCACCCACAACTGATGTTGAGGCCACAGGTCCTGTTGAGACTTCTTCATGTGCTTCATGAAAATCTTGAGTTGGAGCTTCAACTTCAAATTCCTCTATGTCAGGAGGGAAGAATTCCAAGGGCTCCTTTGGAGGCATTCTTCTCTTCATTCTCTTGTACCCTTGTGTGGTACTTGCACCTTTTCTTTTCTTGGATTTTTGATCCCCAGGCTCCTTGGTTCTCAACATGACCCATTGGATACTTCTATCCAACACTGGTCTTGCTATTTGCTTAATATCTATTGTCTCCTCCACATCCCAATCTACAAGATCTAAATTCTTGGTACCTACATCCTATGCCTCATATAAGGGATCCAAAACTACGCCATCATCTGATAGTGTTTCAGGAATGTCCACTTTAACCCCATATTCCACTATGAGTGGGATAGACAATCTTTCATAATTCCTCTTCCTCAAGTCATATTCATCCTGAAGATCACTCCAAAATTCCTCCAATAGATTGAAGTGTCTATCAAAAACAAAAGCAAGCAAGGCATTCATCTTCTTCTTTGGATCAAAATGCTTCCTAGCGGTATATAGGCCCAATTATAGATGCATTAATTCACTGCAAACAACCTTAACTCCCATAAGGTGTGGGCAGCTATATTCACCCAACTGCATGGGGAACTTATGACAACTAGGCTTATGCTTTACACCAAAATTAGCATTAACCCCAAGGCTTGGTAAACAAACTCCATTAAAACCATCATGTTGCTGCAGCATCTAGGGAGTAAGTGAGGATGACCATCAAACCCAACCAGCTTGAAATAAGTAAACTTGGGGTACTGGATAAACCAATATCCCCACTCTGTAATGAACGCCATGGCCTCTTGGCTCAATCTATACCCTGCATCTCCATTAAGCTGGTTAACAATAACATACAAAAATGCATCATTAAATCTTCTATAATGTAGCTCAAAAATCTGCAAGGATAGCTGATCATAATGGTTCCATACTTTATTTTGTCCATCAGCTTCTCCCAACACCCCCACTCTGTTTAACCCTAGAAAAAAGTGTCTCCTTGCTGCTGCATAAATGACATAAGAGGTTATAAAGAAACTCTTGGTTTCTCTTACTCTAACCATTCGATTGTGTATGCTTTCAAACACAATTAGGGGCCAATCAAATTGTTTCCTACCATCTAAGATTATCTGAATGAATGGAAACATCCATTCTTTAAAATGAAAAGCATCCCTTTTTCCAAAGACTCTGGATAACATCATTATTATGTCCCCAACCTCCTTGTAGAACTCTGCCATTTTAGGCTAATCTGAAAGCTTAATTAGAGATTTTTTCTCAATCCTCAACCATTTCTTATTCAAATGAGCTTTGTTGGCCTCCTTATGATTGCTATATAATTTTAAAGCCTTTTCCTCATTGAGTTGCTTAGGATTCCTAGGATTGGGGACATTAAACATAAATTGGAACATTTGGGGGGTTAAATCAATGATGACATTGCCTTGTGAATCCATGCACTGTCTAATAGCCGGATTATAGGCTCCAGCAACTATCATTATTAGTTCAGGGTATTGAATTGACGAAGGAAAAACAGTGATATGAGCCAATCCTTATTCAAGTACCCTTTGGGTCCTCCATGTCACCTCTTCAACAAATATTTTAGAGTACAACTCCTCATAATGGAATGGACCCAGATTTTTATCAGTTATGTATGCTCGATCGGACTCCACCTTGCTAGCAGTGATGACAGGACCCCGATGATTATATCTCAAGGTATAAGGGAGTTGTTCAGGCTTAACCTTTTTAGGTTTAGCTGCTGGTTTTAAAGTTTCTGCAGGTTGACTCCTCTGAGAAGCCTCACCCAACACTCTTGACATTCTTTAGTATTTGCAATAAAAACCCCAAATTAGATTTACAAGAAGTATAACAAAAACCCGGTTAGAGATCTTACCCTTCATACACACCGGAGAACGGACCAAGCAGAAGACATCCCTAAAAATCCTTTTTAAAACACCATTCGGGTCAGGACCAAAATGGGCATTGAGCTCTCAACAAACCATATGGAGGGGTTGGAGGTGGAGTCAGAATAGTATTCGGGATCATAATCAGAATCGAAATTGATTTGGGTACAATGAAGAAATTTCAAACCTATGTCCCGTTCAGCTTCCGGTTCCGTCTATGTGAACAATATTTTGCAAAATCTATAACTTATTGGAAGCGGACTCGGAGACCAATCCGACATCCATTACAGACCAAGGTTTGAGACCGAAATCAATTATGGATCTGACCCTAGTTTAAAACAATCGTGACGTCATTAGAAACTTCAATCGGGTAATGAATGACATCATAATCTAAAAACAAGGTCACCTAACAAAATAGAGGAGCTTAAAAACAACAGTACGAGACTATCCCCATATGACCGACAGGAAACCTAGAAACTAGAGCACCATTTTCTAATTTAAACAGAGACACGCATAAAAAACCTAGTTTATAAAAACCCTTCAACTCAAATAATTAGGGCACAAACTTAACCCTACTCAAAACCAACAAGCCGATACGCAGAAGAATCGGTAGGTAAACAAATGAATCAAAAAACACCATAAAACTAATGTAGCAGACGATCGACACCCCCAAAAACCTAGAGCACCATGGTACGGGCATGAAGAAAACGTGAAAACAACCATGGCAAAACAAACAAACAGTAAAATAAAAGACAAACCGAAAACAAGAAAAACAAAGCAGAACAAAAGAGAAGACAGGCAAAACAAACAGCAAAGATTCGAATGAAAACTAAGAGCTAAAAACCCATGTGAAGAACAAGAGACCAAACAAAACACAATGAGGAGAAAATGAAGAACATAAACCCTACCTCCAAATGCAATCCAATAGGCTAGCCCTTGATGCGAATCTTGCGCGCAAAATGCTTTCCCCTCGATTGAATGGTGCTACCAAATGCTCTATCGCAGCTCTGGTTCGATTTTACTTTGTAAATAGTGATAATAACCAGCGAGTTAACCTTAATTAAGGTTAAAATTGAACCTCATATGTGGGAGGTGCCTGTAATTAATGTCATTAATACGGCAGGTCGAGCGTGGAATCGCAGTTGGAACAGGCACAAGACTATTGTGCAACTGAAGGAAATTCAAACAGCAACAAGAAAGGCAGGACCAGAAACGGAGTGGAAACTGATTTGGAAACTTTGTCCAAGTTTCAAGTTTGGTTTCGATTCCAGTTTTGGTTCCGCCAACAAAGAAGAAAAGAAAAGAAAGAACCAAAAGAGAAACACCGAGATCGAAACAAGAAAAACAACACTGATCTCAAGTCTAAATAAACAAACTAAAAGGTGGAGGTGGAGGCGGAGGCAAAGGTGGAGGCGGAGGCGAAGGTGGAGGCGGAGGTGAGATGGAAACACGTTCGAGACTATATGTAGATCCCGCAATTAATATCCATTCCAGCTCTGGCTCCGGCAAAACAACAAAGACAAAACCCAAAAGACCAACGAAGAGACAAGCGGGACTGGGATCGAAATGGAATCCTCAAAACAAGTTTCAAACTAGATTTCATTTCGGTTCCGGTTCCACCAAAAAAAAAGGAAAACAAAGCATTAGAAGAAGAAAAACTCCAAACTTTGTTGAAAAACAACCAAGGACAGAAAACAAAAAGGGGGACCCATTTTGACCAAGGAAAAAAGATGGGGTGGTTATGCAAGGCATAACAGGTAGGAAGTGAAGATCTGGCAAGGCCTAAAATAAATAATTAGTATGGAAGGCAT
Organism: Sequoiadendron giganteum; assembly: GCA_007115665.2. Classification (NCBI taxonomy): domain Eukaryota; kingdom Viridiplantae; phylum Streptophyta; class Pinopsida; order Cupressales; family Cupressaceae; genus Sequoiadendron; species Sequoiadendron giganteum. The sequence goes on from CM021100.1 coordinate 668,709,653, forward strand.
GCCAGTAACAGGTAAGTATCTTAACCCAACACCATCATACATCATTAAAATCATGACAGTACTAAAAACCCAAAGCAACAAGGCACCACACTGTCTTGAATATAAAAGTGTTGTGTGAAAGGATAAAGAAATAGTACATTAGGAGAGGGAGGTATAACTAAGGCCATGATATGTGAATTTTCCACTCGTTATAAGGTGTTATGATAATATTGCCTAAGTCTTGGGCCTGCAATATAATACATTTGCTTAAAATTAAAAAACCAGCCAAGCCCACAATAAGTGGACCCTGAGACTATAACAACCTATCAAATCTCTAAATTCAAAAATCTCATGGATAAATACCTAACCAACATAGACTTCCTTATAAGCCTTTCTAGAAAAAAATAAAAAAATTGAACCCACAATGAACATGGGTGCCAGATTTGTCTGTTTCAAGTATTGAAACTTGTGGGTAGGAGATCTTAGCATAAAATAAAATGGTAAAAAGGATTCATAGAAATAATCTAGTCATTGGGAAGTAATTAACCTGTACGATAGATGAAACACATCAACCCTTGGGAGTAGCTTTCCTTAAAAATGGCCCAAGAAATCAAGTACTAATCCTCCAACATGAGACATAGGGGTTTACCTACAATCCAAGATTGGCTCACAGGCTTGCTATTAAAAATGGTCATAAACAAATCTATAACACTTTCAACATAGCTGGGGCATGATTTTGGAATGAATAAAAACTCCACACCACCCAAACTAAGGTAGAGATCCACACCATAATCTATCATAAACCCAGTACCTAAACTGGTCGAGGGAATAGACACTTCTTTCCCTCATTTTGAAAGTGTGTGGGTTTCTTGTGGGAGATAAAATGGTTAAATCCTAACATCATAGTTGGATGTTCACCAATAAAATGCTTTCAGACCCTAAACTAAGGAAACATCAATCTGAATTGAAAATGCAAGTCTACCTAAAAGAAACTAAAAAAAAAACATAACCCACTGATTTTTAAATATAATACACCAAATGATGGCCTTCACCCATGCACATATTTAGTAGGGGAAAATTTTTTGTCATAAATAATTTTAGAAATTTTATAAATGTGAGATTTAAACTGGCCCATCTCAATAAAAGGAAGCTCCCAAAAAAATTAAAATTGAAGGACTCATGCTTAGTAAATTTAGAAACTTAACAATATATTCTACAGTCTACAATGATACACTGTGAAGGAAAAAATAAACATCGTGGTCGTTTAAAAAGGAAACTAACACGTTGTAGTATTAAAATAGATACACACAATATAGCCTAAGGAAAATACAGGAAACGGGTATGCTGGTATGCTTGGTACACTACAAAAATATGAAAGCAAAGTACCTTAAATCAACTAGCACTAATGCAAATCCAAATTCCTCAAACCCATTGGCACCAATTAAAAATATTTGTTGAATTTAATTAGAAGAAAAGCTAAGCAAGATAACACTGAATCAATATACGTTCAAACCTCATAGCTTGGTAACACAGTGTAATATAGTTATATTATATAGCTATTGTATCAAAAAAATTAATCTAACCAAACGCTTCATAATAAGTGTTATAAAAAGGTCCAATGCCATAAAGTTTCAGAGGGGTTCTTAGCCCATACATAACCACAATATTTAAATATTTACAAACAACCAACCCATGATAGGAAGGCACAACTTTTATAACTGAAGAGGGCTTTATCTTAACAAAAAGAGAAAAAACTACTACAAAAATGGTCTAGCGACCCTGATAACATACCCTAACTATGATTGAATTTTGCAAATCCATCCATCCATTGAGAATTCCAGACTGTAATGAAGTTGAGACACCTTTTTGTTAATTTATTGTAGCTCAGACAGTTGTTTTCTCCATTCCCAAGAATTATTATTTAATTCTTGGGACTTCTAGAAAGGAGTTACTTAGGTCCAGATAATTATTTAATTAATTGATTTTCTGGAAAATTCTAGAAAGGAGTTAGTTAGAGATAATTAATTGATTTCTTTAGACTTTTAGAAACCAGTTAGTTAGGGTTTGTTAGAGTATAATTAATCTTAGCCATTGATTGAGATTAAATCATGGCCATTGGTTTTTCAATGAGAATAGTTTAAAACTGGATCAATGGGCATTTGGAGAACACACACACTCTTGAGAAATATTTGTAGTGTTAGAAAACAAATTTATAGTGAGAGAAAATAGTCTTGTAGTGGTAGCAAGGGCACAATGATAACGTTGGAGGCAACAGCGGTGGAATTTCAGCAGGAGAAATTAAGGGAAGAATTTTTGGAGAAGAATATTGTCGGAGCTTTGCCAATAAGAGGGAAGCAATTTATGTATCTCTTGATTTGTTGAAGATTAATAAAATTCCTCATCTGTAGTACTGGTTTTCCCTCCGAGGTTTTTCCAGGGACAATTTGTCCAAAAATATTGTATTTATTATTTTGCATGTTTTCTTCTCTATTCCTGTGGTTTTATTTGTGAAGTTGCAGTTGTATTATTTTTCAATATTTGTTGTGAATTAATTTTTGGTAGTTAAATAATCTTTATAGATAGGATATTAATAATTAGTAACTGCAATACAATTTTCACATGGTATCAGAGCAGATCTAAGGGCAGAAAGAGCTCAACACAGGCATAGGAAGGAAAAATCAAGGGTTTATAAAACCCAATTCTACCTCTTTAGTATTATTATTTTGATTATTATTAATTTTCTTGAGATGGCCTCAATAGGTTCAAGAGATCAGGACAAATTGGATGGAGCCTCAAATTTTGGTGTCTGGAAAGCCAGAATTTCTTTATTGTTGAAAGAGAATGGTATCAAGGAATATGTGACTAGTGTTGTAGTTGTACCTAAAGATCCAACACATCCCTTAGCATATAAGAAGGAAGATGCCAAGGTGAGGAGGCCCATTCTTAACAATGTTAAGGATCATATTGTTCCACATATCACAGAGTTAGATATAGCAAAGAAGATATGGGACGCCATTCTGAATCTGTACTAGAATGCTACCACTAACAGGAAGTTAATTTTCAGAGAAAAGTTGAGGAATACCCAGATGAACAAGGGAGAAGATGTTACAAGTTACCTCACCAGACTTAGACTTGTCAAGGATCAGTTAGCAACTGTTGGAGATAAACCAGATGATGACAAGCTAGTACGGATAGCCCTAAATGGGTTTACTAAGCAGTGGGATGTCTTTGTTGAAGTTATTAATGGATGAAACACCTTACCGAGTTGGGATTGAATATGGAGTGACTTCACTCAGGAGGAGCTTAGACTAAGTCTTGTCAGTGGTACCAGCAATAAGAGTCAGAAAAGTGAGGCAGAACAGGAAAATGTTGCTCTAACTAGAAAAGGGAAAGCAAAGAAGGGGTCTAGCAAAGGATCAAATCCTAAAGGTGGGAAGAAGAACTTGTCTAAATTCAAATGTTATGGTTGTCACGAATTTGGCCACTATGTCAGCAATTTCCCACAAAGGAAGAAAGGCAAGAAGCATATGACAGCTTCAGCAAGTGCAGATGAGCTCTCTAGTAGAATGGAGGATGAATTTTCTCTCATAGTTTGTATGGTTAGCTCAACCTCACAAGGTGTTTGGTATATAGACAGTGGGGCATCATTTCATATGACAGGATTTAGAGAATACTTGTCCAATTATGAGGAGGACATCAGAATCCAGATTTCTATGGGGAACATATCTAAACTAAATCTAGTTGGGAAAGGAACTGTTCTATTTCAGAGGGAGAATGGCAAGCCGATTCCCATTCATGATGTGTTGCATGTACCAAGATTGGGTGTGAATCTGATTTATGTATCCATCCTTCAGGATAAAGGCTACAATGTACTCTTTAGAGGGGAAAATATGTTAATCAAGCACAAGGATTGGAAATCACCCATAGCTATTGGAGCTAGGAGCGGCCAAATTTACAAGTTGCAGTTTGATACTCATAAGGCACTAATGAGCAGCAGTAATTCTGGAGATCAAGGAGAGCTATGGCATGGGAGGATTGTCCATATACATCATGGAGCACTTAAATTGCTTCGTGAGATAGTGACAAGTGTTCCAAAGGTGAGCACAGAGCATGATGATGTCAAGTTCATGGAGGACAAGGCATTTAGAAGGTCCAGAGATTTTCTAGCAGATGATCAAAGTGAGCAGCTAGCAGAAGCTCCAAGGATCAAGCAATTAGATCAGGGATAGTGAAGTTTGAGTATAGTGACTAGTACAAGCATAGGCTCAAATGTTGAGAGATCGTAGAGTATGGAGCAACAGATGCAATAGATCCAAGAGATGCATCAGGAACATATGGAGGTTGATACTTCATCCTCTACAGTTGATAGCAGTAACCAACATAAACAAAGGGATACTCAGGAGATTGTGGGAGCTCCTAGGATGAGTAATAGACAATAGAGACAACCAGCCAGGTATAATGACTATATGGCATGAGTTAGTCAACTGGTAGATAGTGAGTCTTCTAGCTATCAGGATGTCACACAACAGCAAGTGTGGTGAGATGTGATGGTTGAGGAATATACCTCGATAGTGCAGAACAATGTGTGGGAGGTTGTGCCTAGACCGACAGATAGGGCAGTGGTTGGATCACGCTGGATCTATAAGATCAAGCATGGTGTAGATGGTAGAATCGAGAAATATAAGGCAAGGTTTGTGGCCAAGGGTTTCTCTCAGAAGGAGGGAATAGACTATGAGGAAACATTCACTCTAGTGGCCGGGTATACTTCTATATGAACCGTGATCTCTCTTGCAGCACAGATGGGATGGCAGATCCATCAGATGGATGCCAAGATGGTGTTTCTTAATGGTGATTTGAAAGAGGAGGTATACATAAAACAACCAAAGGGCTTTGTAGCACACTGTAACGCCCCGTTGTGGAACCCAAGGCACGACACGCCACTTACGCTAAACAACTGAATAATTTTTTAAAAAAAATTTAATAAAAACATGTGAACACCAACCTAACATGAACATTCTTGGATTCCACAACTACGCTACTAAATTAAAGCAATGAACACAACACACCAAGTACTATTACAAATAACATAAGAGTATACCATCTCAAGATTCATTACAAGTTCAATTACAACAAACGAGATTGTGACAAATCTCGATACATCACAAGTAGTAATTCAATGAAACCTCATGTAACAACATGAGTGTGTATAATACAAAGTAAGAACAAGAATAGATGATGACCAAGTCCATGATCTCATCTGACAAAAAATTATGTGAATGATGTGCAACCAGGATCCTACCAAGAACAAGCATGTCTCGAACAATATCACCTACAGGGGACCCAATGGAAGATGTGGCACGTTCCTCCCAACCGTGTGGGACTTGAAAGCCCACCCCTTGTGTTAAGAGATAGAATAAGTCCTCAATTCAAAATAGACAACATGAAGAACATCACACAATACATGGTCGACACACATGACATCACAATGACAAGATAGCTGACATACTCCCAAAGGCTACTCACAATCACAAGTAACTCAACATATGAGAACTAACAAGTGTACAAGGATAGGAGTGTCATCACATAAATGTAGTAGGTTACCCTGGATAGCTTTCCTAGGTTACCGGCCCTCTACCAAAGTTACCCTGGAAAAATCTAACAACTTTCATCCCCTATACAAACTTATGTGGCTTCGAATCACTTCTTGAGAAGACAAAGTGTTCGAGATGCCATTCCAAGCCTTCTCAGCCTGCTTTAACCTAAACAAGCATTAAAGAACAAGGCAAGGCAAAACATTATCTAAATTAGTTATGAAGAACACCCAACCCCAAGTACTTTAATTAAATTTTTCACTTGATTACCAACTTCCGAGAGGTTACCTCTGCAACCACTTCCGGGTTTGGCCCCTAACGGAAGCCACTCATCCTAAAGTGCAACTTCCCAAAATGACTAAACAATAAGGCCAACATGCATGTAACAGAAAACTTCTTTACACAAGGACTCAAAGTCATCGGAAATAAACAATAACATTAAATATATTAAGACAAACCTCCAAACATGCATGGCCAAAACTTTCACAACCATGCACTTCCATAACATGAAATTCAAGATATCCATAATAATATCACACAAGGCATAACGTGCATGGCTCACGTTTCAACTTTGAAATCAAGACAAAGAATCTCCATAATAACAAATCATGTTTTATTTCAATAAGCGGCAATTCCAAGCCTCTGGGAGATGATACACTAACACCATACCTCAATACAAGAAGTAAAAATAAACTCTAAGTATAAACATAATTTACAAGTCTCATTCAAGATTTCCAATTATACATTTCTAACGCATTATATTTGAATTCATTGAACGACTAGACAACTGTTTCATCTATAAAATGATGTTTTGAATTCTCATCCTTCCCTATGCTAATATAAGAATTCAAGACCTAATTAATTGTAATTAAACAATTATGACAATTCTTCACTTTATTCTTAACCAATGCATTTATTTTCAAGTTAATAATCCTCATTATAAATCAATGCATTTATAATTATAATAACAAATCTCTTCTTACATTAAAGAGGGAAATATAATACTTAGATATCATTAATTAAGAATGACAATAAATGAAACCATAACAATACATATAAATAAATATCACTTGTTTAAGATTACTTAACTATACTAGCAACTTCGGTGAAATGGTCTTATATAAAGCAATGGCCAGATTAACTCTACGTACAAAAAGTTTTATTGAACTTAAAAAAGTGAAATCAAAATTTCAATATTAATAAAAGAAACCAATAGCACTAGCTTTTGAAAGACTTCAATTTCGAATTTCTTCCCAATAAAATATAAGATAAGATTTGCCAATAACAAAACATATCTCGAACATAAGGCTACTAACTGTTAAATTCAAAATCCAACAGCACGTGGCATTGACGAAAGTTAAGTAATGAACAAATAATATAGATAAGAATTACTAAGACTGAAGTTAGACCTGTATCTTCACACAAAGGTTGATGTCGATGAACCCAAACATGCAAATGGAAAATAATAAAGGAATACAACGCACATCCAGTACAGCCGACCATAGTTAAGTCTCTTTTTACGCTTGCAAATAATACAATGGATCAGAATACACCGTAACCTTCACAGTCGACCATGACATATACGAACAAGAGATCAGCAGGGACATTTAAATACATTAAGCGGTGTTAGCATGCGGAATAGTCAAAATAGGAAGATTACCACCCGAATTCTAAATAGAACAAAAGAAGCATGCATTACATACAACACACAAAGGAAAACAAAGTCAATCTTCATATCTCTCAGCCTGACGCACGCAGTATAAAGAAGATGAAGATAAACAGTTAAAGCATCTCAAAAATCTATAAGTTTGAAGACCACACTTTTTTGGGGTCCTTTTCATATGATCGAAATCTAAATACAAAGCTCCTCCACCTCATTTCTGAGCACGTTACAGAACGGGGCCATGTTCACATGGGCATATTCACTGTTGGATGTCAAACAGAGATACATACGTATCCTCATAGCAAGAAAACCCATTTAAGATGTGGCGATACCGTTGTCAGAGACCAAACAAAACAATAGTTTAACAAATACAAAACACGGCCAACAAAGTGAGTAGCTTCCCGTTACAGGTACTTATGTTTTGAGGGAATGAAAAATATATAACCCGGCAGATTAAGGGTGGGCGGAGGAACTCACATAAAGAACCATACACGCATGACGCCGAGTTAGGGAAGACTAAAGACTCAAACAAGTTTCAGAGCTCGATAAACATAGATGATTCAATTTTAAAAGATCTCACAGGAAGAAAAAAAAACAACAATACACAGCAGACCCACTCAAGGACATGCAAGTCAATTGACAGAGAACGCATACAATTCATATGCATGTCGATTCACGGATAAACAAGAAAAGTTTACATACTTAAACCTCTGAATGGAAAAAGTGGTTTGAAACATAAGAATAAGTAGGCAATAAGCAAGCGTCCAACATGCGAGTGGGAAGGATATGTATCAGAATCATTCTATCTACAATTTGGACCATCAAACATGCCCAGTGAGTTCTGTTAACCCATCTTATACAAAGTAGGTGAATCCTTCTAAAAAGAATAACAGGCTAACAGCGACGCCTTACCCAAGCAAAAAATTCAAATCCTATAGTATGCATTTAAGGATAAAAACACAGGAACGGTGTTTGTGCAAGGTTGAAGTGACAACTGAAACCGTCGCCCCACAAATAACCATTAATTAAAGAAACACAAACTAAGTCGAAAAAAAGGCAAAGGAAAAAGACACAAAAATTCTGACATTCGTTCAACATATAAACCATGATATGGATTGACCCACAGATCCAAGATTTATTAAGTTTTCCTTTAGACAATTCAAGTATAAGCGAAACAAGGATCCGATACGCAAAAATCAGAAGAAGAAATACAGAATACTTAGCCAAAAGACAACATGGCACGGTCGACTGTAACCTTGGACAAATTCAGAATGTCTATACAAAGATCCAAATATCAGTCATACAAATCCGAGGTTCTAAGGAGACAAATATAATTTAGATAATTTGGATGGTTCTTTCAAGAAACTATTTCTTATATTTAATCTAAGTCAGCTAACATTGTTTACATTTTCTATTGTTGTGCAGGTATCAAACAAATTTTCGTAGCGCCTCATAAACAAATCACAACCAGACACTTGCATGTTTTCAATTCAAATCCAACATGAATTTAAAAGAAGAAAACCCGGTTAGCTTTTCCGGATTCAAGCAACGGCAAAGCTGAACTCAGCAATTTAGCCCACGAAACTTTTACAGCACAAACAAAAACCTTCGATATGCAATCTTTTCAAAAAAAAAATTAACCAAAACCCTAGAGAAAGATACAACCTTCTTCCCATGAAAAAACAATTCTCTTTTCGAAAACCAATTGCCCTCCTTAAATTTAATATTTTCCCTATGTTATATCATTCATTTTAGGTCACAATGCAAATCATTCACTTTCACTTCTTGTTCGCATGCATATCAACCATCAGTTAACTTTCCAAAAATAATCATCAAGGAAAGATATTTTAAAATTAAGAAACACAACTGACTGTTTAATTTTCGAAACATCAAACCTGCAAAAATAATTCAATTACAAATTATTAACCGTTTGCAAATAATATATTTTAATATTCCACTTTTAATTCCACAATATTCTAAAAATAGTTTTTCCAATTTAAACTTTACAATTAATCATTAATCACATTACCATTAAATCATTAAATAATCTAAATCAACATTATGAAAACATAGTAAATACAGCATGATGTGACAACAACGAACACATGACAAACGAACAACAACATACATAAGGGTGAAAAACAGATACTCGTTCTTTGATAATGATGGTTCATGACAGAGGACAAGTCTATCTCCCTTCAACGATTCTATTGGGTCATGGCTCACTCTGCCCTGACAAAGCAAGTGGATTTGATGCCTGTACCTGAAAGCTACATCACATTGCACGGTCAATCGAAACATGTATATATATGAAGACACACCGTGAAGAAGAATCACGGTATAGCAGGGCACTCACAGATGAGTATTGCTAAACTATCTCCTTCACCGAACCGACGTAACACATAGCATCTAACATCAATCACATCATAGTATCATTATAAACATAACAAAGCATCATAGGTCTTTATAATAATGTCATCTCATGAAAGTAAACATAGCATCATAAGGTAAAGTGTATCATCAACTAAGTTTCACAACTGGTCATGTAAACCATGACATAATGCATCAAAATAACATAGTCTCAAGCAACTAACTACTAACTACCAATCCAAAGCAACTGAAACAATAATTTCATCCGAAGGGTCACTACATCACACAGTAGTGAAACCCATGTGTGCAGATTGAAGAGAGCTTTGTACAGACTCAAGCAAGCTCCCAGGGCGTGGTATGAGCGCATTGATAGATACTTGTAGGGAATGGGCTTTATGAAGAGTGAGGCAGATGCTAACCTCTACTACTTGGTGGTTGGAGGTGAGATTCTCATTCTTGTTCTATATGTGGACGACTTGTTTTTAACAGGTTCGCTAGGGCTCATAGAGGAGTGCAAGTGGGACCTTGCAGCAGAGTTTGAGATGAAGGATTTGGGGCTTATGCACTACTTTCTAGGCATGGAGGTATGGCAGACAGATGGAGAGATTTTCCTTGGACAAGGGAAATACTGCATCGAAATATTGAGAAGGTTCGAGATGGAGGATTGCAGAGCCATGTCTACTCCTATGATCACAAATTGGAAGAAGGTAGAGACATCCAGGGAGAAGGATGTAGACCCCACCTTATACAGGCAGTTGATTGGGTCTCTCATGTATTTGGTCAACACCAGGACAAATATATCCTTTGTAGTAAACTCTCTTAGTCGATTCATGGTTGAGCCAAAGAGAGTGCATTGGACAGTGGCAAAGCATGTGTTGTGATATTTGCATGGTACAATCAAGTATGGGATCAACTATGCTTGAGGTGATGGTGTTAGGTTGATACGCTATACTGACGCAATTGGGCAGTACGACGGACAAGAAAAGCACTTCAAGGTGTTTCTTTAGCTTGGGATCAGGAGTTGTCTCTTGGTACAGCAGGAAGTAGAAGTCTGTAGCTTTGAGTTCTGCAGAGGCAAAATACATAGCAGCTAGCATGGCGACGTGTGAGGCGATATGGCTTCGGAAGTTGTTGGTAGCCTTGTTTGGTCAGAGGGTTGGTAGCCTTGTTTGGTCAGAGGGTTGAGACTACGATGATACAGTGCGACAATCTGAGAATCAAGTGTTTCATGATAGGTCTAAGCATATAGACATCAGGTATCACTTCATCAAGGATTGTGTACAGCAGGGGATTATTCAGCTACAATATATATCTACAAATCAACAGGTAGCAGACATTTTGACAAAGGCATTGGGGACGGTGAAATTCATCTTCTTCAAAGATATGTTGGGTGTCATGCAGAACACCTTCCTCGCTAAGAGGGAGTGTTAATTTATTGTAGCTCAGACATCTATTTTCTCCATTCCCAAGAATTATTATTTAATTCTTGAGACTTCTAGAAAGGAGTTAGTTAGGTCCAGATAATTATTTAATTAATTGATTTTCTAGAAACTTCTAGAAAGGAGTTAGTTAGAGATAATTGATTGATTCCTTTAGAGACTTCTAGAAATTAGTTAGTTAGGGTTTGTTAGAGTCTAATTAATCATAGCCATTGATTGAGATTAAATCATGGCCATTGGTTTTTCAATGAGAATATTTTAAAAGGGGATCAATGGGCATTTGGAGAACACACACAGACACACACTCTTGAGAAATATTTGCAGTGTTAGCAAATAAATTTGCAGTGAGAGAAAATAGTCTTGCAATGATAGCAAGGGCGCAATGATAGCATTGGAGGCAGTAGCGGTGGAATTTCAGCAAGAGATTTTAAGGGAAGAATTTCTAGAGAATAATATTGTCGGAGCTCTACCAATAAGAGGCAAGCAGTTTATGTATCTCTTGATTTGCTGAAGATTAATAAAATTCCTCATCTGCAGTACTAGTTTTCCCTTCGAGCTTTTTCTAGGGACAATTTATCCAAAAATATTGTATTTATTATTTTGCATGTTTTCTTCTCTATTCCTGTGGTTTTATTTGTGAAGTTGCAGTTGTATTATTTTTCAGCAATCAAATAATCTTTATAGATAGGAGATTAATAATCGGTAACTACAATAGAATTTTCACACTTTTCACGGTACGAGTAACCCTCATCTCCAAAATCTATAACAAATGATAGTTATTCATCGTACAGACCCTGGTGACACTCCATATCCTCTCGATGCAACATTCCTTCTCCTAAATGAGCAGCTTGCAACACATCTTCGAGACCAACCAATAGAGTAGTTGGAAATAGCATTTTGGCCAATTTAGAGACCATCTCCTTTGAAATATGGAGGTCCAATAAACACGCCATGAACCTTGAACTCAAATCAAAATTTACCTGGTATCTACCATTGGCATTCAGAAAATTTTGGCCAAGAATCATTTTGACGACCTTCAATATTAGTGGGTCACACCTCAAAAGGACTCGCTTCAAACGGCAATCAATGACTGGTCCCAAAAAAGCACCCTAGAAGACATAACCAGTTAGATACACATGAGAGGCCATCCCTTCAGTCCTACCCAGAATAGGCAGTAACAATCTGATAAAAATAAACCACAAATAAAATCCGCACAAGATAAAATGATGGCCATGAGATCTAGTTTGTTCTTGACAAGGCAAGAAACATTCATAGCTCATGATGTATCAGAAATGGCGTAAGAAGGAGGTTTCATAAATGACAAGTGAAATGAAATGGTAGTAATCACTGACCGAGGTGAAGTAACAAAACAATAAATGAATGAATGAAAGATTTTAATGATGTCCACGAGACTAAACAGTCTATAAGACCAAATTGGAAAGTTTATATCACCAAATTAGAAATCAAAATCAATCACATCAAATAGCTGAGTGGAAACGATGTGTTGTGAAGCCTCCTAAACGCACACCTAGATGAGAATTCATTATGTGATCCCTTAGGTACTTAAGTTTTATTCAAAAGTGACACATAGACAAATATCAACATACAAAATTCCCCAACATGCTAACATGGATCCTAACACATGGTACTAGATGAGATAACGTGGCCCCTAACACCGGGCACACAATGTACTAGGAAGAAAGTTGTAATAGTAATGATATATGTAACAAGTAGTAACAGGTCAACAAAGGTTGTTTAATTCATAATATGATAACTATGAACCAAAACTAAGCCGATATAAGAGCATGGAAATAAAAGTCAATCAACGATAGCATAAAATAACGCTGATATATTATATTATATGATTCACAACTAGTTCCATTAAAATTCTATAACCATAGTTTTCAGAAGGGTATTTTGCCCTTGTATAGCCAAAGTTTTCAAATTTTACAAAAAACCCAGAACCATGGTAGGAATGTACGGCCACTATAACAGAAGAGGTTCATTTTCTAACAAAAAAAAAGGAAAAACACTGGCTACAAAAATGGCTTAACATATAGAATCCGGATAAGATGGGCAATCATTACGAATCTCACATACAACAGTACAGTTGCGAGAAGCATTTTAACTAAATATAATTAACATTAAAAAAGCCCTTTTTGTATTGAATGGGAGTTCAAAATATATACAGAAACAAATTTCATAAAGAGAGATCTTTCTAGAGGAGTATGCACATTTTATAAACAAAGGAAGGTCCTACCATACTAATATACTCTATACCAGAATTGTTTTCTCATCATGCTGGAGAAGAAGCAAGGTAACAAAAAGAACAACTAATCATCAATAGATACATTCAATTGAGATAAATGTCTTAAGCATGCTTTAAAATAAAAGGATATAATATAAAGGCACAAGTGTAGAATATATAAAAAGAATATACCTGAAGAAAATTGGATAAATAAAGAGGAAATTTTGTGATTCTTAAAAGTAGGGACAAAAGAGATAAATCCATAATCATATCATAAGAATGCTTTATACTTGGGCAAGCAGCAAAGTAACATAGAATAAGTTCTTCAAAGTGAACCATGTAAATTTAAAATGTTAACCCCAATATACAAGAGAAAATTGAAATAAATCAAAATCAAACTTTTTCTACTATAAACATAGAGTATATTAGCTTCCAAAGTAATAAGTATCTAGTAACACACATGAGATAAACCATGAGTTTGAATATATAGGAAAAATTGGCTAAGACTATGGCTTTGTTTCTCGCCACCAACCATAGAATTATAGAAAACATATACAGTAGTTACAGTCTACCAACGAACAACATCTAAGGCAACTCTTGACAAAAAGGACTTATCCGATAAATGCGCTCGCAGAAGTCTTCATAGCGGTCAAACCCTAACAATTGTCAAAATGGATAAAATTAGAGAGCCATTGAAAATATTTGACTAGTACATATATCCATTCAGCTTCTCAAGGAAATCATAACCAGTTTTAACCAAGAAGTGATGATACCAATACCCATCTTCAAAGCAGTCTAGAATGAAAGGAAAAAACTCAATGATGGGGTCTAGGAGGTGACCCAAATTGCGCGGACGAGGTATACCCTCACCTAGATGGGCTATTGACAAAATTGCTTCAAGACCAACGAGCAGGGATGGACGAAAGATATCCTTGATTAAACTGAGTACCATTCCTTTAGGGACATGAATGTCCAGTAAACAAGCAAAAAAAATTGAAGAAATGTCTGAATTAACACGATACCTCTCATTGTATCTCACATAGTCTCGACTGAGAATCATCTTGATAGCCTTCATGGTTAATGGACCACTATCTAGAAGCACATTCTTCAACCAATGCTCAATGATTGGACACAGAAACATAATTTGGCTCTTGGTACTGGATAAAACCATAGGGGTATCCATTTTTTGAGTAAGTCCATGTCTAGTACTAGTCAGATAAAAATAGTGGTGCAAGGAAATATCACAAAAGCAAAAATGAGAGCAGAAGGGACAACATGTGAAAACATGATTGTGGAGTGACCCCATCCCTTGGCCTTCGGCTTGCTACACAAGACATCAATCATTTCATCATAAAATAGGCAAATAAATGGTGTACCTGAAAGAAGAGCTAACACCAAAACATAATTGTGATTACCCAGTGCCTGGCTCGACAACATGGAAAGTCGCATCAAAACACAAACTGACAATGGGAGATAAGGGACCACCCCTCCAACGTGTAACCCAATCATCAAATCCCTCCTCAAGATATATGAATGTGTAGCACAATTTCCATTGAGTGGTGGGTATCCAGAATGAATGAGATATTTTAATGTCGTCCACGAGACCAAACAGCCTATGGGACCAAGAACCAAAAATCTAAGAAATCTCCAAACTCTTTTCAATGTTGGATCTTTTGTTATGTATTTTGACCAAAAAACTAGCAGTCTTTTTGGTCTTCTCCTCCTCAAATAACTCGTGTAGATTTTCAACCTTTAAGTTGCTCTAATACTGGGTGCAGATGTCCCCATAAGCAGTGCATTCCATGATAAAGTGTCATTTTGTCTCCACCACCCCTCCGTTATAGAAAGTGCAAATCCTATCCTCCCACGCTTCCTTAGGTATCATCCACCTTCTATTCTCACATCTAAGATGGTGTGAATTGGTCCTCAACTGAGCAATTAACATTCTTGCTTTACCTTTAATAGCTGCTCCTAAGTAGGTTTTTTCATCATGCTCCCAAATTGGGTTGAACTCTTTGACATAGTGAGTTTTCTTTCGTCCAATCGGTCGTGTCCACATGGCAATCCTGAATTTATTTGCAACATACTTTTTTATTTCTTCATTGGTGTTAGGGAACTCGTGCAAGCTAATGTTCCACTTGCTTAGTCATTTGTTATTTTGCTTCATCCATATTTTCTTCCTATGGTCTAAAACCTCTTCCACGACAATTTTGGGCCAACGGTGATTATCCATGTTTTCCACCTTCTTAGAGATAGCTTAGCAACCGGCTTATAGCCGAAGCCTCCAACGATAAAGTTCCCAATTCAGCCAAGAGAATATCTTAAGGGATAGTAGTTTTGACCTTGAGGTTGCAAGTGATTAGATGTTTTTTGGATTCTTTCAAGTTGTCTCCAACTATCAATTGACATGCTACTTCCCCACACCTCACAGCCATAGAGAACCACCGATGTGACTAGCAAACCAAAGAGATTCTTCTTGGTTTTCCAATCCCAAAGTTCAACCTTCCTACACCTATTTTGGAGTAAGAAAGAATCCGTCCAACCCCCTTGTATCATTTTAGTTCTAGCAGTCTCCCAACCGAGCTTATGGTGAAAGTCAATCCCAAGGTATTTATATTCTTTCACTATTTCCAAAGGATTACCTTCAAAAAGAAATTGCTCTTGTTTTATTTTCTTCCATAGAGAAAAAATCACGACTTTGGTCTTGGAGGTGTTCACCTACATCCCAACATTCTGACAAAAGAGATCCAAGGCCTTCAAAAGCTCTTTCAAACCATGGGCAGTTTTTGAGATTAGGATAAGATCGTTTGCATACAACAACAGCTTCACCACATAACCTACCAGTTGAATACCCCCCTCACCCCTTTAGTATAGATGGCATAATTAATGAGTTAATAACTCAATACAATCATAGGATTGAAAACAAAAGAATTAACTGGGATCTACCCCAAAGCTTGGGTAGGGCTTACCCATAAAAAAAAAAATATTTTATTATTTAATTAAATTCTCAATTTCCTCCATACACATTAATCAAATAGTTTTAAAATTATTTAATTAATTCATGCATTTATTCTTTTTATCCACTATATTAAATAAATTAATTTAATTATTAAAATTTTATCTTTATTTCTTCTAAAAATAAATAAAATCAATATTTTATTTATTTTCTAATCATATATTTCTCGCTTGCACGTGAAATTAAATAAACTTATTTATTTAGATTTTATTTATATTCTTCTAAGTGAGTTGACTAAAAAATCAAACTTGTGATAACTCCTACTCACTTTCTCTTCACTCATCCATGTAGTCAGTTAAGTAATCATCCAATCCCTTCATCATGACATGTTGATTGCACAATCATCATGATCTCTCAATTAATCTCATCCATCAATCTTTCAAATCATTCTCCACCATCGATCAATATCATGTGAAAGCTATAAATCCCCCATCATTATAAGTCATTATCCATCCAAAAACTTTGAGAAATCCAGCTATCATTACATCCACTTTGCTATTACAAGTTATTCTTGAGCTTGAAGAGCAATCCACATACCATATTTACAGCATTATCACACAAAATGAAGTGAGGAATAGGCACTTTGTGGAGGTATATTTGATTTATTTGATTCGATTTATATTGTTTGTGCATACGCTCTTTTGAAGTAGTTATTGAATTGAGTTTGTTTGCATTGTTTTATCCTCAATTTCAAATTCATTAATTTAGTGTACTCACAAAACTAATCATAAAAAAGAAATTCCCCTTGTGTAAAGAATGGTGTCTAAATTGATCACATATAAAAAAAATCAAAAATAAAAAGTTATTAAAAAATATTAATACCTAACATTTCAAGTTTATAAATCATTTTCCTTATAAATTAATTAATAAATAGAAAACCATGTCTAATCATAAAAAATAAAAATAAAATACTTACATATTAGAAAATTAGACATTCTCATCTATAATGAGTTTTAATTTCGTCAAAAAATTATTAAAAAAAAAATCGTCAACCATATTGCTAAAGTCAATTTTTTTCTTGTTATTTTCATGACATTGTACTTGCACGTTCAAGGCTAGGGGTTGGTTTTACAAGACTAAAACAAAAGAAAAATCACGAGTTTCAATTTTTAAATTTTATGAAATGTATACCCATTCTAGAAAGGAATGGGTATATGGTGTAAATCAAAATGGGTACCTGTTTCATTTTAAAAATGTGTACCTATTTTAAAATGAGTACCCATTTAAAAATATAAACAAGTACCCATTTCATATGGGTAGAACTTTAGGTTCGGCAGCTTAATCCTAAATCAGTACCATTTTTTACGAAACGTGTACCCATTCCTTTCGAGATTTTTGCAATCTCAACACTTCCACCAAAAGTGAACCCATTAGCTTGCACTTACTCTTACTACATAGATGAAAACACATTCTTCTACATGGCACTTTATAATTTAATTTGTATGGTTATATATTGATGATATTTTGTAGTTTGAGAGACTTGTTATTGGCCTCATGGCATTGTATAAAAAAATTATGACATTTTTTATGCCTTCATGACCTTATCGAGACTAATATATATAAATATTTTGTGTATTCATAAATTAAATGGTTTGTATGGTTTGTATGCATTATATCTCTATCTTTCCCTCTATCTCCATTTGTCTATCACTATCTCTCTCATTTATACATGGTTTGCATAAGGATTGAAAGACATATATGGAATATGCATATGGTGTGCATAATGGTTGAATGGAATATATTACATAATATATTACCATCCCATGATCACCAATTCCCCTAAATCCTAGTAGTCGACTTGCAAATATATTACCCTATTGTTATATTTTTCAACCAAAGAGTAAAACAAAGAAGATATGGTTAAGGAGCTAATAGGGGAAGGTGTTATCAAACTCAATACAAGTCCTTATTCATCCTTTGTGGTGATGGTTCATAAAAAATATGATAGATCGAGGATATTCCTTGATTTTTGGAAACTAGATAAACTGGTCATCAAGGACAAGTTCCCTATCCTTGTCATTAATTATTTATTAGATGATATCACTAGGGATAATGTTTTTACCAAGATAGATTGTAACGCCCTGCCATGCAACCCCATTGGACAACTAAACTACTAACAAATGCAAAACAAATTTTTTTTTAAAGAAGTAACTACTAAGCATTAACCAACACTAAATAATCATACAACATTATTAATATTATATAATGATGCTTAATTAGTCCCATGGTGTTACATGGTTGCATTACTCACATTCAAACCCAACCCAATTACATTGTTATAACTTAAATGACAAGAATAAAGTGATAGAACATACACTACTCAAGATAACACAAAGGTAAACATAAATTAATTCATAATCAATTGAGATGACAATGATACATACATCATTTATTACATATCAAATCTATAGTTCAATAATACATATGTGGAGCATATTTCCACATATACAACACATCAAAAAAATCAATGATACAATTACATCCTACTTCCCTGATAACAACGGAAAGAGTACATCCATACAAGTATGATGCAACAATAATGAATAAGATACATAATGAGATCCATCAAAAGGAAATATAGGGCACAACACCAAAATTGTCGCCAACACTAGAAAGCTCAAGAATCCACTCAACAGGTACATCTCTGCAACATCACGATCGTCGATGAGGAACCCAATGGGTGTGTAGCACGTTCCACCCGACCATGTGAACCCAAAGGAACACCCCTTGTGCTAGGAGATGACAAGAGGACCACAACATAAAAATAGAAAAATGTACAAAGTTGGCACGATTCCACAATCCAAAAGATAACAAGTCAAAGAACCATAAGAACAATTACTTCCAGAGGTAATAATCAACAAGGGGGGGAAATACAAACATATTGGTTGCTAAAGGGAAGAGTGTCATCACATGGCCCTGATATGGGTTACCCCGACAGTCTAGACGTTGGCCCCCATCCCTGAGTTACCCTGACAGTCCATACGTCATCACCCATCTATGGTTACCCTAACTGCCCTTCACTAGGCATCAGCCCCATAGGGTGACACATGCGGAATCACTCACCTTTCTAGAGGACAAGGTGGTGATCTTGCCGACCAGGCCTTCTCAACCCATCCTTAGCCTACAAAAGCACTGCAGGCATGAGCGAGGCTTCAACTAATCTTGATTAGTGTATTGGTTACCCTTTCCCCCCAATTAATTACTTTAGGTTATCACTTAGTTATGCAACTCTTTAATGAGTTACCCTGATGCCACTTTGTGCGTCGACCCCCATGGAGAGCCACTCCCCTACTAGCATCAAGACAACTCTCTTAAAGCCTAGGGTGTACCCAATCACACAGCACCGAAAACCACAAAACAATGATCACATGTGAGGCATGAACCTTACCGCACAAAAAACCACATCACAAGGTATAACCATGGTGCAGGGTAGCAACCCACATGAGCACAAACAAGAAAATTGTGGCATCAAGCCAACATAGAAACCATCATGAAACAAACACTCCCCTTGCCTCTGTAAGACAATTAAAACAATCTACTCAAGGACGGAAATGACACAAGATTCCCCGAAATCACAAAACAAATTAAACTAAAGTTCCAAAACATACAACATATAACTCTTCTTAATAAATAGATCATCAACCAAATTTTCTCATTTAAAAACAAAACACATTTAAACAATACATCATTCCAATTAAAATAAAGTTTTCAATCAATATAAAATTTGACATGAATAAACATATTTCCTAACAAGTAATAATTTCATCATTTTAAAATCATCTAATACAAACAACTACAATTTATACAATTCATTCCAACTCACAAATACATTATGGACATTAAGTATTTTAACTTAAACTATGAAAATAAATATAAATATTTTGTGTATATTTTTAGAAACTCCTCTTACACAATATTTATTATCTCATTTTATTTCTTTTACCAAATTAGAATAATCTTTAAATCTAATTTCTCATAATCATTAAATCTAAATTTACATATTCATTCCTAAATAAGAGTTTAATAAAATAATGCTCCAAATCTGAGTTTTATAAAAATAAGTTTATGTTCATTAATTTCAGAAATAAAAACCACATTTGCACAACTAAAATATATATCAAATCACACACACACACACATATATATATGTGTGTGTGTGTGTGTGTGTGTGTGTGTCATTAAAAATGAATAATTTTAGCAATGTTGGACTGCTGGAAATTACCATTTAACAGCAAATTTTACAAATCATATATATATATATATATATACATACACACACACATATACATATATCATTAAAAATAAATAATTTTATCAATGTTGGACTGCTGGAAATTACCATTTAACAACAGATTTTACAAATCATAAATATATCCAATTATATACACACACACACACACACACATATATATATATATATATATATGAAATTAAATAATTTTACTTTGATGGTGCTACAGCAACATATCACCAAAAGCAGATCTAATAAATCATTATCTCCATAATAGACCTGTCATTAAAATTAAATAATCGAAGACGATTTACTGTGTCGAACACTTCCAATGAGCTACGATCTTCCTCAAATTTTTTAAGATCCAACTACCAAATCTAGTTTCGAAAAACTGAATTTCTAGAGCAAAGCTAATATTTTTATTATTATTATTTTCAAAAAATACAGAGTTACAATTTTTCGAGCAAACTCAAAAATGAATTGCAAAGAGAATTTGCTTTCCTCTCTCTCTGTTTTTTCCAAAAGCCACCAAATTGGATATCAAATCCCGAAAAAGTAAAAATCAGAAAGTTGCCATCAATTTCCGAAATTTACTCCACATGAAAATAACCGCTTGCAATTAATTTCATTTTTTCCAATTTCAAATAAGCATTTTCACCCAAACTTCCTTTTCTAACTATTTCTTCAATAATTTAAACAATATATTTAAAATGCTAAAATATAATTAACATTATGACAATAATTAGTATTCAAAATAAATTAATAAACAATTTAAACTATGCCACATTTAAATTTGTAATTACTATTAAATTAAATTACTCAATGTTATAATTAATCACTATAACAATAATTTCAAATGTCATAATTAAATAACTTATGAATACAACTTATTAATTTACATATATTTAAATTAGATGATATACCATCAATAATTTAAAATATGTAATATTAATAAGAAAATTAATGTCTACTTAAAATAAATAATCATTAATTATATTAACTAACAAATTTTAATTTCTAAAAGAATTAATGACATTCATGACAAATATAATGTAATTATTTAACCATCCTCTTTCAAGAATATCATTTAATTGAAGCAATTATTTAACTATACCGAAATAGCCATAATCAAAACCTTTAACACAAATTACTAAAACCATGGAAATAAATAACTTGAAATAAAACAACATTAATAATACTATCAAAATTGATCAATCAAACCAAAATGAATAAACACCTACACAAATAAACTCTTACCCTATCAACCCAAAGACCCAAGCCAAGAGGCACTACATAGATCTTCTCTCTAAATATCACAAAATTTGAGTCAAGGAGGATATTCCCAAAATCACTCTTGCTAATGCATCTTAGCTTGATTAATGACCCCTCTGCCTTTTAGTCTAATGAATAAAATACTGAAAGGTTTCCTTTATAAGTTTATCTTGGTCTTTTCTTATGGAATTATCATTTAGATTCATATATAGATTGATCATCTTTGACAAGTGTATATATTTCCCATAATATTTTGAAGGATCATTCCATTTTTTAGTAATGCTTTAAATGTGTCTTCTAAGTGCACTAGGTGGAGTATCTTGATCATTTTTTTTCACAAGAGGGGGTGCAAGTGGATTTAAAAAATGTTTGAGGCAATGTAAGAATGGCCTAAATCTAAATCCAACAAGAGCCTACAAGGTTTCTTAGGCTTGATATGATACTATAGCAATTTTTTCAAGAATTATGGTGAAATTTCAAGACATTTGGTTGGATTGCTCAAAAAAATCATCTCTAAAAATGAAGAAGTTGATGTGACCTTCCTTACACTTAAAGCCACTATGTTTCACCCCAATTTTGGACATGTCTAATTTTTACAAACTATTTTTCTTATTGTGTGATGCATGGGGAGAAATATAGGTATTTTCATGCAAGAAGGTCGACCACTTGCTTTCACCAACAACCAACTAATGGGACAAGATCTTGATAAATCTGTTGGGAACAGGTGCCTCAACTTCTGGCTTGAACCTCTGAAAAGACAACGAAATTATCACCTTTCTCAACCTTTACCTCTCTACCGCTGAGATCTTTTCTTAGAGGCGCGGTATGGCGGTTTACCACCTTACCGCGGGCCTTGTTAGGTTTTACAGGCAAATATCTAAAAGCTAAATGCAGATTTTATCAAATAAACCAGGAAATAAAAACACACAGAGAATTTAACATGGTTCACCCAATATGGGCTACATCCACCAAACCACAGCCATCCAATGATTTCATTAACCAATGTAAAACCCTATTATAATATCACGAATAATCACATTTTCTTATGCTACTGTAACTCTATTACAAACCCCTTATAACCAGCTTTTTAGAAGCTTCCGAATTAGGGTTATACAAAGTTGGGGTTTTCCCCTTTTCGGTGATTCTGCGAAAAAGTAGCCTGGCGAGGATACATGAAGAGTGTACAGTATACAATGATCAGTCACCACATACCAACAATCTCCCACTTGGAGATTGATCAGGCTCCACACCAAACAATCTCCCACTTGGAGACTAAACCTGGACGACACTGCTGCACTTACAGCTCCCACTGGAAATAAGCACCTTGGACCATGTTGCTTTGTTATACTTTAATTCAACCTTGAAGGCCAACTGAAGCTGAAGAGGAGCTCAACTTCTCCCTTATCACCGCCTTAGTAAACATATCCGCTAGATTTACATCTATATGTATCTTTTCCAGCTTTACCTATCCATCCTCCAACACTGACCAAATGAAATGATACCTCAACTATACGTGTTTGGTTTTAGAGTGCAAGGCAGAATTCTTTGCAAGATGTATAGCACTCTGGCTGTCTGTGAACAAGTAATTTTCAGCCTGTTGTTTTCCCAACTATTCCATGAAAAATTGCATCCATATCATCTCCTTTGCTGCCTCTGTGGTGGATAAAGCAACCACCTTTTGCAACCGAGATATCCAACTTAATGTTGTACCACCAATGGTAAATACATAACTTGTGGTACTCTACTTGGTATCGATATCCCCTGCCAAATCTGAGTCAACATAGCCTTTTAAATCTATATTAGAGCCCTCAAAACATAAATGTTTATCCGATGTACCTCTCAAATACCTGAGAATCCATTTCACTGCATTCCATTGCTCAATTCCTGGATTACTCATATACCTGCTAACAACTCCTACAACATGTGCAATATCTGGTCTCGTGCATACCATGGCATACATTAAACTACCTACAGCTGAAGCATATGGTACCTTGGACATTTTTTATGCCTCCTCTTGTGTCTATGGACACATATCCTTAGTCAATTTGACATGACTAGGCAAAGGTGTGCTGACAGCTTTTGCATTCTCCATATGAAATCTCTGCAACACCTTTTTAACATAATCAGCCTGAGATAAAAACAATTTTCTATTTTTCCTATCTCTTGTAATCTTCATACCAAGGATTTGTTTTGCTGCCCCCAAATCCTTCATAGCAAATGAATTTTCTAACTGTTGTTTTAACTCCTTTATGTGATCCATGTTAGACCCCACTATAAGCATATCATCAACATATAAACATAAAATAATGTAGCTATCTTCACCTAGCATCTTAAAATAAACACAATGGTCTGAATTACACCTATTGTAGCCTTGCTTAGCCATAAAACTATCAAATTTAAGATACCATTATTGAGGTGCTTGCTTTAAGCCATATAAGCTTTTATTCAATCTGCACACTAGTTTCTCCTTACCTTTGACCTCAAATCCTTGTGGTTGTTCCATATAAATTTCCTCTTCCAAATCACCATGGAGAAAGGCAGTTTTAACATCAAGCTGTTCTAAATACAAATCTTCAACAACCACAATACTTAACACAGTACGAATAGAGGTCATTTTAACAACTAGAGAAAATATTTCATTAAAATCAATACCCTGTTTCTGTGCAAATCCCTTTACAACTAATCTGGATTTAAATCTTTTCTTACCTCCATCCTCCTCTTTCATCTTATAAACCCATTTGTTTGCTAAAGCCTGTTTACCTGTAGGCAACTTGCATAATTCCCAAGTCTGATTTTTCAGCAAGGAGTCCATTTCTTCTTCCATTCCATGCTCCCACTGAACCTTGGTATCCACCTGCATAGCTTCATGATAACATTTTGGTTCACCAGCATCAATTAATAAAATAGAGTACAAAGAGGGATAAAATATATCTGGAGGTCTACTTAACCTTGAAGATCGTCTAACATTCACTGGAGTTTGTGGTATTTCTTCTTGTTGTTGTTGCGGAGCATGAGGATCCATTGAAACTTCATTGTTTGGAGTATCATCCAACACTCCATAATCATTTTATTTCTTCTCATGTTGTTGCAACTGATCTTTGTACAACACTTTCTCATTGAATGACATCCCTGCTTCTCACAATTTTCTTATTTTCAAAATCCCAAAGCCTATAACCAAATTCATCAATGCCATATCCAACAAATATACATTTCCTTGATTTTGGATCAAGCTTGGTTCTATTTTCAGAATCTATATGTGCAAATGCTTCACAACGGAAGGTATTCAGAAAAGAATAACTCACCTTCTTACCTGTCCATGCTTCCTCTAGAATACCACAACCCAAAGGATTAGATGGACCTCTATTAATTAAATAAATAGCAGTGTTTACAGCCTCTTCCCACATGTTTAAAGGCAATCCAGCATGCAATCTCATAGTTCGTGCACGCTCCATTATTGTTCTATTCATACGCTCAGCCACTCCATTTTCTTGTGGAGTCCTTGGAACCATTTTCTGCCTACGAATACCATTAGAGGAACAATAATATTCAAACTCTTTGTTGCAATACTCACCACCGTTATCAGATCTAAGACATTTCAACTTTTTACCTGTCTCATTCTCAACCAAGCTTCTCCATTTTTTAAAAGTTTCAAATACATTAGATTCTGCCTAATGAAATAAATCCATACCTTCCTAGTTGCATCATCAATGAATGTGACATAATAATGAGAGCCACCAAGAGAAGATACCTGAGTTGGTCCCCATACATCCGTATGCACAAGCTCCAATTTATCATCTTTCTTTTGTTTCCCATCCTTGAGAAAACTAACTCTCTTTTGTTTTCCATAAACACAACTTTCACAGAAATCCATATTAACACATTTTAGACTTGGTAAAACATTCTTTGAATGAAGTACTTTCATACCTTTTACACTCATATGCCCAAGTCTGTTATGTCATAGTGTTGATTTAGAATTCGCAACAACTATCTGATTTTCTTCCTGCTGAACTGCAGCAACTGTTCCTGAACATTGATTTTTATCTGCAATAGCTAAAGTAGAAGGAACAGTATGACCTATACAAACATATAAGGTGCCTACTTTCACACCTTTTTCTACCACTAAGGCACCTTTTGTAACCTTCCAATTTTTATCACTAAATGTAACAACACAACCTTCATCATCTAGTTGCCCTACTGAAATTAAATTTCTTTTTAGCTTTAGAATGTGCCTTACCTCATGTAGTAGCCAATGATTCTCATTCTGCAACTTAATCTTGATTCTTCCCTTTCCAACAATCTGACAAGGTTCATTATCTCCCAAATAAACCAGCCCAAAATCCCCTTGGACATAATCAAGAAAATAATTTCTATGGGGCGTAGCATGAAATGAAGCCCCTGAATCTAACACCCAAGAATCATCAGCATTGTCAAGAGAAAGAATCAAAGCATCCTCATCAGATTTATTACTTACCACATTTGCCTCTTTATTTCCTTCTTGTTTGTCTCCTTCTTTATTTTTTTGAGACCAACAATCTTTCTTTACATGACCTAGCTTACCACAGTACCAACAATCCCTCTTGTCTCTAGATTGGGACCTTCTGTCCCTTGATTTTCCTCGTGACTTCCCACGACTCCCAAAATTGTTTCGTCTCTCATTTTTTCTGCCCTTGCTTTCTGCATTCAAAACACTGTCTGATGTGGATGTTCCACCTGAGCTTTTCCTACGAATTTCCTCGCTCAAAATAACACCAACAACATCATCAAATTTCAATGTATTTGAACCAGAAACAGAATTGCTAACAGCCATTACCAAGTTATTCCAACTTTCAGGCAAAGAACACAGAATCAAAAGAGCCCTAACTTCTTCATCAAAGTTAACTTTTATAGAATTTAATTGACTAGTAACCGTATTAAACTCATTCAAATGATCAGTAACTAATCCACCTTCTACCATTTTCATATTAAATAAACGCTTCATAAGAAATACCTTATTCGAAGTGGAAGGCTTTTCATATAACTTTTCTAGGGTTTCCATCAACTCTAGAGTTGTCTTTGTTGTTGTAATATTGAACGCCACCAATTGTGTCAGGCATAAGCGAATACTGCCAAGTGCCTTTCTGTCCAAAATATCCCAATCCTCATCTGACATTGCTATGGGTTTCTTGGTTTTCCCTTCCAATGGCTGCCATAAATCCTTCTGATAGAGGTAGTCCTCCATCTGCATCTTCCATAACTGATAGTTCTACCCATTGAACTTATCAACCTTTAACTTACCCTCGTCTGCCATTGCTCCCACTTAACCATGAGACTCCCACTCAACCGTGAGACTTTCCTGCAGACAATAAACGAAAAACAACCTACTCTGATACCACTTGTTAGGTTTTGCAGGCAAATATCTAAAAGCTAAATGCAGATTTTATCAGATAAACCAGGAAATAAAAATACACACAGAAAAATAACACAGAGAATTTAACGTGGTTCACCCAATATGGGCTACATCCACCAAACCGCAGCCATCCAATTATTTCATTAACCAGTGTAAAACTTTATTACAATATCATGAATAATCGCATTTTCTTATGCTACTGTAACTCTATTACAAACCCCTTATAACCAGCTTTTTAGAAGCCTTTGGTGAGGATACATGAAGAGTGTATAGTATACAATGATCAATCGCCACATACCAACAGGCCTCTATCGGTCTGTCAACGGTTGGGCGGTGTTACCGCCATACCCGTGGGGTCTTCGTCTTGGGCTAGCGGTAGCATGGTTGATGGGCACGGTTAGTGTGAAGGCTTACCTCCCTACCATGGAGGGTGCTTGTTGGTGGTGCAGTGGCCGCGGTGAACAACGACAGTTAGAAAAGTTCGCTTACCGCCACACCGTGATGGCCTCTTAGCCATGTTGCGGTGGCACGGTAAGCCTTGGCGGTCAAAGATAACGGTTACCTCCTTACAGTGGAGGTCTTGCAGTCGAGGTGAGGTAGTGCGGTGTGTTTCTCTGCAGGTTCTGGCGGTTACCTTCATTCTGCAGGAGGTGTTGCTCAGCCTCGCAGTTGGGCGGTGGCACCGCCATACCACGGAAGGTCAATCTAAGCTCGGCGATGACACGGTGTTAAGCGACGGATTGGCAGACATGTCACTACCTTGGTACCGCGAGGGTGTTAGAAGGGACCTACGGTTAGGCGGTGGCACCACCATACCGCAGAGGTCTGTCAACCTTGGAGCGGTGTTGCGGTGGCCTCTTTGGCTCGGCGAGGTAATGCGATAAGAGGTGTTTGACAGTTGTGTTGACCAGTCAGACTTAACTAGAAGAGGCAAACAAATAGAGAGGCAGCATGTGGTAAGTAATCAACATCTAATTGGTCAAAGTCTAGAGCGATGAAAGCAGTAATTGCAAGACGTGTTTCGGTTGATGACAGAATCCGATTAAGGCAAGAGAGTTAATGCCTAGGCAGCCCAATGCGTGATTGCAGGGCAAATCAAATTGCTTGATTGGGTGAACAGTGCATTATTAAGGCATGTGATTGGTTGGTATGATTAAAGTGATGTATGACTTGTATAGTCAATTACATTATATAGTCACTAAGGGTGACGGTGAATAGTGAGAGGATATATGTATTCATTGTATGCTAAAAACGCATTGTAATAGTGAGTGCATGAAAACTGAAGTCCGCTACTATTGTGAGCTAACTATCAGAGAGTGAGGACTATGAGCTTTGTTTGTAATTTATTTTACTATAATACAAAGTGTCTTCTCTTGGTGTGGTGGGTTTTTTTTCTCGAAAGGGTTTTCCCACGTAAATCTGGTTTATCTTTGTGTTTGTTTATTTATGTTTCTCTTGTTACCTTGCATGTGTTCATCTCAATTGTTTTAAGAAGTTTTAAAACTGGTATTTGTACTTCTCCTCTGTAGTTTTAGCGTTAGGAAAGTGTTTCTGCACCTCTGCTTTTCCTTTCAAAATTTACCTACAAAGCATAGAATATTATTGTACATGTTAGTCAGAAATGGAATCCTTACTTATTAAGCCACAAATTCCAAATCAAAATTAATAATTGTAATCTAAAATATTTTTTTGAGAAAATGATGTGCTCCTTTGAACAATGGAAGTGAGTAACTAGGATGTTAGGTCATGATTATGATATAATTTATAAGAAAATAAAAATTCCTTGTTGATGTGGTTTCATGCAAATGTGAAGAGAAGGGTAAATTGTTTTCTTTATCAATGCAACAAATCCAAAAACTCAAGATATTATTAGCCAAATAGAACAACATCCTTAGTCAATGTTGGGTTTTACATGGCAAGGACAAGTACTAAAATATCATGACTATGTATTTATGTCAACTCCCATCTTCAACCTCACTTTTTGATAGAACTTCATTCCTCCCCCGTCATAGATCACTAAAGTTTTCCAAAGATAAATGAGCATGTCAAGTGGAATTTATTTTGGAATAGACTTAAAAAATATGGAAAATTTGTGACAAAGTGTGATGTGTGTCAACACAACAAAGGGGAGATAGTTAAACTTTCAAGATTCTTACAAACCCTTATTCTATGCATGGCTTGGGAAAATATTTCTTACATTTCATTATAGAGCTTCCTAATTATGGTAGTAAATAGGTTATTTGGTAATTGCTAACTATCTAAGTATGTTGATTTTTGTGCTTTACCCAGACCTTACATATTTGTCATCATAGCACAACCTTTCTTAGACACAAACTTCAAGATTCATGGTACACACATCTCCATTATCAATGATCATTATACAACCTTCACAAGAAAATTCTAACAAGAAATATTTAGTTATAAGGCACTTTATTGAACATGAGTTTAAACTATTATTTTGATACTAATGATGAAATTGAGTTTCTAAATAAATGCTTTAAAACAACATTTTTTGTGTTAGAGAAACAAGGACAGTGAGCCAAGTGGTACCACTAGAGAAATGGTGGCAATATCCCTTATCACAATGCATCCAATATGACCTTGTCTAAGGATCTCTATGATCAATTTTTGCCTTCATTGTCTACTTATGTCCCAAGTTCTTCCAAAATCTAAGAGAGCTAATACCTTCCTTTCCCAATTAGGGAAAGTTTTCAAGGTCCTAAAGGATAATTTTTTGTAGTAACGACATGAAGTAGTAGGTTGATCAAAATTTATCTAAGAATATATTTTAAGTTGGTGTTTGGTCTTTTTGCATCTCTTTCATTACAATCTATCATCCTTACATGATAATGTGGGATTTGGGTCCAAAATTCAATAAACCTTATTAGGTGGTGCAATGCATGGGCAACGTGGTATATAATATTCCACTTCCTTCCTCTTCAAAGATCCACTTGATCTTTCATCTCTTTCCTCATGAGAGTTATTAGGAAAGCTACAACATCCCAATGAAACTTCCTACATTGGATGAGGGATCCACCTTTTTTGAACCAAGCACAATCTTGTAGTGCATGAAGTAACTTTGTACTCATGCTATTGAAAACATTTTAATCCAATGAAAAGGAATGAAGCTTGAAGATGCTACAAGAGAACCAATTAGTGTTCTATTCAAATTTCCTCAAATCACACTTAGAGGAAAAATCTATTTTTAAGGAGGAAATGTTAGAAATCTTCATTCTAATATATGTGTTAGGTATTAGATAGTACTAAATTAAGTACATAAACTTTGTAAATCACATATGATAAATTAGAATAAAAATTATTTACTCCACATAAACGGGATAGTAATAATTTAATGCAGGGGCATCACAGGGTAAGGAAAAATTACTATAATTAGAAAGAAAAATAAGGGTTTCCAAGGATTTTAGGGACAAGGCAATGTGGAAGATGGCATGGGTGAAGTATGCAATTAGGAGACGATGTGCATGATGGGAGTCAAGCACAATAAATGTGCATGTGAGAGCCAATAAGGAGTCACTAACAAGGGAAGGACAACAAAGTTCGATGAGTGGAGCAGAGTAGAAGTGGTCAATGGTGGAGATTGGTCAATGCAAGGAACAACAAAAAGAAGCATTAAACATGAGGTAGTCTAAAAAAAGCATTGAACAAGAGGAAATAGGTAGATCATTGAAGCCAAAGGAAATAAGAGTGAAAAGAGTTAAGGGAAGGAAAGAGATATGGAAAATAATAGTTCCCATGAACTTTGGAGGAAGTGACAAGGCATTAAGTAGGATGGTACAAAATCAAGGAGGAATGCATGAATAAGCCATCAAATACAAATGAAAAGGGGCACACAAGTTGGTGTGTGAAAATTCAATTCTTGCACAAGGAAGAGGATGCACCAAAGAAGAAGAAAGAACAATAGTGCATAAGAGAGTCCAAACAATTAAATATGCAAAGACAATAGTGTGAAGCATGCCACAAGTGCACCATAAGTGGTGCACATGAAGTCTAATACCTAGTACAGAGGATGGAGATAGAGAAACTGCAATAAGGTGACAAGAAAGGAAGGAGAGTTAGATGTGCGATCAAGCAATGACCTTGAGCCCAAAGCTAATAAATGAGTTGGGATATGTTAGATATCCTATCTTCATTGGGTTCTCTTGTCAAAAGATGGATTCCATCTAAGGCAATATTAGTTTACATGTATGTCAAGTACTACAAGTCACAAAGGAGATATAATGCCTAAAGCATTTAGGTATCAAATAGATGAAAAAAATTAAAATCCTTGGCATTACAAAATAAGTCAAGGGGGAAGCCAAATTCAGGGTTAGTTGGTTGGTCACTGAAAGGTTGTTATGGTAAATTTGCAAGGAAATGAATCAATAGTGAATCGATAGTGAGACAGTAGGATGGTGGATTAATGGTCTAGTTCAATAGTAAACCAAAAGTTCAATATTCATGGCCAAGTGTAAATTAGGGACCATCATAGAGTGTGTAAAAAGGATAATTTTAGAGATGTGCCTATCTAAATGTTACACCATTGAGGTGGATAAAGTAAAGAGCTAAAGCATATTGAAAAAATGTAAAGGAGTTGAGGAGTTTGTGTGTGTAATGGAGGCATAGACCCCATGTAAAATGTAACGATTTTTCTTCCAATGAATGAAAATATATATATATTATTGTTCACTACTCATTGTTTCAATTTCTATCATTATGCGTATGTGGATGTGAGTTCATGATCTGGGGGTTTGGTTTTCCCCATCCAAGGACCTCTAGACCTCACATCTATATCATATAGTATCATAGCATAGATTGATTTCAATGGAGGGAAACTCATAGGCAGCTACATAAGATTATAAGAGGGTTCTATGGCAATAGCTCATGGAGTCATTGCTTACTTAGGATTATCGAAAGAAAATAACAACAATGGGTAGTCAAGAAGGTTGTACGTGATAAAGGTATCTACAAGATGTGTTGCAGAATGAGAAACTCTATGAAGAATGAATTAGGGAGCAATGGTCGAGAGAAAATGGGAGGTGACTAGAGAAGGATGTGGTTCATCTCTAGGTAGAGACTAAAAGAAAGAAATAGAGAGATATTGACAAGATCGTTGATGAGAGGCAACTGAACATGTTGATGAAGGGTTGAAAAGAGGCATTGATAGATCACCAACTTGAGGTGGTATGTAAAATTGATGATATTGAGATAGTATGGCCAATCATTAATTCATTAATCCTAATGTAGTCAAGTTGAATTCCAAACCCAATGTAGTTAGATAGAACACTAAACCTAAGCTAGTCAAGCACAAAGCAACCAAATGCACATCTTGTAGCAAAGATCATTGGGTAGGTGTAATGTGAAAAGGAAGAGCTTAGTCTCCATTGAAGTGAGATATGTAGAGAACAAGGTAGAATCACCCATGCTAATAAGAGGAGAAATTGCAAAGTTGATGGAGCCCCATTTTGTGTAGAAGGAGCTTGAGGACCATAAAGGGTGGAGCTTGTAGAAAGGAGGTTTTATGGAAACATAGACAAATGTAGTAAACTAATAATTATAGCTAGAAAGGTTGCAAGAGCTAAAAGGTTGAAGGCACAAAAATGCATAATGGAATTGAAGGGATGGATAAAAGAAAGAGCAACACATGTGAAAGTTGAGGGTATAGATAATATGAGAGCTAAAACACCCTGTGAGAAGGAAGTGTAAGAAGCAACACTCCCTTTGGATGAGGGTGAATAAGGTATTTTAAGGGCTATAATACAAGAAGAGAGTCATAGGGGATAAATAGAAGTTATTCATGACCCTCAAAGGAAGAGAAAGCACCCACTAAGGATGGGAAGAGGCCAAAAAGAAGATGAAGACTTTTTGACCTCATGGTAGAAGACCTTGTTGTGTAGAGAAGGTAGCAAGAGAGGTGGACAAGGATTCACAACAAGCATTGGGTGAATAAGGAAGTGCACATGAGGTCATCAAGGGTGTAAAGGGAGTCCTCACCAGTGCAAAGGGCAAGGCTCAACAAAGTCTCAAGGATAAACATGTGAGCATGGAGATGCATGAGGAATGAAGAGACCCAAAAGAAGACATGCCCAATGAAGGTGGTGGAAGTGAACATAGAAAAGAGCCCAATAGGTTAGAGCTAAATTAGAAGGACCATGAAGGAAAATCATGTGCACAAAAAGGAGACAAAATAGATAGTTGAGTTGTGATCACAAAAGCATCAATATGGGGTAGTCAAGTGCACACGAAGAAATCTATAGATGATATTTTTTACCAAAAAATCCAAATTAAAGAAATCACAACCCATAGAGTCAAGGGAAGAGTATTGAAGGATGGTACAAGGATGCCACTTAGGAAGCACCAAGAGGTGAGTGCTCAAGAAGCACAAGTGAAGAGGATGAACAAGAGTGGCAAGAGACCCATACCAAGTGCCAATAAAATTATCAAATCTAATCTAAGATGGTCTTGTAGAATCATTTAACACAAGGCAATCAAATAAAGCATCAAAACCTTGAGATAGTTACAAACATAGGACAAGGTCCACCAACAAAGGGTGATGAAAAAAGAACCAATCTAAGACAATCACACCACAAGAATTTTGGTAGAAGGAAGTAGAACAAGAGTGTTCCAGTGATGGTAGTAGATAGATAGGAAGGTCATGGTTAAGAGTGACATGGCCAAGAGAGAAAACGAGTGGGCCTCATTTCTTCCTACCTAAGGAGTATGATGTAGAGGTATCCTAAGGTAAGGCAAATTGTTATAGCCACAAAACAAAAATGAAGGTTTCTATGAGTTTGGGCCTCATTTCTATTCCTACCTAAGGATTATGATGTAGAGACATCCTAGGGTAAGGAAAAAATTGTTATTGCCACAAAACCAAAATGAGGGTTTCTACAAGTTTAGGGCCAAGATAATGTTGAAGATTGCATGGGTGATCTAAGCAGATAGAAGGAGATGGTGTGCACAATGGGAGAAAAGAGTATTCTCTATTATGTGTGGGAGAGCGAGTAGTAGTCAAAAAGGGAAGGAATGAGTAGGAGAAGGAAACACCAAACATGAGGTAGGTAGTTTGAAAAAAGTGTCAAAAAAGAGGCACTCAAGAAGATCGTTGAATCTAAGGGTTTCGAGCGTACAAGTATTGGGAGAAGGAAAGAGAAATGGAAAATAATAGCTCCCATGTAGTTTGGACGAAGTGACAAGGTTTCAGGAAAGATGGCACAAAATCAAGGGGGGTTACATGGAGAGGCCAATAGAGGTAAACACATGAAAGTACAAGGCTTGCACCAAGAAGATGATGTGACGGAGGAGAAGAAAGGAGGATTGTGCATAAGAGAGTTCAAACGAGGAAAAACACAAAGAGAATAGTAGAAAGCACATCTCGAGTGTGTTACAAAGTCTCAGATTTGACGCAAAATATGAAGATAGAGAACATGCAATAAGGGGATGAGAAAGTGCATAGAGTTAGATGCAGTTTAGTAGTGACCTCAAGCCCAAAGCTGAAAAATGATTTGGGAGATGTCAAAGATCCAATCTTCATTGGGAACTCCTGTCAAGAAGATGGAAGGCTCCAAGGTAGGATCAATTCCCATGTCAGAGAATGCAAGCCCTAGAGAAACACATCGGCCAAGGCCTTTAAGCACCAATGAACGAAAACAAAGATGGAGGAAGCCATTGTTTAAACAGCATATTTTAAGCTTTAATTTTTGTAAGTGGTTCATCTCAAATCACATTGGTTTCTCTAGTATAACCCACCTATAAGTGTGATTTAAGATGGGCCACTGTTAAAGAGTTGTGATAAAGCCATGAAACAAGGAGTTGGCAATGAGTAAATAGTGAGATGGTAGGTCAATCAATCGATGGTCTAGTTCAAGGGTAAACGAAAAGTTCAATAGTCATGGCTAGGATAGATTAGAGGCCCTCATAAAGGGTGCAACTCTGAATCAATTTGGCTTTTCTCTCTTTGAAGGCTTTTCAAAATAAATATGTTCTTTTAATTCTTCTCTTTCGTTCTTTCTAAAATATTAAATTAAGTAGAATAGTATTAATTCTTGATTCTATAAATTCCAAAGAAAAATTAATATATCAATTTTAGTATCAAAGCATATTGTCAATCCTTGGAATTTGTGGAGCTATACAAAGGGCACTATTGAAATTGCAAAAAGGAAAGGTGAAATTATTGTCACTTGTATGAGGATTTGATTAACACTTCAACATTTCCATGAATCTAGTAGTGTGCAAGAAAACATAAATTCCACTTCAAGAAAGCAAAGGAATTGTTGGGTTCATGTACAACATCATGGCCAAGCACTATAGCATGTTTACTTCTATTCATTGTAGCACATAAAAACTATTTTTTAAATATTGTATTTTTTGTGTGTAGCAAGTAGGGAGAAATTTGTATATTTATAATCATAACATCTATTGTAATATACTTTTAGCATCACAATAGCTAGCATAATTTGATACATGCAAAGATTTCACAAATGGAAGAAAAAAAACATCTCAATTGTAAACTTTGTGGAACCAAAAATTCCTTTAAAAGGGGAGGTGTGATCCCTATAGATAATAAAATAAAATAAATTAATAAGACATTTTAGAGAAATCAATGTTCCACTTTATCTATTGTGTCACTTTCCAAGAGTAAAAAGGAACGTTCTTTCCATTAAAGGAAGGTTAAAGTCACAAAAAGGAGGAGAAATGATGTGCATTATCTTCCATTTGCAAAAGGGAGATGATAGATCACATGTCTCTTCATTTCCTAAGGCTTGAAAATCTATATATATGGAATGTTTATGCAAGGAAGGGAGGAAAATTGTATGTTGTACCTTCCTTTCCATAATTATGGAGACCATTTGTTTTTTTCAAAATGAGAGGTAAAAGGAAAGAAGCACATATGTATTAGCAAGGGAGATTTGTAACTAATGGAGTAAGAGATGGACTGTATCCATGGCCATGGTTTTGGATTAGCCTTGGTCAAATGAAATAAGGGTTGAATTGTATCCATTTTATGTCAGTTATACATTTTAGTTGTTTTATATTTTTATTATTTTGCATTCGGATCTTTAATATTTTTTGTTAACATTACACTTGACCCCTTGTTGTCATTGTAGTAAAAATAAGTCCTCAAATAAATATAAATCAAATAATTCTAAAGATAGTTATACTAATTTAATTTAATTTATTTAATAACAAAATTTTATCATTAAATATATTAAATTTATTTTACTAATAGTTTGTTCTTAATCAAAATTTGTCAAATAATAGAGCTTTTATTTTGTTGAAGAAAGATTACAAAATAAGCTAATATTTGAACTTTCACACTTTGAAATATCAAATTCTGGACTACATAATAATTAGAAACCACTTAATCATTTTTTATTAGTTTATATAAATTTAAATTTTCAAAAATATTAAATATGTTTTTAACTAATTTTTATATATGCGTCTATTATTTTATTTATTTACTATTTTATTTACTTAAGAGTTATTTTATTTTATGTTAGAATAATTTTATTTAATATATATGGACATAAATTTTATTTGTGTTTTCTTCTATATTTTTTTTATTAATTATTTAATTATTTAAAGTTTATTTCTTCACTCGATTTAAATCTATCAAATTTTCAACTATATTTAACAAATAAAAAGTCTAAAATCAACAAATCAATTTATTTTTTACTTAAAAAAATTAATTAAAAAATAGAGCGTGTATATATATATATATATATATATATATATAATTTTTTTAAATATTATTTTTATGATTAAATATTAATATTTTGACATGCAAATCATCGTCAAAGTTAAGATAAAAAGTAAGAGTTATAAATGTACTAAAATATGTTTAAAATATTTAAAATTTAATATACTAGTTTGTTTCTACTTAAATCTATAATTTTATATAGTATTTTATTTCTATTTAAATTTGAAATATATTATTTATTACACATTTTTTACGTTATTTTATATTTCTAATATTTGCTATTTTATTTACTAAATCATCTCATTAAAATTATTTTATTCACTATATAAATGAAAATAAGCACACAAACATTTTGTAGAGTTATTAGTTCAGGGGCAACTGTGTATTTTTCACCAATCAAAATCATTAAAATATTGTTCATATAAATATTTTAATGGTTGAAATTAAACATTTTTTAAATAGAATAAGATAGTAAACAATATTTCTTTGTTTTCATTGACAAATTATTCTTCTCCAAGAAAACAATGCATGAAAACCTACAATAAGAATGAGCTTTATATTTACATTTACATGAAATCCACTTTCAATTCATTAAATACATAATTAATAATATAATATTAAAATATAAACAAACAATAAATCAATTATATAAATAAAACTAGTAAAAATGTATGATAAATTAATAAATCATTTATTTTAACTTTTTAAAAATAAATGATTAGCTACAATTTATTTTATAAAAATATAATAAAATTATAATTATTAATAATAAATATTTTTTTTAATTTCAAAACTTAATATTTTAATAAAGAAAATGATACTTTTAATGTTTTTAAATTAAATTGATTTATAACCTTTATTAAATGAATTAATCAATTATAAAATTAATTATTTTTATTATATAATCTAATATTAATTTTTTTTTATAAAAGTTATTATTAACGTAATTTATTAAAAATCAAACCCGCGGCTACTAGGCGGATGGCGTGGAGCAATATGTTGGTGTGTGAGGCAAGGTGGAAGGATCTACTTTCCCATTTCCACCGTTAGAAGCCATAAAATCTGCAGAATGGACAAAATTTTAGCAGCGACAATGTAAGGTGGTCAGATCTCTTAATTTCTCTATCTGCAAAATTCAATGCCATGCTCAACGTTGATCTACTATCTGAAAGAGTATTTGTTTTGATGCACAGTATTTTTAATCCCACATTTCTGCAGTGGAAAAAAAAGGGGGAGAAAGGGCCTATAAGTAGAGGCTTAGTAACAAGTTGTTTAGTTTTTTGTTCTGCTAAGATTTTCAAATTATAATTGTAAATAAAAAAACTTTTAAGGAATTGTTATTAACAATATCAATGTATTTTATGTATTTTAAACAAACAAAATATATATATTTATATTTATATTAATTATTTGATAATTATTTTTTCTAAATATAATGTGTAAAATATATAATATAATATTTAATTTGAGTGTAAAATATAAAAATATTATTTATATCTGCAAATGAAATTATGAAAAAGTAATTTATGTGTTATAATATTACTACACTTTTTAAATAAACACAAAACAAAAAATTATTAAAATAGTAAAAACGAGTGTAGTGAAAATAAAATGAAATATTCTTAAGTAAATAAATTAGCCTTATAGATTAGAGAGCATAACAAACTATTTTTTCCTATGTCACTAGAATTTTAACTCTATCTTACAACTCACATAGCTAATATTTTTGGCCACTAAGTTTTTTTTCCTATGTTTGCGCTATAGACAAGCTCCTGTTGTTTGTATGCTAGCTTCAAAGTCTAACCTATACACTATATTTGAACTGCAAACTACTTAAATTTTGAACTATATCTAGACTCTAAAGTCTAATATATTAGTGGACTTTGAAGGTGGAACTTCATCAATATTCCTAAGTCCAAACTACTAAAAAGAATCTAAAATTTGAACTATTATGGACTTCTAAACTCTAACAAACCTACAATTGAATGCTTTTACAATCCATTGTTTATCTATAGTAGTCATGTGTTATGGAATACTACAAGAAGTTTTTAGATCCTTTTATTTTAGACTTCACAAATCTAAAGAGAACACATTTAGCTCTCTAAAATTTCATATCATATTTCAACTTTGCAATTATGTTGTAATTAACTATTTTTTCTATCCTCCAAGTGACTTGCATAATATTTTGCATATAATTTTACAAAATTGATCAAGCCTGAACTTCTAAAAACTCATAAAAGTATCCATGTAATATAAATGGTTGACTTAAGCTTTCAAAGTTGTCAAAATTGTAATGAAACAAGTATTCAATTTTTTGGTGGGCCAAATTTTACACCACTAATCAAAGTTGCAAGGTTTTTAGTATGGATCCTACTATTGATATCTTAACTCCACACAAATATCACACCTAGAATATTAAATTTAAAGAACTTCTTCAAGCTAAAGGTCTATAGAAAATTTTAAGTGAAAAATAAATGCATTTTAGAATATTTTCCATGCTAGGGATGGGAAGATAGTTGAGTTCTCCTCACACAATGTAGTTACTCAAGAATTACAACATCCTAAGAAAATTATTTATTTAGGAAATGTTGATCATGGGTCTAGATTGTATGTGTTTCATGGTTTTGAATCTTCCTATGGATCATCACACATCACCCATGTAGTTCTATAAGAAAATTTTGACACACAAGATTTGGGCACTTCA
Source organism: Sequoiadendron giganteum (assembly GCA_007115665.2). NCBI lineage: Eukaryota > Viridiplantae > Streptophyta > Pinopsida > Cupressales > Cupressaceae > Sequoiadendron > Sequoiadendron giganteum. Next base: position 668,749,249 of record CM021100.1, read on the forward strand.
ATTAGAAGTATCTTTATCAATTGAGTACATAGGATATACCTTTTCTTCATAAGGTTTCATACATAGAGGGAGTTTATCAAGTTTATGTCCTTATCAAACATAATAAAGAATAATTTCCTAAGGTTAAGGAACCATGCTATAACCTTACATAAGAGCTAGTTCAAAGTGACCTCATGTCATTTATAACTCCTTTTTTAGGAGCCAAGTATGCGCTCACCTTCATCGATGATTACTCTCATCACACATGGGCGTGTTATCTTGGTGTGTTATCTTAAAACAAAGAGTGATATCTTCACCATTTTTAGGGTATTCAAGATGTTCATGGAGAAGCAATCATGTTCTTTTATTTAGAGGATACATGTATAATGGGGGCATATTCCAACCAATAGTTTTAGGATTATTGCACTTATAATATGGTACATCATTAGTATTTGTTTTCTTACACGTTTCAATATAATGGTGTCACTAAAGGAAATAATAAATCACTAAGGGATAAGTCAAATTATATGCTTCAATTATGGTTTATGGCTTAATTCTTTTGGTTGAAGAACAACCAATTATATAAATTCACAACTACACTCCACACAAGATAGTTTATATCACACTAAGGGAGGCTTGGTCCAATATCAAGCTTTATAATTCCTTATTTGGTATATTTGATACCGAGTCTTGGGGGTTCATACTAGATGGTTGCCATAAGAAAATGGAGAAGAGTTAATTATAATTTATTTTTACTAGTTATTGCGAGGATTTGAAGGCTTATCAATTTTTAAATCTAGGGCCGCTAGATATCTTTTCTTTCATAAAGATATCCAATTTGACAATTCTTTCACATAGATGGATCCTCCATCCACTTTTTCTTCCCCACTACCTACTTTTCCTTCTTCATCACATGAAGATACCTTTGCACTTGAGAATACTTTAGATGATAGTCCTATTCTTCCACCACCAAAATGACCTTCTGCTACTCACATTTTCCTTGATGGGCTCATAGTGCTATTGAGAACTTGGATAGATTTTTTATTTGGAAATCATTTAAGTTCTTGTCACCCCCATTCACAAACTTATAATACTAGTCTTTTAAAATCACACTACATCTATTGATCCATAAAGATTCTTAAAGGCTTCTTTTATTTTAGAGTGGTATTATGCTATGATAGAGAAGTATTCTTGCTTGATGAAGAATCACATACGAGATTTAGCTTCTCTCCCTAACATAAGAAAGATAATTTGGTGTAAGTGGGTGTACTACACCAAGTTTGTAGTTGATGGTTTTAAGGCACATCTTGTATCTAAGGGGTTTTCATAAGTTGAGGGTAAAAAATACTCTGAGATATTTTCCCTTATATCGAAGATGGGTTATATACACCTTATACTATTCGTTACTGCATCTCAAAGATGGTCGGTTTCCAAAATACCATCCTTAACAAAAAGTACAACATTTGCATCTTCCTCTTTAATGATATTGCTTCCCTTTTCAATCCCTTGTTTATTTTCTTCAAGATAATTTTTCAATTAGTGAAAATAATACCAATTGATGGAATCATAGGAATCTCCTTTCTAATCCATTTTTCTTATTTATTTGGTAGTGTTTATATATGATGGTTTTGCACTTGGTGAACCATCACGTTTTGGTTCATAATCCATGTAGTGATGTTTTTGGCATTAAACACTAATTTTTTGTAATATTGGCTTATTTTCCTAGTATAGTAGAACAAATGACAAGGTATCCTTAGGTTAATCATTTACCATATTTTATTATTTTTGTTCCTTTTGGTTTCTTATTATCTTTGATACAGATCATGGATATCCTTTACACGGTTCTTGGGAGTGGGAATATAAGTACATTCAAAATAAAATGGGTCAATTTCATAAGAAGCTCATATGAATCTTGTGTAATTTTTACAACTCTACTTTCATAAAAGATAGTCCAATTAAGGTCTACCAAGTAGTATTGAAAATATATTAGTATGAGGAAAATATATATCATAATATCTATACTTAGATGCAACCTAAATAGTTATGGTCACTCTAGTCTAAGGTTAATTTATTTACTTAAGAGTTATTTTATTTTATTTTTACTACACTTGTTTTTACTATTTTGGTAATTCTTTTTATGTTGTTTCTATTTTGGAAAGTGTAATATTAACACATATTTTACATATTTATAATTTCATTTGTAGGCATTAATATTTATATTTTTAATTTTTAATAATTTTATATTTAAAAAATAAATGTAAACTTTAAATAATTTATTTTATTTATAAATCTATGTTTTGAAAAATTAATTAAACCAAATGCTGACACAAGCTTGCATTGACTTTAAAGTTCAACACACATAAATAAAATATTTTTAAATTATATTGAAAAATAATTAATTAAACATTAATATCATAATTTTAAAAAATATTTAAAATTATATGATTATACATATTATAAATATGCAACTTTAAAAAAACAAATAAAAACATTAAATATTTATTATTTATTATAACATATTATGTAATTTAATATAAACAATATTTAGTCCATAGGCTACATATAGTGTGAGATTTGAGCTTGAAACAAGTCTCATGCCTTCAAACCACTCTTGAGTGGTCAAAACAAGTTTCAATTGACAATATGGTTTCATGGTAAAAGCCTCCAAAATCTGATTTGACAACTGACAACAACATAATGGAAACATTCATTTTTGCTTACAATAATCTTTGAACCTCCTTTAAATGCAAGTACTAGTTTTATACTTTACATTCAATTTATATATTATATTTAACCTAATATATAAATTTTATTTAACATACATTAGAAAAAACATAATTTATAACATTTATTATAAATTTATAATATTTATTATTATATTATAACATATTATGTAATTAAATATAAACAACATTTTTACATTTTACACTCAAATTAAATATTATATTTTAATATTTTACATTCAAATTAAATACTTAAATATAAAAAAAATTACATTCAATTTAAATATTACATTTAACATAATATATAAATTTAAATTTTACTCAATAAAAAATAAAAAGTAATTTTTATAAAAAACTCATGAATAAAAATACTAAAAAAACCATTTGATTTTAGCTTATTTCCGTTTTAGAAATTTGAACATTTCACATATTATTTAGCTTTATCCCTAAACTAAAATTTAAGGTGCCTCTTACTTATAGGCCCCTTCTGCCTTACTTTTTCTCAACAATGCATTAAAACTACTTTGCATCAAAACAGATATTTACTCTTTGGGCAGGTGGAGGGTGGAAATGGAAAATTAAATCGTTCCAAATGGTGGATGGTAAGGTTAACAGAAACAGAAACAGCAAATGTGAAACGAAAACGGTACAGTTTAAGAGGGGCCCACATGGAATCCGGCCGCCTAAGTCAACGCTTAGAGTGTGCCGATTAAGCCGGCCCGTCGCGGAGTTGATATTGGGAAAGGGTATTCTCAGAATGTTATAGGATGAACGCGGACAAAGCCTCGTGCTTCATCGCGGCCCTCCTGGAGTTGCAGTTGCCGAAGGCTTTGGTTCTCCCAATGGCTAGGAAACTGGTTGTGGCTGACCTTCTGGGAGGTGTTGAGGACGTGATAATCATTGCGGAATTAGGTGTGGGTATGCCTAGGCCACGAGACTTACCCAGGGTGTTCCTATAACCTCACATTTGTGTTAAATGCTATCTGTTTCTCTTGGATGTCAAGGGAAGAGAACTTGAGGAACATAGAGTGCGAGCTTAGCATGGTGTCGACTTCCTGAAGGTGTGTGGCTGTATCTGGAAGTGGCGCTAGGGATTGACTGGAAGGAGCGGTTCTGTGAATATCTGCAAGATAAAGGTTTGTTATTGGATTAATGGTCGAGCTCGAGTTTGGTGCTAGTAAATTTTGGGGTTTCAATTTAGTATGCTTGGTTCCTTTATAGTATGGCATATAGCATATTCTGCTATAGACAGATTGTCGCAACATTTTGATGTATTTGGGTAGGGTGGGATAGGGGTAATATATGTTGTTGATCACTGTAATTGATGGGCTTGATCATTAGTGTTTTTTCTATATTATTTTTCATATGCTTTCAGACACTTTTTATATATTTTTTAAGTATATTTCAAACAGAAACTTCCATAATATGTTATCCTTTCATAACATACTTTTCAACTTTGAACCTAGTTTGAAAAATATGAATATGGTGATAATTCGTAGCAATTGCATGATTTAAATATGAGAATGTATGCATATGAATAGAATTCTATGATTTAATTATGAAAGTTAGTTGTATATGTATGTTGTATGGATTAACCTCTATGCAACTCAACACGAGATAACAAGAATAGAGTATTTGTAGCAAGAATCGAAGCAGTGAAATAGGGGTCCAGTAAAGTTCAAACCGCCTAAACTACAGGAAGTTGTGGAGCTGGACGTAAACCATCATGGAGGGACGTGTTGCTAATGGGGAGAAGCCCACAATGGGCTACATATATGAGGGCATGGATAGGGTCAAAAATGTCATTGGATCCATTTATGGGGGAGTTGATGGTAAGTGTTGCCCCATTTGGGAGATCATTGATAGACGATGAAACCTCCAGCTTCACAAGCCCCTACATGCAACAACATATTTTCTCAATCTAGCATATTCCAAAGGTAAGGCCAAAGATGCCATTGGTTCTATTACGTGTTGTTGATGGAGAGAAGCCCGCAGTGGGCTACATATATGAGGGCATGGATAGGGCCAAAGATGTCATTAGATCCATTTATGGGGGAGTTGATGGTAAATGTCGCCCCATTTGGGAGATCATTGATAGACGATGAAACCTCCAATTTCACAAGCCCCTACATGCAACAACATATTTTCTCAATCTAGCATATTCCAATTTTGCCCTGAATTCAAGGCAGATAAAGAGGTTTTGTGTGGGCTCTACCTACATATATGAGGGCATGGATAAGGCCAAAAATGCCATTAGATCCATATATGGGGGAGTTGATGGTAAGTGCCGCCCCATTTGGGAGATCATTGATAGACGATGAAACCTCCAACTTCACAAGCCCCTACATGCAACAACATATATTCTCAATCTAGCATAATTCCAATTTTGCCCTAAATTCAAGGCGAATAAGGAGGTTTTGAGTGGGCTCTACATAGTAATCGAGCAGATGTTTGATTCTCATATTGGTGCACAAATTGTCACCAAGATTGAGATTTTTACTTGCACAAGGAGATCTCTTTGTAAGAGACATATGCAAAACTACTCGATCGACATTGCAGCCATGTAAAATTTATGAAGGGCATAATAATAGTTTAAAAATTGACACTTTTCTTTTTTTTGTATTACTATTAAATATTGAAACCTAAAGTTGGACAATGAGATTGCAATACAAGTGTTAAGCCAACCATGCAGTGCCTCAAATTGTGAGTGCAATTGGAGTATGTTTGAGCACATATACTCCAAGAAACGCAATAGATTGTCAATGCAGAGGTTGAACGGTCTAGTTTATATTCATTATAACCAACACCTTTGCCAAAGATAGATATTGGGCACTAACTTGTCACCCATCATGTTGGAAGAGGTTGATCCACAATAAAATTGGATCATTGAGGCTGAAGATCCTTTCTTTAACGATGAGGATCTTGATTGTGTCAACAAGGTAGATCAAAAGGCAAAGGAAGTAGTCATAGCAAAGGAGGATAGAGTACAAGGAGACACCTTGGATGTTGGTTTGGATGCTATAAGTTTGAAACACAAGCAGAGATGATGGTTGCATCATCATCCAAGACCTATCTTAGATGCCTACACAAGAGGGCTAACATTGAGTGATGCAAACTCCTCTGAGCCATAGACTTGTAGCTTTTATTTTGATATATGTTTATAACTTTTGATGCTATAGATTTCATATTGCATGAGTATTGCATACATTTGGCAACATTTATCTATCTAATTGTTCTACTACTATTATTTCCTTCAGCTAAAATTTGTGTATGATCAATGTATGTTTGTGTATGGGATCAAAGTAGTTTCTATTTGATGATGTGATTGTGTCCTTAAGGTTTATTTATTATTTATTAAAAGGTGGATGAAACAAGTTTTAAATCCTTAAAAAAAAATGAATTTCTTGGGTTGAAGTTCGAGTTCGAGTCAAAAATCGAAATCCGAGGAGTCGAGTCATGTAACACTAATTATCGCTGTTTCTTCTCTAGTTTTCTATTCCTGATTTGTTCTTTGCTTGTTCCGTTTGTTCCGTAACTCATGGAACTTGTTTCTCTAATCTGAAAGCTAGCTATATAAAGGTTTGTACCCTTTCAAAAAGCCATTTTTGTATTTTTAATCAAAAACTACCATTAATTTATTTGGTTAATTCACCTTTGGTTTTATTTTCTGAGTAGAGCAGCTACTATGTATTTTGATGGGAAATTAAATTAGCCTAAAATACAAATAGGGTCACGTTAAATAATTGGAAACAAATGCAAACCGTGCAGATCGCTGCAGCCAATACAACCAAACAACATAAAAGTTCTGAAACTTCTCGAACTTAACTAATACCAGAAAGATGCCAAGTGAATTCGAATCCATCAGAAGTTACTCTCGAAAATTTACTCGTAATAGAATACCAGAACATATGCACATTATTCAATTCAACGAATTATATACATAATAATAATGTGAAGCATATGTCATTCAAACAGAACACAAACATTAAATGTCCATTCATGCAGAGATCAGTCTCAACTATCAAAACTGAACTCAGGAAACACCTTACGCATGTATTTAAAGAGGATAAAAATCTGGTGCAGTTACTGCCAGGGTTAACATAACAAGAGAAAATGGATCTTATTCTAATCAACTTACATTTCTGTACACAGCCCATCTCTATCATTAACTTGTAGCATGAATCTTATAACTGAAAAAACCTGCATGCATGAATTGCTACTGTACATGCCTTGAACTAAACTGTAAGGCAACAAACACCAAAGATCTATTTCGACCTGGACAACAATAGTAAACCCCACAACTCATCAAAAGTGGGACCAAAAAATATCTTCGTAACCATGCTGACCACAACTTATCAAAACAAAACAGGCCACGGAACGCTGCTTGTATCAAGGCCAAAAGTATCATAATATTAGACTCCTCTCCATTAAAGGACCATAGCCAGGGCAGCTGTTGCCTCTGCAAGATTTGTTACTATTAGTGATTATCAAATGCCCCTCAAATCTGATCAAGCAGTCAAGGTTTGTGCCCTTTGATGATATTAATGTTCAGACATAAACAGCCCATTCAGCTTTCGTCCCATTTCAAGTAAACACTGGGTGCTTATCCTTGCCCTCGATAGCATCTTGGTAAGTTGTGGGCAACTGGACATCTTCTTTCATCACAAATTTATCTATCTGGCAAGCTGCTTCTCTCCCTTCTGCAATAGCCCAAACAACAAGTGACTGCCCTCGTCTACAGTCACCTGCTGCAAATATACCTTCAACATTGGTTTCAAAGCGGCCAAAGTCTGCTTTGAAGTTTGATCGGTTATCTCTTTCCATTCCTAGCTTCTCTGCAATGTTCTGTCATTCCAAATACAACTCCTCAAATCAGAATGGAGTTACAAATGTAGAAATACGAACAGAAATATAATAAGCAATATCTGTGTGTAAAGTTATCACTTAGGCATTGGAAAGAACGGGAAAAAAATTGAGGATTGATTTTTTTTATGTTCCTGGTTCCAAAGTGTGCAATATTAGCTTACTCATTTTTTATCAACAACCAATACCAAAATTGTAACTTAACAATTAGTGGAGATCAAACCAAAAATATTCTTTCAACCCAATAAAACTAAACCACTAAACCAAGTTGGACTACCAAATATATTTTTAGAAATCCATGTAACCTTACAATCACTTGAACTTTTCAATTAGTGCAGATCAAATCATGAATGTCTGTCAAAAGCCAATAAAACTAAACTATGAATTATTTTGGCCTACCAAATATATTTCAAGAAGCCCAGTATAAACTTAACAATCGCTTCCCAATTAAAGAAGCACCTACCTGCTCTGGTCCCAGAAAGCCCATTGCTAAGAAAACAAGCTCTGCTTTTATAATCTCTTCCGAGCCCTCTATCTCTTTGAACTGGAACTTTCCACTTTCATCTTTTTCCCACTTTAACCGAACAACTTCAAGCCCTCTAACATTCCCATTGTCATCTCCTATAAACCTTTTTGTTAGGACTTCATATTTCCTGGGATCTTCACCAAACTTTGCTTTTGCTTCTTGATGACCATAATCTACTCGGAAAATTCGAGGCCACTGCAAAAATGTGGACAAAGATCATACTCTTGGAATTTTACTATCTGCTATTTGTTGCATGTTCAATAATCTTTACTGAGGTACAATGCACAGGGTGCAAAAACCATTTTCTATTCAGGAAAAAAATGAAGTTTAATGGGAAAAAAATTAACCTGTGGCCAAGGATTCCCAGGAGCACGGGATTTGGGTGGTTCGGGAAGGAGCTCCAAGTTCACAATGTTATCGCTCCCATGCCTGATAGCTGTAGCTATACAATCAGTTCCAGTGTCTCCTCCTCCTATAACAACCACCGTTTTATCTTTTGCAGAAATGAACTTTCCATCTTGCAATTTGCTATCCAACAAACTTTTGGTGTTTGCATGAAGAAACTCCATAGCAAAATGTATTCCTTTAAATTCACGTCCGGGTACAGGGAGATCCCTGCAATTCATATAATCTAGTCTTTGTAGCAACATCTTCAACTCCAAAGTAAAATTTCAGTTATTTAAACTCAAAAGGTTGTCCATACCTTGGCTTTGTTGCACCACATGCAAGGAGGAGAGCATCATTGTCAGCACGAAGCCTATCCACAGAGAAAAGTGGATCAACACCAACATTTGCATTCACAAAAAAGTTGACTCCTTCCTCTTTCATTAGATCAACACGGCGCTGCACGACATCGATCTTGTCTGTCTTCATATTAGGCACTCCATACATCATTAGACCTCCAATTCGATCAGCACGTTCATATACAGTAACAGAGTGCCCTGCTTTATTGAGTTGGTCAGCTGCAGCCAAACCAGCAGGCCCACTTCCAACTACAGCAACTTTTTTCCTGCACCAATAACCATCATTTAAAAAGGGAGATTTACCCAAAACAATTTGTGTTATTGGTCCCTTTTATAACAGAGAAGATATAAATATGAAAATAAATTAGCAAGCCAAGCCAGAGACATACCCTGTCCGTTTCACAGGTGGACGAGGAATCATCCATCCTTCTTCAAAAGCTTTGTCAATGATGGAACATTCAATACTTTTAATGGATACAGGATTTTCAATAATTCCCAGTACACATGCACCTTCACAGGGTGCAGGGCATACACGACCTGTGAACTCAGGAAAATTGTTTGTTTCCAACAGCCTGTCCAAGGCTTCTCGCCAGCGACCTTGATACACTAATTCATTCCACTCTGGTATTTTGTTTCCAAGTGGACATCCACTGTTATCCTGTGTAGAAAGGCAATGTACAATCAATAATACAATAATAGCAGTAGAGAATAGCAAGCTGATAAACACAGGCACACTGCACGATAGATATTATGAAATGCAAGGAATAACTTTCCTACATAGATATTTGATACATAAATTGGATTTGAGAAATCATATCAAGAAAATAACCTGATGACAAAAGGGAGTTCCACAGTCCATACACCTAGCTGACTGTGTTTTCAGTAGGGAATTTGGTCTTGTTTCCTCAACAACCTCTTTCCAGTCACTTATTCGTGCCACGGCATCTCTATAGGAAATACTCTCACGCTCATACTTCATAAAACCACCATGCTTAACCGCATCATCAATTTTTGTAGGCCTCTGTGCGACAAGTCTCAGTTTGCTTTCCTGCAAATTTAGAATGAAATCACTTCAACAAATAATCAAAGAGTTCTAAACATTTATTAAATTTTTAGGTTTAAGTTGATTAACTCAATAGTTTGTAACAATTTAACCATTCTGTGAATAATTCACACTGATTTACCACTGAACTTCAATAAAATATACCTTTGAAACCTTCTCATCGTTTTCATGTGCATTTAAAGTAACTTTAGACATTTTCTTCAGCTCCTCAAAAGCATCTTTCTTCATCAGTTCGGCCTTCTCTGCTTCCTTAATAATATTGTTAGCCTTCATTTCTTGTAGCACCCTTTTATAGTCTTTTGGGAATACTTTCACAAATTTTGGAAGAAGAGTTCCAAAGTCTGTAAGAACATCTTTTGCCAGCTCACTGTCTGTGTGACGCTGATGTTGTTGTATCATTGCCTTCAATGTCAAGAGATCTTCTTCTTCTTCAACATTTTCAAGATACACTGACTCTGCATTACACCTAGAACTGAACTTTCCATCTACATCAAGAACATAGGCAATTCCACCACTCATGCCAGCTGCAAAATTCCTCCCTGTCTTGCCTAGGATCACCACAGTTCCACCTGTCATATATTCACAACCATGATCTCCCACTCCTTCCACAACTGCTTTGGCACCAGAATTCCTCACACAAAACCTTTCTGCTGCCATTCCATTGAAATATGCTTCTCCGCCAGTAGCTCCATAGAGTGCAACATTGCCAATGACAATGTTCTCTTTGGGATCAAACTGACTAATTGTTGGAGGGTAAACTACAATCTTACCTCCTGATAAACCCTTACCAACATAATCATTGCTATCACCTTCCAGCTCCAGGGTAATTCCTGCACAAAGGAATGCCCCAAGACTCTGGCCTGCACTTCCTCTTAGTTTAACATGAATAGTATCTGTAGGCAAACCCTCCATATTGTATCTTTTTGTGACTTCATGGCTAAGCATTGTGCCAACAGCCCTGTTAACATTCCCAATTGGCATTTCCGCATAAACTGGAAACCTCTTCTCTAAGGCTGGCTTTGATAATCTAATTAACTCTTGATCCAATGCCATGTCCAGCCCATGATCTTGTTTCTGAATGCAATGTTGAGCTGCTTCTGGGCGAATCTCTGATGCAGGTTGCAGAAGCAAAGAGAGATCAATATTTTCAAGCTTCTCACTACTGTTAATGACTTCTTCATCCATCTCCAGCATTTCTGCATGGCCCACCATATCATCCACGGTCCTGAAACCCATCTCAGCCATAAGTTCACGAGCCTCTTCTGCAACCATAAACAAGAAATTGATCACATGTTCTGGTTCTCCTGCAAATTTCTCTCGCAAAACAGGATCCTGAGTAGCAACACCAACTGGACATGTGTTCTTGTGACATTTGCGCATCATGATGCAACCCAGACTGATCAGAGGTGCTGTACTAAAACCAAACTCTTCTGCACCAAGTAGAGCGGCTATAACAACATCTCTTCCAGTCTTTAGCTGCCCATCCGTCTGTAGAACTGTACGACCACGTAAATCATTGGCAACTAAGGTCTGGTGAGTCTCTGCTAGACCAAGTTCCCATGGTAGCCCAGCATTTTTTATGCCTGTCCAACGAGATGCCCCTGTACCCCCATCATGTCCTGAAATTAGTAAATGTTCTGCATGACCCTTCACCACACCACTAGCAATCACTCCAACCCCAGCTTCGGAGACCAACTTTACACTGATACGAGCTCTGGGATTGGAATTCTGCAGTAAACAAAAATAATCTGAGGTACTCCACTTCCTTTCCTTTACCAAATCTCTGATCCACTTGTTCTAATAATGCAATACTCAAGCTAAAATCTCAGAAACAAGCAATTAATTGAAAACACAACTTCACCAGCTTTGCATAATTTCAAAGCCTTATGGGAACATTCATTTCTGTTAATAAGCTTGGGTAAAGTTGGATGTAGAGTGGAAAATAAGAAATCTACAGTCTTAACATGTACATATATTGAAAAAGAATATGGTGATTTAAATTAACAACACATCTACAGTTGAAAAGAAGCAAAAAAAACAAAATAGCCATCTTATCTGTTAATCTTAGCTAAATACCTTCAGGTCATATATTAGCTGTGCCAAATCTTCAATAGAATAAATGTCATGATGTGGAGGAGGACTAATTAATCCTACACCGGCAGTAGAATTTCTTGTGACAGCAATGTCACCAATGACTTTATGACCTGGAAGTTCACCACCCTCACCAGGCTTTGCTCCCTGTATTCAGCCATATTTGAAATGAATGACAAATGCAATATCCATATCTGAAATAGGAAACAAGTTCTTAAATGGCCTACAATCTCCTCTGTACAAAAAAAAAATGAATTAAATCAACAAGTCTAACGAGTGTTTACTAGTAGCAGATGCAGTTCAGAGAATTAGTTTGTATGAAATCTGATCTCTACCCCAAAGAGAGACAGAATTACTAACAATACCATCCAGGCATCATGGTTATAACAAATTCATACCTGGGCCATCTTAATCTGAAGCTCATCTGCATTGGTCAAATAATAGCTAGAAACACCAAAACGTCCACTTGCAACTTGCTTGATTGCACTTCTTTTAGGATTCATGGAACCATCCGGAAGTGGTTGCAAGCGAGATGGGTTCTCTCCTCCTTCACCTGAGTGGATTAAACATTGGCCAAGGATAACATTAGAAATGATCATGGATAAAAAGTAACTAATAGTATTTCATTTATGTTGTCCTTTTTCTTAAAGCCAAGTGTTAGAAACTTTACAGGGATTACAAATACCTGTATTGGACTTCCCTCCAATTTTGTTCATAGCAATAGCCAACGTTGTATGAGCCTCTAATGAAATTGACCCATAACTCATAGCACCTGTGCAGAATCGCTTCACAATCTCACTAGCTGGTTCAACTTCCTCCAAAGAAATCTTCTTATCCAATGATTTCTTAAATTTCAACATGCCTCGCAAATTGCAATGTTTGTTTAGATTCTGAACTATTTTAGAATATTGTTTATAAGCTTCAACGCTATTTGTGCGTGCTGCCTCTTGCAGTTTTGCAATAGCAAGTGGATCATTAAGATGCACTTCGCCATCTTTGCGCCAATGATAATCACCAGGATTAGGCAAAGCCTGAGCATCAGCACTTCCTTTCGGTAAGAGTCGGCTAGGGAATGCCAAATCATGCAATTGAAGCATATCCCGAGCAAGCATCTCAAATGTTGCACCCTCTACCCGACTTGGTGTTCCAACAAAACACCTTTGAACCACCTCAGAAGAAAGCCCAAGTGCCTCAAAAATCTGAGCCCCCTTGTAAGATGCTAGAGTAGAAATTCCCATCTTTGCTATAACCTTCAGCATGCCAGAATTACTTGCTTTGAAATACTTTCGAACCAGTTCTTCTTTGGAATGGAAAATGCCATTCTTCTTTGGAGGGATTTTACCATCAATTCGTAGTCTCCATATTGATTCAATCGCCAAGTATGGGCATATTGCATCTGCACCAAAACCTACAAGTGTGCAGAAGTGATGGACTTCACGGGGTTCCCCAGATTCCACAACTAGTCCAATTCGAGTACGCTCCAAGCTTGAGACAAGATGATGATGCACTGCACCCACTGCTAACAGAGAGCTGACAGGAACCCGCTTGGATGATGTGGCTGCACAAAATACAAACTTTTGAATACAGCAAAATTTCATCCTATACAGTTCAAGTATAAAGTGAAATTTCATATTATCAGTGACAAAATGAAGATTTGTAGTCTGTTGCATAAGCAACTAATAGGATAGCTCAAAGCCAATATCATTTCTCACCTCTATCCGACAGTACTATTGTTTTGTAACCTTCACAAATTGCAATGCGGGCTTCTGAGCATATTCTGTCCAAAGTCTCTTCCAATCCTTTGGTTCCATTTTCTTTGGGAAAAGTTATATCAAGCACTTTGCTACGCCAACCACGAAAATTCATCTTTTTAACCGCTTCCATTTCTTCAATGGAAAGAAGAGGGCCCTTCAGAGAAATCCGATGACACTGTTTCTCACTAGTTTCTGTAAGATCCCCTTCTGGACCAATCATACACTCCATTGATGTGACAATAGCTTCACGGATCGGATCAATGGGTGGATTCGTCACTTGAGCAAACATTTGCTTGAAGTATTCAAAGATAATTTTTGGTCTAGTAGACATCACAGCTAAAGGTGCATCATTCCCCATGGAACCAAGAGCCTCTGTCCCATCTTTTGCCATAGGAAGCAGCAACATTTCCAAAGCTTCAACAGTATACCTGCAGGATAAACATTAAAATGATCTTGTAAACTAACAACCCAATCAGATAGTTTGTGGATGATGCTGGCATATATATCTTCAAAAAGATATCTGATACCTATTTATGTACGGACAACTTACCCATAAGCCTTCAATGGTGATAACAAACCATGTATTCCCATGTTTTCCATTGTATTATCAGATCCCTCAACCTGTAAAACAACAGAAGACTGGAAGCTAAGAAACTAGCCATAGCAAGGGTATCTAAGTCATAACAAGCCCTTAATTTACCTTCACAGATCCAATTATTGGTTCAGGTACCCTCTCTGATTCTGGTAGAGAGTCAACAATTTCTTTGAGGGTGATCTTCTGTCTTTTAAGCCATTCTCCATAAGGCCGTAAGCCAGAGAATTGTTTTTTCAGTGCCTCGTCATCTACAATGACATGTTTATCAAAATCTACAAGCAGCATCATGCCAGGGTTCAGCCTTCCTTTCTGGCAAACATCCTCGTATGGAATGTCCACAACACCCACTTCACTTGCCATGATAACTCGCCCACTGTGGGTTACATAGAAACGGCCAGGACGAAGTCCATTGCGATCCAACGTTGCTCCAAGATAGCGACCATCAGTGACTGTGAATATGCATAAATTCATAATAGAAAAATTATGGTGTTATTCATGCAAAAGCACAGCATGTTGTTATCAAAAGTGTTTCATTCCACCACTTCTATGATATCCACTTCATTCAAAACATCTATCATTTTCAATGAAAATGCATGCCTGACTCATGCAAACATTTAATAGAATGAGTATTTTCTGCTATGGAATCATGAAAACAAACAACAATCAAGTGATGATGCAGAAATAACAGAGAGATGGGATTGGGCATGATAACAGGGACAATCTATTAAAATAGGGTTGGAGTATAAAGTACAGGAGTGCAACCAGATTACATTTGAGCATAGTCGCAGGGACCAGACAATGCAGTTACCAGAATGGAAACTATAACCTGGGATGTGGCCACGAACAACGAACATAACCTCCCAAAACCCAAGATTTGAGATTTTTAAATGGGTCCAGAACATGAATTCCCTGAACCCTAAATGTGGCTGTGTTTAGGGGAATTCTCTATGCTTTATATAGGTACAGTGTCAAGGTCCCTGTTTCTAAACCTGAATCTCCTGTTGACAACAAGAAAAAGCATATTCCCACAAAGAGATAAGTAGAAACTTACATGCCACAAGGGCTGGTCCATCCCATGGCTCCATCAAAGCTGAAAAATATTCATATAATGCTCGCCGATCAGGATCCATGTTTTGATCATTTTGCCATGCCTCAGGAATCATCATCATTATCGCTTCAGGAAGACTTCTCCCAGTACGAACAAGAAGCTCTAATACACCATCAAAAGCCCCTGAAATACATTCTAACTTTGAGATAACAGCGTACTTATTAACCAAGGAAGGTTAATAGTTTTAAGGGAATTAAAAAAACCTGAGTCTGAAGAGCTTGCATCCACAATAGGAAGAAGCTTCTGCATCTCATCCTTTGAAAGAGCAAGGTTCTGACATTTTAACAGTCCTTCACGTGCTCTCATCCTGCACAAGACTTGAGAAACTACTTTTACGATTGAGATATGAGTAAAAAAGTTAAGCTGCACGTAAGACACATAGCTCTACAGTTTTTCCTTGCTGTAATAGAAAATTCAGAATGCACTATGTAACTTATCATCATGCGAAGGATCATGAACACAATTTTCCATACGAATAGATCCATCAAAAGGGGAAAAACCTCACCAATTGACATTTCCATGCAGAGTATTTATCTCCCCATTATGCCCCAAGACACGCATAGGCTGAGCTCGATCCCAGCTTGGGAATGTGTTTGTTGAGAACCGAGAATGAATCTGCATGAAAGGGACGTAAATTTACCTGAGGCAAAGTTATAATCACTCAACTTATTCCTGACATGTGTTTCATTGTAAAAGGGTATGAGAACTTAGGCTGGACAAAATGTTTCTTAGGGCACAGAAAATAAAGATAATGTCAGTCAGTTTTAGACTCAGTCTGATTATAAATTATTTCAAAACCCTCAGCTACCTTGACATCTCAGCTCCAACTACACAATCCCACATCCATGGGTGAACATCATATTCTTCAAGTGCTCCATTCATCTCTTTGCCCAGGCAATGGAGAACTGCTCCATTGAACTGACCATGTGGAGCTATGCATCAAACTCTGCAACATTTGTCACTCCACATCAAGGTCTAACCCTCCTTACCCAAGTCATCCACAACCCACATTGAAAAATAATCAACAGAATGAAGAAAGATAAACTCATTCTAAGTTTGCAGCCACAACCAACATTGAGAAACACCCTTTGGTAACCAATCCATCTCAAGCAGAATGATAATTTGCATAGCTAATTCCACGTCTGGTTTTCATGATTGACTGTAAAGCAAAGAGAAATAATATTTACCAAAGCCATGTAGCTAGTAAACTTTTCATGACCCAAATCTGCAAAGTAGTAGTTCTTCAGCTGGTCAGGTTTGAGTTGGCCTTTATATACAATTGTCCTGCAGCAAAGAACACACTGAAGGGTTATTTGAATGTTACTAACTTATTATGGTCTGTGATATTGTCATTCGTTAAAAAAAAAAGAGCAGAAGAAAAGACATACAAATAAATCTTGTCCCAATATATAACCATGAGTAAGAAAATCAACACACCACATATGAAAATTATGATGGCATGCATGAGCAAATTGAAAACAGTATTCGGTACCACTTTTCTCTCTTATAAGTTTATGGTATTGACTGATGTCTCAAACTTTTATGCCATGCTCCTTTTAGGATAACTTTGGGATGCAAAGAAGTTGAACCACTCTCATGTTGGGGAAAAGAACAGCAACAGAAAATAGAATATATTAATATTCTTCAAAACAATTTTCAAGGTGTTCTGTGTCTAAGTTTAAAGTTGCTGTTAATTGGCTTAGAAGTTAGACCCAATAATTCATTTCTTTTGTTGGTAGAAATGACTCTTTGAGACTATTGACTTCGGTAAAGTACTAAAACTTTTGAACTGGTAAGTAAAATACCATCAGAACTTGAATTTTGTTGCCTTCACTCCAAAAAAACAAAGAAATGGCATAGAATGCTGATGAAAAAAATATATATTTAGTTATCCATTGACCATCAATATTACTCTCAGTACCAATAGATCCAGCACTCTTCCTCTCTAACCATATCTGAATGCATTACCACAAAAGGCTATTAACAAAAACATACACGTTGAGCACAAGATCAGTCCCCATTGAGTTCACTAACTGCATCTTTTACTTGAAAAGCTCCATCCCCGCTTATGGAGTACCCATTTTCTGACATGCACAAGCAAGCCAGCCACTAGATATAGAGTCCATCTATGGCCAATAATATTTCCAATCATAATTGTAGGTATTAGAGAAAAACTAACCTTGACGAGAGGGAGCAGATGTAGAAATCTCTCACTCCTCCATGCTGCAAGTTTAATGCAGCTCTTATGGCCACCATTGAGGTCCTTCTCAATATGTACATCTGCACAGTATGTTGCAGATCTACATTAGAAGGGGTACATCAGATTTACAGGTACTACTTGCTGATAATAAAAGGTAAACATAACGATAAATCATCAGTCAGACGTTCAACAAGAAAGCAAAAAAAGCTGACTTGATGAACTAGAAATTATAATAAATTTACCTGTTGCTCAAAGTCTGCACTAGATCTGGAGCTTGCTGTAAGAAAAACTTGTTCAACAACAGGCTCTGTTTGAAGAGCCGATTTACCCAATTCTGAGTTGTTTGTTTTCACAGGACGCCACCCCAAAATAACATGTCCCAATGACTCTGCAACCTACAGTTTTAATATCAGTTTTTAGAAGAACTGGCAATCATCCATTTTATGGCTCTCCAGTAGCTAAACTAGTTGGCACTCTCATACTGAAAAAAATAGAACTGGCAATGAACAATATCATGATTCTCCAGTAGCTAAACAACAGTTACCACTCCTCATAGCCAAAAGTAGAAAGCGGCAAACAAACATTAAACAGTGCAATTTACCCAGTATATCCAACCAAAAGATTGAAGCAGTAAAATTCAATTGTTAAATAAATGGTAAAAAGCCAGTACTCATACATACCCAATGGAAAACAGGAAGAAACAATCAAACATGTGTACCAGAAATCCAAGCACTACTCAACACTGAAGCAAACACAAATCTAATTGCTTTAGCAAACAATGCTGCCAAGAAAAACATTCATGCATGTTTGACCATGGCAATAACTTCTGTTTTCAAGTTTTTATTAAACATTAAGGGTAACTTGTGAACACCAGAACCCAATAACAAAATAAAGGAGTGGACAGAGTTGCACCCAAAAGAACAAAGGGATGGAGAGAGAGTGAGAAGGGACATCTATCTTGAAACTCAATATTTAATGGCTCGCACCACTATCCATCTCAGTTTAACGGGGCAAAATTTTATTAACAGTGAGGCAAAAGAGGTAGAGGCAGATACCAAATTCCGTATCTTAATTGCATTCTTTGCACAATTCAGGAAATAGGCCAAAAAGGACAATACCCGCAATTATAACATACTAACATTTCCTTGAAAGGGTTCATGAAAATGAAAACTTTTAGACAGGTTATGGATTACTGCAGATGTCATTCACTTAGTGCAGATCAAAATAACAATGCAAATGTGCAACTATGAAGAGAGGAGAAATTAGTTGCCTGACCTGCAAAACCAAGAAGTAAAGGGCATCTTGCAGGCTATTCATTTATTATGAGTATAATAATAACTTTTTAATATTTTATGGGATACAAAGCTATTTAGCGAACATGGACATGTATATGCTTATGTTCTTGGAGTATTTATCCTAAATAACCTCCATTGGACACTGCCACTGAAGACCATCCAATGTCCGAATATATCAGACTGACTAATTTTTTTTGTTATAAACGGGAAGAAATGGAACATGCTAGTTTTAGGATTAATCACTTTCCAGATAGTCCATAAAATACAGTAGGTACGTATCTCACACCAATGACAAATTACTTGGATTAAATATATAGTTTTAAATGCATTTCAATGCAATAATATTCTATATCTACTTCAAAATTCATATGAAGCATCAAATTTGATTTACTAGCATTTACTCTTTCACAAACAACATAAACCACTTGCAGATGAGAGGGCAGCAGTCCTCCTGACAACATATTCCTCTGGGATTTGAGATAACATGGCACGTACCTTGTTAAAAACATTTTTGCTTTCTTCCCTTCTGGTATCAGACGTTGGCAAGAAGAACATGCCAACTGCATACTCTCCCACGGGTGGCAAATTAAATCCAGCATCCTTGACAGCCTGAACAAAACACAAAATATAGGCATCATATAGAGATTATCTTGTGCTTTAATCTCATGTCTTTGATGACTTAACTATCCAAGGTAGACAAACCATGAGACTGTTAAAATGACAGTTGAAAGCAGATGCTTAAGAGATGACACAGCTATTTAAGTCCATTGTTACATACAACATAACCACCGGCCAAAATACACACAAAATTGTACTCAATAGATGTCTACAATGACAACAAAAAAATAGTTTTCATGTACAATAGGCTAAACGTGCATATGCATCAAGTTTTCTGTTTTTGCCCCAATGAATTTGTAAGCAATAGTTTAGAAACAAAACTAGAAAACAAATGCAAAACAAAACTTCCAATTCTAAACTATCACAAACCACAGATAGAGCACAGAAATGGAGTCAAATAACTATGCAAACAAAAGCAGATTTGCTCCAATGATTGAAATGTGATAATGATATGTGGATGCTCTTTGCTCAAAAGTTGCCTATTTTGACAGCATATGGTTAACATAAGATTGTATTCCCAAAATGAGCGCTTGTAGCTCTTATTTATAGATTTTTGGGAGGGAAGATGAATGGTGGAGATGAGATTAGAAGAACAACAGTCAAGAATGAATGAAAGATTTTTTCAAGGATTGAGGAGAGAATGAAGAGTCATGATTAAATGTGTTTTAAATGAAAACCTAAGATTGCATTTACTAAAAACAGTATTTTGTTTGCAAGTGCAACCATAAGAATTTAGGAGGAAATGCAACAAATGGCTCCTTTATTCTTGAAAATGGTGGAGGAAAAATAACTCAATTAAGTAATAAACTTATTTAATTATTTTAGCCATGTGAGCTGGAAATAGGATAATTAAATAATAAACTTATTCAATTAAGTGTGAGAGAGAAATTACTAAAGAAATAATAAGGTGTGGGATGCAATAGGCAAGCTAAATTAACTAAATATTTTTATCATTTAGTTAATTTTGAGTAAGGTTATATTAGGATATATTTAGGTGTCTACAGTATAAGGTTATATTAGGATATATTTAGGTGTCTACAGTATTAACATCTTCTATTTGTAGTGGATCAGAATAAGTGTTGTGTTGTCAAACAATCAGCAGTTCAAGTCTCAGAAAAATTCAATGTTGGTCACCCATTTTATTTTAACAGCAGTAACAGCAATCTCAATTGCTGCAAGATCATTGGCCCCAGGACTTAACAGTAGCTTCATTCCAATAACGTTCAAACAACGGATGCTGCTCAAAGTTAATCGAGATTTCAAATCATTGGATACAAAGATCACAGGACAGACCTGTAAAGACACTCAGAGTGACATGCGGGAACTCCAACAATGGTGCTTCTTAGATCAGCCAACGTTCCAAATTTCAACAAAATATTGGAAAAAGGAATGTATGACTTGTAGAGTACCAGAAACATGATAATTATTGAGATATTAACGTACTGACAATAAACTCCTGAGTGCTTTTTGAACTTGAGAAGTAGGACTTTCTAGGTGAAAAAATTCGATCCGAGAGCACAATATTCAGTGGCTTCCGGATAGAGTTGAACGTCCGTGGCTGCAGCTGAAAGGCTTCCATCGCTACACGGCAGCAATACTGTTGCTTGGTAAACTCAGGGAGTGTGGTCCAAGCAGTTGACGTAAAAATTGCTATGCAGTTTACTCCAAAAAAGCTTGAAATCCCACTTAAATGGACAATGAAAATCTAATGCTGCTAACCTCCAGAATAATTAGCGAGATTTTTCGAAGAGGAAATGTTTGCAAACGTTGACCTGCCCCTCCATTGGATTGGATTATCTTATATTTAACTGCATAATTTCAAGTCAATCTCGATTGATCCACAGTACATAAGTAGTGGTCCATAAAAAACCCATCTTGACTATTATATGGTTTAAATCATTGAATCTAAATTAAGCAGCTAAATCCCAATTAATCATCACATAATTTGATATAGTAAGAAACTCTAAAAACTCCAAAATTGAAGAGAAAATTGAAAAAGACGTGATCGTTAATGCTCACCTAACCTTCCCTTAACACAGGGAAGTTAATTATTTGTGTAGCCGATGCCTATGGGCTGCTAAAAGTTGAAAACGGGGAATTTATCCTCATTACATGAATAAACAAAAGGAAGGGCAACGTAAGCGAGCTCTATTAGATTGGATTATGTTAACCCGAAATCAAATACACTGCTGTTAAGCATGACAGACGAAATGAAAGAAATAACAGGTATAAGGTTCCGTTGAGGAGCTTCTGGAAAAGATTGCGTGTTTGATTTTTGTATCAATGTTTCAGATCACAGAGAAACAAATCACAAAACGAGTATGGTTTAGTTGATGATAATAAGGCGGTGGACATATACGTACCTTGGCAAAGAAGCGGTGTGGAAGTGCAACGAGAATTCCAGCACCATCACCAGTATTAGTCTCGCAACCGCAGGCGCCGCGGTGAGCCATGCGAACGAGCATTTCCAAGGCATCCTCCACCTGCATCCATCCATCCATCAATCCATCATTCAACAACTGAAACAACAGCCTGGATCCTGACCACCTACGTAGCACCTAAAATCAATCAGTTACCGTTTTGCGAGTGGGGTGGGCAGAGAGGTCGGCAACAAAGCCCACGCCACACGAGTCTTTGTCCATCGACGGATCATACAAGCCCAGGCGCCCACTCGGCACCTCCGATAATGCCATAGCACGCACCCTCCGACAATGCCTCAGCCTCGCCTGTCTCCCCGGCCCCTCCGACCGCCATACGTATTGCATTCTCCTGCTTGCGGAAACCAACGGGTTCATCGCCCGTGCCGCTCCTCCCCACTTAATACGTCCCCCTGAGCAGGGCTGCATCGCCACCCCCCGTCCCTCATTCCTCCACTTCCCCCAGATCGTTCCCCCTCTACCTACCGCTACCGCCTCCATTCAAGATTCAATCTTTATGTTTTCAAACTGCTTCTACTCCCCCTCCTGTCACTTTGCAACGATATCTATCGCACTCTGTTGGTGCTCGTGGAGACGCGGAGCCGAGATCGGGAGATTAAAAGAGAGACTTCAAAGTTCACCCAAACTAAAGCATATGCCCTCCTTCCGCCAGCATAACTTCTTCGTTCCAAGAAAGCCCCGAATGTCCTTATATAACGAGCTTATCGTGGGCGCACCTTGGCCCAGCCTGTCCCCAACCCACCTCTCTCTCTCGCGCATCTACCTCATATATGCGTCCCCTTTACCTACATTCTTATTCTTACCCCTCCACACCTGTCTTTCCCCAACCTCCAAGGGCCTCGTGATAATTGACGGACAGCTGGGTAAGCACACCTTGTTACGTGACAATTCCCATAAACAAATCACCAACTCAGCTCACACCTCGGCCGGGTGTGATTCACGATGCGGCTCTTGGAAGCCGCTAGGGCAAATCTGTTGCCCGGGTCCCACCCCTTTTTCACCCCGTACACAGGTTAACCCTAAAACATGGGGTAGCACGCAGCACGTCGCTCGTAGAACTAACCATGACCACTCGTCCCTGACCCGCCCCTGCGTCTTCCACCCGGGGCGTCTCACTTTATTTATTGTTTTTGTTTGGTTATCTCATCCTGACCGAAGCGATGATGTTTTTAGATTACCCACTCGTGTTTATCTCGGCTGAACAGGAGCGATGGGCGGTCAAACCCCCGCACGCTTAAAACAAACTCTCTTCTATGACCCAACTTGTAGATTTTATTTTTATTTTTATTTTTTTTGTTTTCTTAAGCTGCCGATCTGATATTTTGTCGCTATGGAGGCGAAAGGCTCGCCGATCCGCTCCAGGATTAGGGGAGGAAATCGCCTCCGCAGGCATTGATTAGTCACCTACTCTCTGATAATAATATTAATATTAATATGATTATTGGGTGTGGAGTGGGAAGTTGTGTCTACCAACCCCCTACCAAACCACACAAGACCATCCTCACACTTTTGGACCGATTGTTGTTTGGTAAAGTAATTTGATGGCGACCCCACGCCTAATCAACGTTTCTAGGTGTGATGGGGACTTCGGCATAAAATGTTATTTTAGTTCGTCTTTGTCATTACTTATTTAGAGAAGAATTTCACTGTTTTATTTTAGTTTTATTGGTATAGAATTAATCGGAATCTTTCTTATAGTCATAGATTTGATATAGAATTAATGGGAATCTTTCTTATAGTCATAGATTTGAACTTCAAATCTTTGAATTTGAATATGTTAGTTTAGATTCATGTCTTTTTTTAAGTTGGAGAGTATATATCATCCACACCCTATTCAAGAGCATGAGTCTTAAGTTGAAACCTTTTTGATTGAGAGTCAAGGACTGAGGGGTATCTATTTTGGCAAAAAGGTCATAGCCTCATCACTTATGGTGTCGATGTCTTGAACTCAATAAGGCTTGATCCCTTGTGGACTCATTCAAACCATTCAACTTAGCCAACAAACCAAAGGCTCGTTGATTTTCAAAGCATGATTTGATATTTTACTAGTTGTGATAAGCCAACAAAAATGCAACTTATTTCAAGTTACGCTTTAAGATGTCATTTTTAAGATATATCCCTAATCTATTTATGTTGAAAAAGGTGTTTGTCCACTTTACATAAAAAGTAAATAAAAAATTGTGGTTCATATTGAAGTAGGATTTCACAATTTGGATAGAGAAATATTTCCTAGTTAGATAGAGAAATATTTCCTAGCTAATCGTTATATGTAACATTAGAAAATTTTATTTTTTTGGAGGTTATGTAAAATACATTTGATCTCAAGTAACTAAAGACAAGTCATTTTAAGAAGTTGGATTGGAGAGATCATTTGAGTTTGCCTTGAAAGTTGTTATAATTATTGGATGTAAAGTCAAATATGGGTGCCCACCTTAAAAATGTTACTTAGGTACATTAATTAGGAAAATTAGAAAATTTTATCTAGTAACTTTTAACGTTACTTTCTTGTCTATATATAAAGTATTCAATATTAGGTGAGTATAATTATTAAAAGACAAGAATTGGTTGCAATAACTCTAAAAGTTGAGTTGAATATAGTATTGATAACATAGACAAATTATTTTATTGTATTATAAATTTCTTGTTGTGAATATATAACAATATTTTCTATTAGTTGAAAAATAGGTTTTGAAGGGACCCAAAACCCTTTACAACCAAAAATAGAGCTGCAAAAAGAACAGCCTGCAACCAGTCAAAAACCAACCCCCAAACAAGACACTTCAAGATTTACATTTAGAGCTATCTTGTGGGAGCAGAGCATCATGTCAAAAGGAGGCTTAGATAATTTTTCTTTCTTTCCCTTTACAATAATCCAACCTTCTTCCACTTGTGTTGCCTTAGCATGCCAAGCCGAGATACTACTATCCTGAAAAAAATTGCCTGTAGCCGCTGTCTCAGAGATTTCATCAGTGTTTCTTCTTGCAAGCAATGTCTTATTGGAAAAGTTACCAGAAATACTAGTCGAAGCGTTGTCCCCAATAATGGTAGCCTGAGACCCAATCTCACGTTCTTTTGGGATTTCAACATGATAAACTTTCTCAATATCAGCAACCCCTTCATTTGAGACATCTGGAGAGGATGCCCCAAGACCCTATGGCTCCACCGCAACCACCTCAGAAAAGCTCCTATGTTGCTCAGGTTTCTTCTCAACTGTATAATGCTATTGAGAGGCACCTTTCCACCAAGAAGTCATCATTGCTTTCTTCTCTAATCCACATTATGTAGCAACATGACCTATTTTAAAACATCTTCGACAACGGAATCGGACCCCTTCATAGTCCAAAGGTTGGACCCAAGAACCCTTAGAAGATTTAAGTAAAATCTCAGCAAGCAGTCCTTTAGAAACATCCATTTCCACCAATATACGGGCAAAGGTGGAGTGAAAAATATCAGAGGATTCAACATCCACCAACAAAAAATCTCCAAGGGCTTCACCCACTCCTTCTAAAAGAGAATCAACCCATATATAACAATGTTATTGTTTGATTTTCAAAAGAGTTTAAATCATGTGTTTAAGTGTTTATTTTTCTATTGAATTATTTAGATTATATTTTATTAGGTACGTATTATTATGTTAAGATTGGTATTATTTCTTAAATTTAGTATTAGAGTTGGTTTTAACTTGTTTGTGTCATGACCCCTCCTAAATCATTTTAATCGTGCACTTTGATTTGTTAAATCTAATCTTTTTGGATGATTTGTTGGATGTGTGAAAATTATTATATTTTCTTGCATTTATGTTGCTTTGATATTTAAAGTGATATTGTTTACTTTTGTAATCTTGAGGATAATGCAAATATTACAATAGTATAGGAATGCATATTAGGGATTAATACATCACTCCACAGGGCATCAAGTTATGTTTACACAACTATACCCAAGTAATAGTATCATAGCATCATATTACATCACTATTGCTTCCAATCCCTATAGTGGGAGCATGAATCCCTATCTCACTTGTTCATTTAAAAAAAAAGAGTGTTTTGCAAGGGTAAAAAGTTGGAACACCTTCAAATGAAGGTTTTCTTCATTAAAAACACCTTCAAAGAAAGGTCCTAGACATACCACATGGCATTTCCCTTCAGTAATCTTCATTCAAAAATATTTTCTAACATAAAAATATTTTTATGGCCTACAACCAAACCCATTTTAGGTATTTTTGAGGTAGCAATAAAGGACAATGACATCTTCACTCAAAGACAAGCAAAACAATATGGCAAAAAATATTTTTTCCCCATATGCCCCTTTTCTTGATTTCCCATGTTTTATGCTATAATCTAATTTTTCATTATCTTTCTAAATTTTGTAGGCAAAAGTTTATTTTTTAAACCCTAGAAAAAACCCTAAATGGGAATTGATAAGGGTATATAATATCATCTATATATTTCAAAATGAACATGGAACTAAATGACATGGGTATGCAAATTTTTGTCTTACATCTAAAATAGATTACAAAAATCTAAATGATAATTGACATATGTATGCAAATTTCAATCTTACATCTAAAAATGGATAAAAAAACTAAACGAGAATTGACATGGGTATGCAAATTTTATTCTTTACATCTCAAAATGGAGAAGGAACTAAATTGGGTTTGATATGTGTATGCAAATTTATATTATTTAAAACTCTAGAGCAAACCTAAATCAAAATCAATATGATTATTCTTCGGGCATTAACTAGTCCAGACAAGAATACCTATCTAATTTGCACATATTCAATACATGTTAAATTGTTCTTTGAAAGCCATCCACAAGTGCAAAAGTTAAAATATTATGTAATAATTAAGCATAATAGAATTTAAAACTACTAGGTATTTTGGGATTCAATTTTGTAGTACCCCTTTCTTCTTGAGTCCCATAAAGTTTCATGTGTAATCTTGGCCTTTTCAACCCATTTTTTAATAACCAATAAGAGATATCTAATTTGAGTGGTCCCTTACCAAATTTCTCAACATAGTTGATTAGAGCATGAAAAATTAGGCCCAATTACTCTTGGAAGTCTTACAAAATTATTGAAGGGATGAAAGTTATTCCTTTGCGAGTTTTTCCCTTCCAACCCACCCAAGTGTGTAGTTTTGATGCCTTTTCCTACATAGTGTTGTCCAATTGGTTTTTCTCACAAAGGTTAGTCAATTATCGGTCCCCACAAAAGGTGAAAAAATTAGAAAAATGGTTAATTGTGGTTTTCATGCGAACTCAATGTCCTACTAAACTTCCTCTTTTCATCTAACTCGGTTGCTTTTCCCTGCAAAATCTGGTTCAATTGGTTTTTCCAGCAAAATCCACTTTCTTCGATTTTGTAGGAACTTGATGCCCAACTAAACTTCCTCTTTTCTTAAGTGTCTAGTTCAGTTGGTTTTTCCCATAAAATCTGATTCATTTAGTTTTGTGGGAACTAGAGGTCCTACCGAACTTCCTTTTTTACAAGAACTTGATGCCCAAATGAACTACACTTTTCAATGTTTTAGCCATTTCACTTGTCCCTTCCCACAAGCCCTCTTTTGAACTATTTTATTAGCTTGTGAATGTCCAACCCCCATCTAAACTTATTCAATTACTTCACCTTTCATCTCATTCAAATGGATTTTCTCACAAGGTCCAATTCCCTTATTCCCTCTATGTCACCAAAAAGTGTAGCCTTGACACTTTTCACTCATTTGGGCCCTTTCTTGTGGTTTTTGACCTAGTTTTGCTTAGATTCTAAGGTGTTGTGAAGTGTTGTAACACATTTTCTCACTTTTCTAGGCCCCTTTCATCATAATTCACCTAAATAACCCTTTACCAAGCCTTAGTCTAAAGTGTTGTAAGGTGTTGTAACTAACCCTCACTTTTTTAGGCTTGTCATCACTAAATCAACCCTTTCTTATGGCATAATGATCCCTTAATGCACTTATAGTCCCAAATTAAGTGTGTTTCGGAAGACAATCCCGAAAAAATCAATAATCACATCTTAATCCCCGACAACCAATCAAAATTGCCTAGGTGGACTAAGTCGCCACCTTGGGCGACTTAGTCCCATGTGGCATAAAAATCAAATTTAATCTTAATTTCTGGCGGGATTTTGTCTCCTAAACCCTAAGGTCGGCCTATGAGGTGTTATTTTCAGGAAATTAGGGCACAATATGTATAAATAAAGGTTTTTCTCCTCATTTTCACCCTAATTCATTCTACCCTAACTCTCAACAACTCATTCTTCTCAATCACTCATCCACTATTCTTCTCAAGCAAGCTAGGGTTTGAGCATCCTAGGTCATCAAGACATCTTTCTAAAGCATTCAAGAGCTGAAACTCCAATCATTGTTGCAGCAACTCAAGATCTATCTCCATGGCAAAGTACTAGTTCCATTGTCTCATATTTCATGCTTCATTATCTTGTATCTTCATTTGATTTGATTATCTAAAAGGGGTTTGACCAAGGCAAACCCCCAATCCCTAACAATCAACATTTATTTCTCTCTTTGTGTGTTTGCAGATTTAGGTATCTTGGAAGCTTGAAGATCATTCAAGAATGGGTTGAAGACTTATTTAGGGCATCTCCTTATTGATTATGTCAAGATATCCACTAAAAGACACCTACAAGCCAAAAATCAAGGTTTATGGTCCGAACATTTGGAGGAACAGATAGTGCAGATCAAGAGTTCTTGTTTCCACTCTCTGATTTCCAGAAATTCAAAAGTGGAATAAGTCACCAACAATGGTGACTTAGTCCCACTGAACCTTCTTTTCATAGATTTTTGCAAATCTAGACACCTATTTGGCAGAAATGGGTTTTTGGGCAGTTTTTTCAGATCTGGGACTAAGTCACCCAGATTGGCACAAGTGTCCCAGTCAACATTAACAAAAAAATTTGAAGGTTTCTAGAGCCTCTCTACATCAAATTTCATTTCCAGGTGCACCCCTTCATTTCCATTCATTTCTGTAGCAATTTGTTCATGTTTCTTAGGTCATTTTTCATAGTTCTTCAATACATTTGCATTACATTAGTTTACATTCATTAGATAGTTTTATTTCATTAGTTTGCAATATTCAAAACACATTCCATATCACACACATCACACCCATTACAAACCCTAATCCTTGAACAAACACCAAGAATACTTAGTGTGAAAGAGAGTCATTTCTCAACCAAGCTCCTAGGTGAAAAACTCTAAGAGCCCATTGGGGAATCCTCTTTCCCTAATGCATGTTTTTGGTGGTTCATTTTGGTGAACCCGACTTTCAAATCCCCTTCTTGTCTAATTTGGATTTCTTTATCATCCTAGGTTTGCATTGCATTTCATTTTGCATTGTTTAAATTGCATTCTAGGGTTTCACATTTTGTATTAGTGAAAGTGCATATAGGTTGCATTTTTGCATCTTAAAACATTCATTATTTCTGAAATTTTGCGTTTTCATCTTAGATCTGCATGATACAACACAAAAACCACCTAAATCTATTATAATATTCTGCAAATTCTCAAAAAATCCATAGGTGGACTAAGTCGCCACCTTGGGCTACTTAGTCCCTTTCTGCCCCCGAAATAGCCTTTTATAGAGCTAAAAACCCTATTTTTAGGCTTCTATTTTCTACCATTACCCGTCTGTATCAATTGGTTGTGTTTCTATAACATGTATTTCATTACATTTAGCTTAAATTAGCTCATTTTATGCATTGCTTAAATTTACTTTTGCATTTACAATATTTCATTTTCAGATCATTACATAGTGTAATCAGTAAATTACCTTCTTTGAAATCTGAAAATTGCATTTTATCCTATGTCTTTACATTACATTTTAAGTTTTCCTAGCTTCTATTACATTTAAATTACTAGAAATAAGCATTTTTTATATTCATGGCAATTATAATTTTGTAATTTTCATTTTCAACGTTAGTTCCTAGATCATTTAAATCAAATTCTTTAGAAAATGAAAACACAACATTAACAACATCACAAGCACCCACTCACAACCCTCTTAAGCCCTTTAGTAGTGATGACTTAGACATGTTAGATGAAGCCCTTGATGACTTCATCTCTTCTAGCTCATCCACTAAAGCTTTGACCCAAGAGGATGCAAGCATTAACAATCATGATGATTACAATTTTTCTTCTCTTGATATCTCTCCCATTGGTGATGAAGGTATCTTGCAGCAAGGAGACACAATCATTGAAGATCATGATGGTCTTGCATGTCTTCCTCCTCCTCCCCCTTTAAAAGACCTTATGACACACAAAGCTAAAATCATGGTTACTACCTTACCTAGTCTTCAATCATCTCTCAACACCTCCCCTATTTGTTATCATGCTTTAATAAATAAGGATATGTTGGCATCAATCAACCCAATGATTGAGATTTATAGCATTATCTCTCTCCTTCCTAATGTTCCTTGCATTTGGAAGGGTCTATTTGAACAAACAAGTCCACTCATTGGTATCCATAAAACTCTTAGTTATCCTTCTCTTAATGCCTCTCCTATGAGCAATGAGGCTACTTTACGAAATCCAATCATGACATGTGATGAACCTATTGTTTGTCACTTTCCAAAAAGCTCTCCTCCTAGGGTAGATACTATGGCACAAGAGAATGACACCTTAGAGAAAAAGAATGCACTCATCAACTATCACAACAATCCACTTTCCCCCTTTCCTAATATCTCTCCTATTAGTGAAGAAGATATTATGATGGAACAAGACACTTCAACCATTGATTGTTCCATTACTAGCAATAGAGACAATTGCGAAGAACCAAATAATGAATGTCTTGAACATCTTATTTGTAGTTCTCCTAAACACTCTCCTACTAGGTAAGGTATCATGGTGCATGAAAATGCCAACATGATTGCACTCCTTTCAAACAATCATAATATGTCTTCCTTGTGCAATGATAAAAAGATGATACTCAATTTCCCTTTCTTAGAGATACATCAACCCAAGCTCATTGAGGTTATGCATACACAAGTGTCCATTAGACCCCCATTTCCTATTGGACCTCCTAAGCATCCTCTAATCCTTCACCCACCTAAGAACAACGTCTCACATCACCCAAGTTACAATGAAATTACTCACATATATGACAAAGTGTATACCATCAAGGCCAACTTCGTAAAAAATTTGTTTACTTATCCACATAAATAACATTAGTTGTTGCTCCTTTCCATGTAATAGTTGTAGGATCATAGCATACTCACTATTGCATGTTTTACATTCGTTGTGAGGAGCAGCATATCATCATCCATTCCAAGCTCACCTTTGTCCTACACTAAGTGGGGGCAATGGGTTAAGTAGCCTTATCCTCGTATGTCACTTGTCGTTGTCTCTTTCGACTACTCATTAACCTTTCATGAACATATAAGAGAAAGCTTAGGATGTGGATGACATGTCTTAAGTTGACTCGTTTGTGACATACTACTCATTTTCATGATGTAGCTCACTTCGGAAACATATGACTTGGCATAGGGCTTTCCAAGTTAGCTCTCATGTCTTCCTTCCTCTATCCTTGGCTACTTTAAAGCAATTACTCATAGTGATGGTGTAGCAACTGCTTTAAAGTGGGGGCATACATAGACGACATCCTTTTACAAAAATTTCACGGCATGATTTCTCTTTTTCTTGTGATGTGACCTCTCCTTGGTGGTGTCATTGGGTTTGATGCCTTCCAAGAGTGTACAATCAACTAAAGTGGCCTAATGCAAACGAGGCATCCCATGGATAATGATCTGATACCCTAACTTATCCTCTCTTGGAGACATTAGGCACAATGCTCCTTAATAAGAAGACCTTACATGAACAAAGAAAAATCCCCTTCAACAAAATCTTCACATAATATTCAAAAGAATTTACACAAACATTGTGGTGCCTTATCAAAGTTATCGGCATGATAACTTTGGTATGGTTAGTATAATGGGAAGCCAACACAATGGCATGACTTTCTCATTATACAGTGGGAAGCCGATACACTAGCATGAATTTCTCACTAAACCACTTCTTTGGACTTCTACATTTCTTTTTTGGACAAACAACCTAGATCTAATCCACAACTAGCTAGACAAACGATCGAAGCTTGATCCAACCTTTTCCTTTCCTTCTTCTCTTCTCTTCTAGTTCTTGTCATTGCATGATCGTGTATCTCATTTCGCTACAAATCATTCACCCTTGAATGTGTCCTCTTGCACTGATGTCGACTTGACTTAGAATCTTGAATCCTGGGGGCTTGACCGCCTTCTTCATCTTTGTCATTCTTCACCATCCACACCACTTGGCTAATTTAGTGTAAGTTTGAAGTGAGTTCATCCTCTCACTAAAGTGGGGGCTAAATGTTTTTCCAAAAAGTGTAGCCTTGACACTTTTCACTCATTGGGCCCTTTCTTACATGGTTTTTGACCTAGTTTTTCTTAGATTCTAAGGTGTCTTGCAAAGGTGTTGTGAAGTGTTGTAACACATTTCCTCACTTTTCTAGGCCCCTTTCATCATAATTCACCTAAATAACCCTTTACCAAGCCTTAGTCTAAAGTTTTGTAAGGTGTTGTAACTAACCCTCACACTTTTCTAGGCTTGTCTCACTAAATCAACCCTTTGTTATGGCATAATGACCCCTTAATGCACTTATAGGCCCAAATTAAGTGTGTTTCAGAAGACAATCCCGACAAACATCAATAATCACATCCTAATCCCCAACAACCAATCAAAATTTCCCAAGTGGACTAAGTCACCACCTTGGGCGACTTAGTCCCATGTGGCATAAAAATCAAATTTAATCTTAATTTCTAGCGAGATTTTGTCTCCTAAACCCTTAGGTCGGTCTGTGAGGTGTTATTTTTGGGAAATTAGGGTACACCATGTATAAATAAATGGTTTTCCCCTCATTTTCACCCTAATTAATTCTACCCTAACTCTCAACAACTCATTCTTCTCAATCACTCATCCACTATTCTTCTCAAGCAAGCTAGGGTTTGAGCATTCTAGGTCATCAAGACATCTTTCAGAAGCATTCAAGGGCTGAAACTCCAATCATTATCGCAACAACTCAAGATATATCTCCATGGCAAGGTACTAGTTCCATTGTCTCATATTTCATGCTTCATTATCTTGTATCTTCATTTGATTTTATTATCTAAAAGGCAAACCCCCAATCCCTAACAATCAACATCTTTTTCTCTCTTTGTGTGTTTCTAGATTTAGGTATCTTGGAAGCTTGAAGATCATTCAAGAATGGGTTGAAGACTTGTTTAGGGCATCTCCTTGTTGATTAGGTAAATATATCCACTAAAAGACACCTACAAGCCGAAAATCAAGGTTTTTGGTCCAAAAATTTGGAGGAACAGAAAGTGCAGATCAAGAGTTCCCATTTCCACTCTCTGATTTCCAAAAATTCAAAAGTGGACTAAGTCGTCAAAAATGGTGACTTAGTCCCACTGAACCTTCTTTTTAGAGATTTTTACATATTTGGACACCCATTTGGCAGAAACGGGTTTCTGGGTAATTTTTCTAGATCTGGGACTAAGTCGCCCAGATTGGCACAAGTGTCCCAGTCAACATCAACAATAAATTTTGAAGGTTTCTGGAGCCTCTCTGTATCACATTTCATTTCCAGGTGCACCCCTTCATTTCCATTCATTTCTATAACAATTTGTTCACATTTCTTAGGTCATTTTACATAGTGTCTTCAATACATTTGCATTACATTAGTTTGCATTCATTAGATAGTTTTATTTCATTAGTTCGTAGCATTCAAAACACATTCCATATCACACACATCACATCCATTCAAACCCTAATCCTTGAATGAACACCAAGAATACTTAGTGTGAAAGAGAATCATTTCTCAACCAAGCTCCTAGGTGAAAAACCCTAGGAGCCCATTAGGAATCCTCTTTCCCTAATGCATGTTTTTGGTGGTTTACCCTCCTACATTTGTACATCGATGATGTTATCATGATGTTATCCCATCATGGTGATGTCATCTTTAAGACTTTTCATTCGAACAAGATTTTTTTAAGTATTACAAGTTGATGGATTCACTTGCAAGTAAAAATACAAAGTTGTGTCACATTTTTATAAAGGAAACAACCAACATTGATCCAACTTTCAAGCTTGAATCACTAAAAAGTGGCAATATTTGTTTTGAATTTTAAAATGATGTAAACTAAATAATGTGTATTTTTTAGTATGTTTTATGTTTGTATTTGTTTGAAACAATTCAAAAAATTATTTCAATATTTTTTTTATGAATTGGCACAATAATTTAGTTGTTGATAAAATATCGAAAATAAAATTATATGAGACATCACTCTTTATATAGTATTTTTTTCCTTTAATGTTTTTAAGTGTATTTATAACTTGAAACTTTAGTGCATGGATTTATTTTTTCCAACTTTGATAAATACATTTTTTAAATAAATATTAAAATGTGTGTGTATTAAAAACATAGTTGTTTTTAGTTGTCATCAACTTTCATCTTAGTTATTTATCTAAAATAGAAAAAAAAGTATACCATATTGATATAGAATCTTTTATCTAGTGCATATATTTTTCAAAGAATTTAATAAGTTTTAGTATTTTTCTTGACATGATAATCAACCTAAAATTTTGGTGTTGATAACATACTTTAGTAAAAGTAAAAAAATAGAATATATAATAATTAAACTATTAATATATATATATATATATATATATGTATGTATATGTATTAGAAATCTACAAAAGGGTATTTTTATATATTTTAAATGTTATTTACATGAGTAGGAGTTGTTGAAACATGGAACTCACACCATCTTGCATTCATTTCCAAGGTTTTATATCAGCTATATGGCATCCGACAAATTCATCGCCAGCAATTTACCGAAGGAAAATTCACTGCCAGTAATTCACTGCGGCGAAAAATTAACCGCATTAATATTTTTCATAAAATCAAAGTTTCTAAAATATATACTAAAAAATATTAATGCGGTTAATTTTCTGTCGCGGTGAATTTTACTTGGTGGTGAATTTTTTGTCGGTGAATTTTCCATGGCGGTGAATTACTGGCGGCGAATTTTCCTTCGGTGAATTCCTAGCGATGAATTTTCCTAGAGCCCAGCTATATATGGGTTAGAGATAACTAGTTTACTTAGTCTAGTGATAATATCAATGGTTGGGTAGACAAGTTAGGTTTAGCTATCATCAAGTCCATTATTTCTTTTCATAGGTGATTTTAATACCTGTTAAGGTATATCCTTGGGAATACCCTCTCAAGTTTAAGTTGAGCTCAAAATGTAGAAGATAAAACCCATTCTTATTGAGTTAGCTCAGAATCCTCTATAGTTATGTTGATGAACTATTTTTTCTCGCATGTTAGCAACCTTGGCCTTGTGAGTATAATTTTGTTTTGGGAAGTGGAGTAGTGATTTTGAGACCTAACAAGGTCAATTAATAGTCATTTATATGTCATAAAATAAGTCCAATATGGTGTATTTACAATATCATTAAAAATTCCTCCAAAGAATTATAAAATACATATATAGTATCTATGTTAGATTTACACAAAGATACATATATATGCCAATAGCACAAAAGTAAAATGATTAAGAATTCATAGCCCTTTGTTGGCATGGATTTCAACATACCACCAATGAGATGAATATGGAATTTGCATACCCATGTCAATTCCTATTAGGTTCACTATATTATTTCAAGAATTAAAGACTAAAAGAAAATTTGACATTAATTTTTCCAATAGTAATATAACTCCCCCCTACCCATTCAGTACACATTATTTCCCTTCATGCACCACTAGTCAATGGTGATCATGGATGTGAAGGGATTTGAGGCAATTTAGGACCATAGTATCGGTGACTTAGACTATGATGATATGATTTTACCTTAGCATAGCCTTTGTCATTTGTACTTGTTTTTCATTAGCCACAAGTTAATTGTATTGCTCTCCTTCCAATTCAAGTTTATTGGAAAGAGTACAAACCATCATATATATTGATAAATGGTTCTTAAGCATAAGCGCATGTTACCTAGCGATGTCATCTTAAGGCTTCACCAAATTTTATAAGCTTGATTTTAGTGCTTTTAACTCTTCTCACAATATTCAAGCTTCAATTTAGATCAAATCTTCTTCCTTGTTGCTTGATTCCATCATGTCAAAATCTCTATTTTGAAATGCTAAAATTAAATTTTAGTTCTTTTCATTTGAATACAACCTAACATTAACAATTATATAGATGATACTAAATTATGAAATTGTCCTCCTATCAATATGACCTATAATCTATTAATTTTCTTGTACTTGTTACAAGTTGAAATATTGTTATGTTGTCCAATTCAAATTATATTTCTATTTAACAAAGATAGAAGTAGAGTATGTACAAATTAGTGTTCTTTAAGTTGTTGGAAGAAACAAGCATCATAATTTTAGAAATCATATAAATAAAAATGATACAATCAATTCAATATGGAAACTCATGTTAAAGAAAATTCATCTAAGAAAAAGAAAATGTGTATATTCCCCTCCTCCCATTAGCTTGAGAAGTCATAGTCTCACACATGATTTATAATTATACTTATTCCTATTAGAATATAAACATTAATAGTGTAGTTTCATGTACTCATGAACTCCCAAATTTCATGGAATTGAAATAGACGTTCTTTTACATTATTCTTACTCTTTATTTGAAATGATAAAATTGTCATAGTTGTTAATACAAAATCCCCTAACAATAGAGCAATTGTCACCCTCTCATGTCTAACAATTTTGTAGTAATACAAAAATCTTCTTAACTCTATTTTTATGGGTCTCTAGTTTGGTTGTTGAAGTGGAAAGTCATTTGGATCATCATGGTTTAGATATGGATATGATTGCATTGACTAAACTATAGCGTTATAAGAAAAAATGATTATTTGTATTTATAATTTATATGCATCATGTTTTGTTGTGTATCTTATCACAAATTAAATTTGGAGTTGATAACTACAATGGGTAGAAGCAAGTTCTATAATTTTAAACATGTAATTTATTTGTAACTAAATCAATTTGTACAAGTATTATTTCTTATTTTGTAGTGAAGTTTTATTAGGGCTAATCCATCATGTCAAAACACAAACATTAATAGATTATAGTTAATTTTAGATGACCTTGAGGTATTATAAAACTAATTGCAAGAGAGTATTATAAAGTGGTGCAAATAAACATCTTAACTAAGTATGAGTGTGATTACTAATGTCATTATATATGTCAACCTTATTGTGACAAGACACAATGTGACTAGTGCTATTAGATTAGACATTGTCCAACAATGTTCATCCCAAAAAATTGTAAAGGAGAAATGATTTCCCTACTATTTAGACAAACCTAATGTAAAGGGATATTAAATCATGTATAATTCTAAATTTTCTTACACAAGATTGTTCTCATTAGTTGAATGATTAAGTAATTCATTATTGCTTGTGTGACATAATTTGATCAAGTGGTGGTGAGTTAGGTGCGCTACCCTCTCCATGTGGAAGTAGTATGTGGATAGTGAGGTTAATATCTTGTTGGTGTTATATTTTCATCATGTTAATCTAAGGCCTCAATAAGGTTTATAATGTTATCGCTTCCAAGACAGTGTTATGCTACTAGATATCTCCAAGTATGGTTGCTTGTTCTTGAACAATAGCAGTGGGAGAGGTAATATTTCTCTCAAACCATATAAGGTTTCCTATAGCAACTCCAATAATAATTTAGGACATGTAAGTTTAAAAATATAAATGTGACCTATTAAGTTCACATGAAAAATTCAAGGTCCTTTATATTGGTTTCATTCGACACTTTGATTGTAATTTTGTTTATTTCAAGTCGATCATTTTTATTCATCAATTATTTAATCTTCTAGCAAGTGTTGATCACTTGCAAATGGGTTGAATATTTTTGGTGATTGTATATGTTTTCAAGTTTTTTATATTTTGTGGTTTTTAGATGCAAGTAAATGAATATAAATTAATGGATTTTTGAAATTTAATATTTTTCAATGAACTAATGAAAGTAAGCTAATTGAATAATAATAAATAAATATTAAAATTTTAACATCCTCATTTTGATTATTTTGAATAGAAACATTTCAATAAACATTTTTGATGATTTATTTAAAATATTTGATGAATGAATTGTCATGTTTTTTCTAACAATACTACTAATAGAACTAGGTACTAGGGAAGTTGAACTAGGTTTATTTTTTAAAATTATAAATTCATGATTTAAAATATGAAGTAATGTGTTTGAGTAATTAATTAAAATAATTAAATTAAATAGATTGAATAATTGGTAATGCTTGTTTAATTATTTAATTTATACAATACTTTTTATTGAAATTACTTTACTTTGTTGAATATTTTTTTTGAAAATAATAAAGTTAAATTAAATGCGAATTATAATTATTTTATTTTAAATTATTGATTATGTAACATGTAATTATAGAACCCATGTAGTTATTGATGATACCCCTCCCCTGCCACTGCACCAAGGTCTCATTATGAGACTCTACCATTTCCATCTTGCGTTATGCCCACGCAAACCCATATCTATTGTCCGTGTGGAGAAAATCGAACCTCTTGTTGTGACAAATATTTCTCTGGCCGAGTCCAAAGGTCCCATTCGAAAAACCCGTTCGGTTGTTGTTGATACTCACAAGCCTAATCTTTCCACTAAAAAGCTCAAGGGGAATACAGGAAATGGCTAGACTAGTGTTGCAGCTAGTCTCTGTGATCTCAAGTCGACCCCTGCCAAAACTGCTAGCAAACCCACCCTGAAGAAGAAAGGAAAAGATGATGTGAAGGGTTTGATGGAGCCTCTGACGAAGGACAACAAAGGTAAACATGTGGTGGGTAAGGATTCTAAGGGTGACACGGTGGTTGAGGCGACAGTTGTGACTGGTGGAGAGACCATCATTAGGTCTGGAAGATTGGCTAAGAACAACAAAAAAAGGTAGGTGGATTTGAACTCAGAGGAGGAGCGGTTTGGTAGCAAAGATTACAAGGGTGAAGATGTGTCTAGGGATGAGGAGGAGGAGTATGTTGGAGGGCCCCACACCATTCCTAATAATAGTAAAGTGCAGAAAGGGAACTCGGCTTCCCAGTCCCCACACTCGTTGAAAGTGGAGCATGTTGATATTGTGAAGGTTGTTGATGAAGGGGAGGAGCATCGTGTGCTGCAGGATAGAATGGATAAGTTGGACAAGAGATTTTATGGCTTGACCTATTTTACTGTTAAGTTGGTCCACTTTGTTACCAACACTCTGTTTGTGGTTATAAAAGATGAATTGGACATGAAGAATGTTGATGATGAGGAGGAATGGATTGGCGATGATGTTGTTGATCTCCTGTCAAAGAACTGGGATAATGCCAGTTAGTTGTTGTTTTGTCTGTGTTTTGACTATCTGTTGTTGATCCGTAGTCTATATTTTGTTTTTTGGCCTAGTTTCTATGTTTTTTGGACTTGAAATTTTTGGCCTTTGTGGCTCTATGTGTTAAGGGTACATCACCCTGTAAATGTTGCTTACCTTATCAAAAACATGTAATTATAGAACTTAAAAAAATAGAAAAATTAATCTAATTCTATTTTTTATTTATATAAAACTTATTCTAAAATTAATTGTGAGAGGATTTTATATTGAAATAGAATTTTAAAAATAATATTTATTATAGATACTTTTGTGAAGAAATGTGTATAAAATAAAATATATTATGTTATTTAGGTCCCTCTAAAGAGAGAATAAAATACTTTTTTATGAAAGTGAATGTTTAATAATTTTAAATAGATTTTTTTTTTTAACTTTTATTTTAACAATCTCACACAGAATAATTTTTAGAGAACTTTAGAAATTTTAATTATTTTTTGGATTCAAAAGTTCAACCAACATGTAATAGGGATTATCAAACTTGCAATGAAGGTTGTTCTTTTATATGAAATATTATAGGAATTATTTTTCAATTTGATCTAAAATGAATGTATATTTCTTTTAAAATAAGTTAAAAGTAGGATATTCTTGAAATCGTATTAAAATTTTGTTTATTTATATATTCAACATGATTTTATTTTTTTATAAAATTAGAAAAAATAAGAATTCAGATATTTAGAATTTGAAAGAATTAAATTTATAAAATTATATAATTATTATATTATTTTTAACATATTTTAGAATTTATTAGAAATATATTTTTATGAATTTTGGGAAATTGTAGTGAAATTTTTTGAAATATGAAAGTATTGAAAAAAAATATTGAAATATGAAAGTTAATTTCAAAATGAGAGTTGATCATTCCTTAGTAAAATCTATTAAAAGTAAATAAATGCATACATTTAAACATAGAAAAAGAGAAAATATAAAAAAAAATATATAAAATTTTATATGTTGTTATCATTACAATTTGATCTAAAATACCATGGAAGCCCAATTAAAACCGTAGGTCCAATGAAAAATAAGGAGGTGAGTTTGATTATTTTTATAATTAAAATTCCTTCACAAGTGCTAAAATCCACCAATGGATATTGATTTAAAATCTTAGGCATCATAAAATTTTGAAGTAAAAAAAAAAGTATATTTTGGATATAAGTGCAACAAGGCTTGGGAAACATTTGTATATAAGTGCACTATGGGATAAAGTGTGCCTAGTTCTAATAAAATATATCACCTTAGAAGGTTAGTTTAAATTTTTTTATTTCTATCATTTACCATGGTTGAATCACCTTTGCCATAGGATGCTTATTAGTTTCCCTTTTTTCCAATTTTTGTCCCTTGAAAGCTCGGTCAAGGAAACCATGGAGCTCATAGCTAAGAATATTGATAAACCACCCCCTCTACCCTTCCATCAAGGGATTATCCTCTTCCTTTATCATTTTCACCTTGCCCTTTGCCCTCTGAAGCCCATTTGTGTTGTCAAAATCGAGGAACCTGAGCTTTCTGATCCATCTCCTTCAAAACCCTCCCTAGTTATCTCTATTGGCACTAAGAGGAATATCCCTTCCACTACCAACCAACCTATTGAGGACTCCAACCCCAAGTCTCCTACTTAAAAGAAGAAGGGTGGTGCAGGTCTAGCCTAATCCAAGGCTGTCGTCGGGCTTTGTGAACTAAAGAATACCCCCATTAAGAAAGGGGAAAAATGCTCATCAAAGCCAAGCTCGAACCAAAGAAAGGAAAAAATGGCATCACCTTCCATGTTGAGGAACCTCCCACGAATAATGATGTGGATGAATCTTCATCCAAAGACTCTGAAGAGGATATTGTGGTGGTCGTGAGTGTTGATACAGGGGTGAAACATACTAGCATTCGAAGGTCCAATAGGTTGGCTAAACATAAGCTAAAGGTCATAGTGGATGACATCTCTAGTAGCTCAGAGCAAGAAAAAGGTTAGGATGATAGCAAACATGACACGATCAAGGAAACTAAAGAGTACACAAAAGTACCTAGTCACTTCCTAAAGCTGAATTGGGTGATTTTTGAGGAGTCCACATCGGATTCCTCCAATCATTAAGCTTGGGTGGAAGAGACCAACAGGATGGATGTTGTGAAGGATGAAGACCCCAATAGCTTGCTTGCTCATGTCATAAAATTAGAAAGGAGGCTTACGAGACTGACTCGATTCATAATCAAAGTCATTCATCACTCGATTGTCACTCTAACAACGGTGTTGAAGGATGAGGTTAACAAGAAGACTGCCAATTTTGATCCCAACAATAGTTTGGTCGAGGAAGATGTGTTGAAATTCCTCTTGGAGGAATGGGAGGGTATTGCTAGGTGATGGGGGGGTCTTGTCTATTTTTGGGGTGGTTGTTATTTTGTTGTTGCTCTATTGTCTCTGTGTCTGGACTTTATGTTGTAACTAGTTAATTTTGTTTTTTTTGGTCTGAACTCTGGCCCTTTGGGCTTTTCGTGTTAAGGGTATTGCACCTTGTAAATGTAGCTTACATTATCAAAAACTTATATATTCATATATATGAATTTAGAGAGTCATATTAATTATTTTTGGGTGTGATAAGTGTTCTAGACAATCACTAACAACCACCATAAGAGCTAGTTGTGGCCATAACAATATTGGGCATAACTCAACCCCAAAACAATCTAAAAATAAAGTAAAATAGTTCTAAATTGCCTAAATTTATCATTTATCTTTGTGAATGGATCCATGGTTGTTTCGCTGGCAAACCATGTAAGATTTTATCATTGGGGCAATTATGAACAACAAGTTTAAACACATTTTATTACCTTTGAAATACTCTCTTTCAACTTTGTTTTTATCACATAAAGATTAGGGAAAATTATGAGAGTTACACTTTATCTTTACACAAGATTGAAGTATGAATTAAAATAGTGTGGTCTTAAATATACATTCATTTAAAATAAAATAGACTAGTTTAACTAATATTTTAAATATTAATTTTCCCTATTTTAAATGAGGTCAATATGAAGTCAATTGAATGATTATGTGTTTTTATTAATGGGGAAAACAAGTTTTGGGGGGACTTGAAACCCCTACAAGCACACTTTAAAGAGACCCAAAATTCTTTAACAAACAAGTTTTGAAGGGACCTAAAAACCTGTTGTAATTAGGGACAACTCAAACTAACAAAAACCATCAAAAGAAAAGCCAAACTATCCATGTTGCAATGAACATGTAATGCCTCACCAAGTAACCCTAAAGGAAGTTGTAATTAACGTCTTAAGCGAACCAATTTTTTTTTTATAAAGTGCATTTAACATACACATTCACTTACTAATTAACAACAACCTCTAAGGCTACAAGGTTAGGATTACTTAAACCCACACATACATATTACATATAACCATAGCATTATACACTTTATGAAATAAACATCATACATCATAAGAATACCACATAACATAATAAAGTAAGCATCCAAGATACAATCTCATAATCATTACCTAATAGTTACATCGCTCATTCCCAGAATGAGGCAATAGTACATAAGGTTACAATTACATAATGTCACCTCATAAACATAAGAGGGGTAGATAACTTATACAAAAAGAAATATTACAATGCAAAATAATACAACAAGAACCGCGAGGTGTCCATCCGGATGTCTCGCCACCAAGTACTGTAGATAGATGGGGACCCAACGGTTTTGGTGCATGTTCCACCCAACCAATGTGGTACCCGAAGGCTCACCCCCCATGCTAGGAGATAGTAACAAAGTAACATGGACAAAGATCTACAATCCACTAACCAAAGGCAGACTCATACTGACATAACCAAATAAATTCCATCAATAAGTAAAAATCTAGTTCAACTCAAGTACAACACAAGTACAAATCAAACATCACTGACATAGGTCACATTGCTTCCAGACATAAAATAGATCAAGTATGTTTAGAGAACCATACACATAAAACAATTAACAACAGTTGTCCTAGATAGAGTGTCATCGCAAGGTTTGTCATGAGATCTCCTTTGGGCATTCTTCATAGGCTCCAACACAAGTAATCCTGGTGGCCTCAACCAAATCTCGGCACTCATACTCACTCATGCGGAATCAACTACCTCTTGTAGGTACAAGATAGTTGATCTTGCCATTCCAGGTCTTCTCACTCATCCCAAGTCTAAACAAGCCCTTGTGTCTATGAGTGAAGATTAAATTATCTTGATTAGTGTAAACTGCATCCTAATCATCTAAGTACATTAATTTAATTATCACTTGATTAACTCACTTCTGAAAGTTACCCGGTTTACCACTTTGGGCTTCGACCCCTATCAAAATCCACTCTTGTAATGGACAACGCACTCACAACCAATCACCAAGGGAAACACAAGTGCATATAAACTAGGCATCATAATTACTCCAACACAAAGAGGATACAAATAATAGAAACTCACTCCAAACATCTTGGAGGCAACAACACATAGTCCACTCCTTTCACAGGAGGTACAAAACATCCCTGTTCATGAAAATCGGGTAAAACTGAAAAGATGCCATGCACTACCCAAGGGAAAACAACTGGATGGCATAAAGATTCAACAACCCTTATCCTCTAAATTCTTCTAGAAGACTTATAATTTAGGACTAACACTAATTCCCAAAACCAACAATGCAACTTGACGACATAGCAACAAAAGCATTCAAGTCATCAATCAAATCTAATCTTTGGATTTCCTAAATCCATACTCATTCAATAGGTAGTGTTGACAAAGTCCAAGACACGATAACTAGATCATCTAAAATAATCATAACCCCTATTTCCCCTTTCATCATTGAAAATCTAAAACAATTAAACTTACTTCCCTTTACTGAATACACATAATTAAATCCTTTAAGATAATCATGAGGAAGATACTACTTTTGGATATACTAAATTCATATCTCTTTCATAATCCATTCACAATAATTCAATTAATCTAAATAGAAATTAATAAATAACACAGTTGATTGCCTCATCAATAAAACAACTTCTTAATTTACTTTTAAATCGACACAAATCCATGCAAGTAAACTCTTTCCATTTCCTAACCAAATCTTACGTCTTATTCAATTTTCTATTTAAAACATCCAATCACTTTAATATAATAACATATTGTTTCTCTAACCATTTTCCATATACACTAATCAATCCATTTTTAAATTTCTATTCAATAATATATTACATGCATCTCATTAAAATAAAATACGATAATGAATTTTACACTTAATATATATATATATGCTCCATATTATATAGACACCAAATATATATATTAATAAATTTAATTACATATATTCTTTAATATTCCATTCACAATGACTAGATTACTCTATGGAACTAAATAAAACATAATAACTATTTGTCTTTTTCAATATAGTTAGTTCCTAAATTTACTTCTAATGCAA
Source organism: Sequoiadendron giganteum (assembly GCA_007115665.2). Taxonomy (NCBI): domain Eukaryota; kingdom Viridiplantae; phylum Streptophyta; class Pinopsida; order Cupressales; family Cupressaceae; genus Sequoiadendron; species Sequoiadendron giganteum. The sequence goes on from CM021100.1 coordinate 668,794,128, forward strand.
CCTAACACTATTGTAAACAATCTTTTCAATTTTCTATCCGGAGTCTATGTCTCTTCAACTATCCATTTAAAAACATGCAATTTCATCAATGTATAAAAATATCTTTTGGCTTATCTATTTGACCATGCATTCATATTGTTTCTAATTAAATCTCATTAATTAAAACAAACATTTAAATATAAATATTTCTATAATTCTTCAATATATTTAAATATCTTTTCCTTATCAATTTTGACCATACATTCAAAACTTATCTTTTAAACTCTTCATGCAAAGCTAAATTACATGCACTTAAATAAAACAAGGTAAATACTGATTGAAAATACTCATGGATATATATATATACATCTCAATATATTTTCTTCAATCATATTAACAAAATAAATATTTCCTTTTAAATCAAGTAATTACTTCTATTAAAAAATATCTTTCTCTATACATTTTCTACACATACTAATCATTTCTTTTAGAACACTAATAATACCCAATTTGCAAACAACAGAATAAAATAAGATAAAATATTATTTATTCTCTCAAATGGATATATACCTTCAATATATATATACTAAATATAAATTAATATATTTAAATATATTTAATCATTAACATATCTTCTATTCTTTACAGAATATCAAATTGTTTAATTCAAAATAAAATATCCCTTATCATCAATTTTCCAAAATATATATATATATTTTCCAATTAAATCAAATTAATAATTGGACCTTTTACACATGAATTTAAATTTCACAATTAAATTTTAAATTATGCATTCTTTAAATCAAATATTTAACTCCTTCAATTAAACTTTAACATGCCATTTTAAAATAAACAATAATCTCCCCATATGTTTATAATTTTAATTCCACTAATCTAATATACAAATTTTATTTAAAATAATATAAATAAATATAATACTTTAATATTATAAATTATAATATAAAGTATTATTAAATAATATTTTAATATTATAATAACAATACATAAAATATTAATATTTATAAATATCAATTTATTATTATTTTATATTCAGAGCAACCATGAGAAAATAACTTAACAGCAGTCTCATGTTTCAAGCATAACTCAAAAACTATGATCTGGGTATTTGCAATTTTTTGATAGGGATAAGAAAATTTCAAAATGCAAAAACCTTTTAAATTTCCTAACAACCCAGTTTGTGTAAGTGAAGTTATAGGCGACGCAACCAGACCATTTTACCATGAAAAAGTATAACTATCCTGCAGATTTTAAAATCCGATTTTTAATAATAAACAGAGGGTTTTATTTTCTAAAATCATTCTAAATGCATTGTTTAATCTCTATGTTTGATTTCAATAACAACATAATCGATTTTCCCAAATAATTTAAATTCAATTAAGGTTTTCACAATTTTCAATTAAGAATTTTCACAAGCAAAGGCTATAAATTTATTTAATTATTTTCTTCTAATATCAAATTTATTTTCTAAAACAGATTTAACAAACAAATCTTTAATCACTACTATTTAAAAAAAAACAATCAAGAACAATAAAACACAAAGAGGAAAACCTGGTACAAGAAGCTACACGAAGAGATGAATTTCTGATGCAAGCCTCTTCCAAAGATTTCTTGAATTTTTTTCAATGTTCCAATGAATCCAATCCAAAACTCAACAAATGCAAACAATCTTTTCTCCAATCAATTCAACAATCAAAACTTTCTTCAAACCCTTCTTTGTGCAAATTTTTCCAAAATTTCTTCTCTACTGTAAAAATGAATTTTCCTAAAGACTTTTCTGCCCTAAAATTAAAACATGTATTCTTTATAAATCAAAAATACCTAATACAACCCTAATTCACATTACATGCAAATTAAATATTTCAATTTCAATTTCAATTTTTACAACCTAATTCACATTACATGCAAATTAGATATTTCAATTTCAATTTCAATTTTTACAACCCTAATTCACATTGCATGCAATTTAGATATTAATTTTAATTTCAATTTCAATTCCCACACGTTGAAATTAAATTCCAAAATTAATTTTAATTCTTTTATTTACTTTCATTCTCTTGCATCACGTTTAATTAATTAATTAAATTATTTAATAACTAAATTCAACCCCCTTGGATTAAATTTAATTAATTAAATAGTTTAAATATAATTAATTAATTTAAATATAAACTTTTATCCACATTGCATTATTTAAATTAAATAACCATCAACATGATTTAAATGCAATTATTTTAAATATCTATTTTCAAATCAAGAATCCTTCAGAGTTAAATAATATTAAAGCAAGACAGATAATGACTCAACACACACAACTGACGACACACTAAGGCTAGGTTGTAGACTTGACACATGTTACTTAGCTACTATCTCTTGTTCAACTTAACCGTTGGATCGACACGCTCACACTTGTGAAACCAGGTGGAGTCGATGTCATGTACCTGCAATCCTGCAACCAAGTAAACAACATCATACAATATATCCAACATATAATACACACCGTGAAGAAGGAATTACGGATTCGCAGGGCGCTCGCAAGCGAGTGATGCGAACTCGTCCTCTTCACCCATACACTCATCAAAACTGACACTTCCATCATAATTCCAATAATCTCATAATAACATCTCATGTTAACTCTACAACATCATTAATCCATAATGCATGTGAAACAATAATCAGATAACCACATCCCACAATAATAGAAATCAAAATATCATAACAAAATGTATTTAGTATCAAAGTAACTACAACCAAACATAACATAAAGCAACTTGAACAAGAAACAAAACGGAGGGGTATTACAAAACAAGTTTTGAAGGGAACCTCAAAACCCCCAAAACTAGTTAAAATAAGGATCGGGCACCCAAACAATAGTACCACCACCTGAATCAATTAGGAAACAACACAACCTGCAACAACCAAGCCGCAACAAACCAACTTCTCAAAACAACTAGACCTGTGGCAAGAAAAACAACAACCATGAAGATGTAGAACCCCTACATCTCACAAAACAAAATAAATGATGCAAAAAATCCACATCACCCAAATCGGATCACCAAAGAAAAAAATAGGGAAGCAAGAATCCTCTTAAAGCACCATCCAACCCAACAAGCCAACTCAAATTCCACCTCTAGAGGAAAGATCTCCCCTCTATTAGAGATGATGAAATAAAAACCCTTTCTAACAAAGCTATAAATCTCCAATAACCTCAGGCTCCACCTCAATAGGAGAATCTTCCACCTCAATAGGAACACCACCAAAGGAGACCAGAAAAGAGGGCTTCCCACTATGACCACAACAACCATCCCCACCTCTATAGGAATGGAATCCACCTCTATAGTTGTCTTCACCTCAAAAGAAGACATAAACTGTAGGACCAGACATAAATCCAACACTCCAGAAGAAAGGGCATACACACCATTATTTGGCTAAACAGGTTTTAGGAACTTCAAGAGAAACATAGAAAACATCCTTGCCAACAACAAGAGAAGTCTAGGATGGACACCTTCATCAACCAGGTAGATACCCACAATAGTAGCATGGAAGGCGGAACACCACTCCATCTTAGTCTTAGTAGCTAAATAACCATTCAACACAACCCTCTTAAGACAACCCAAGACCTCCTCAGATGGACAAGGAAACCACGTGGAGAAAAAAATGGAAGAAGGAAACAAAACACCCCTCATTTTGGCACGAAACCCCCGAAGAATAAGCAAGAACTCGAGAATGATTACTAGTGTTATATATCTCTTAACAAATTGATTAAGTGTTCAAGATAAATTTAAATTGGTCATGTGTCTTATTATTTTATTATTTTGTTCAAAAATAAGATTTTCTAGTTTTTATTTTAAAATGAGTTAGAAAAGTTCAAATGTCACTTAAAGAAAATTTTAGAGAGATTTTTCATGTGTTATGGTAAATATTTAAGATAAATTAATCTTCATTTCAATTTATTCTTTATTATTAAGAGAATATAAAGGAAAATGTAGCTTGAAAGCCTATTTTAAAATATATATTAAACTTATTTGTAGAGTCTAATTTTGATAAAAAAAAGTGTCCTTAGTGGATTTGGTGTATGGTTATTGTTATCAACCAGTATTGCACCCGAGATGCTAAGCCTGAAGCTCAACAATCCTGGGAAACGTGAAACACCTTTGAGCCTGTGGGTTGCTCATATTGAAGGCGAGTCTCCAGATTTTAGGCTGGTTCACCTTTTGATTTTTAAATGAAAATAAGGATGGGTAGGAAAAGGGAGAAGGACTGCAATGAAAGGGTAAAACTGAACTCTAAAAAAAAAAAAGGTGATGCACCTATGATATTTGATCAAAAACTGCGAAAAATCTCCACAATATTCCAAAAACACTCTATTTGCACAACTTAATTTGGACAACAAATCCACATAAATGATTCGTTCAAAGGCTCTTTCATTTCAATTTTTTTGAAAGGAAAAGAAAAGCTTTCACAATCAAAACAGATAAAATTTAATAATAAACACAATGAATAACCTATAGAGAAACTAAAATTTATGCATAAACAATCAAGCTTGAGACAATTTTTTTAAAGGTTTAGCAATTAAAACACAATTAAACTTTGATCAGATCAAGAACTTGAATGCAAGCAACTGAAACTAGGAAGGCAATACTTGAATGAACTCTTGGAAAACAGGGAAGAAACTCTGCAAAACTATAATGAAATAACTGAAAACTACTAAATTACTGAAAAACTGAGTTACAAGGTAATCTCCTTGCAGAATGCAAAGGTAGACAAGCGAGAACTGAGGAAAAAGATTAGCTTTTTCCAATTTATACAAAGGTATGAGAACTCCAATACACTGAGAGGTGGAAGAAATAGTTCACTGAAGTGAAAAACACCTCAAAAATAGCTCTCACAAGCAAAAGAGAAATTATGAAAAAAGAGGACCCACTAATGCTATAAACTGAGCTCAAACAGTAAAAAACTCTGCCTCATACAGTGTATAACTGAAGTGTAACTCAAAAAGGCTCCAATAATCAACCAAACTGCATGGAGGTGGCACTAGAAGTGAACTGAAAGCGCAAACCTCTATCCACGAACAAATATGAAAACCCCTAAAAAAATGGCCCAAAACTGGAGCGAACTGAACTCTCACCATCTGAAAATGGTCAACCATGCATGTTGACCAAAAAGAACTCCAAAAAACAATCCTCCAACTGATAATGAACTCAAAAATTTCCTCCATGCATGGAAGTCTAAAAATCATGCAATCTCTCCACTTCACATGCATGTGAGCAATTTTTTTTAGTATTTTCCCCCTTTTTTACAATAGTTGCTTTCAAAAATTATTAAAAAACAATTGATAATATTATTTTTAACAATTTTGAAGACAACTTTACAATATAGAATAAAGGGGGAAAATAATGTATGAGTTATTTGCGAAAAATAATATCCCCTTATGTCTCCCCTTTATGCATAATCTATACTTAGCACCTTTTGCAAGCATCATCCTTCACCACCTTTACATAGCATAAAACATAATGCAAAATCATGTATTATTTACATTGGCCGATCACCTCACTAGGCATAATCTTCAATATTTTAGCATAAATTATATGCACTTAGCATATAATTTGATCGGCCTCCATATAGTGCATAAAGCACCGAGCATAGTATATGATATATAAAATATATCACACCTTGGTTATCACCGAGCTCCATTGATATCATTGAACACGAAGGTAATAATGCATAATGATTTTGATCTTTAAAAAAAAGAGTCAAAAAACCCACTCTCACTCGAATTAGGGCAAACATGTAAAAAGCATCGAAAGGTTTTGAAGCCCTAAATCATTACTCACTATTGACATTCATTTTTTCTAAACTTGGAGGGCACCGCCATGCATAATTTTTTGATACATCTTCTGGTTCTCCACTCTGAGGCCACCATGCTTGATAGTCTCTGAAGCTCGAATATGGGATTGTGATTTCTTTGGCCGCCATGAGTGAGGGTTCGAGCTTCGGGTTTTCTATCTTTTGCTGCCTTTTTGAAAGCTTTCACCAAGAATTTTGAGTCAATTCCTCTCTAAGGCCGAAAATAGGTAAAGTTTTGATACAAAAAATAAAATGTTTTTTTTTTTTTGAAGTCTCTTTAACCACAACCATTGATATCTCTTTGAATTTTTTACTTCCATGCTTTAATGAAAATGTTTCTTTGTGTCTTGAGGTCAACAATGAAGTACCTTTGAAGCTTTTTGCCATGGCTTGGATGCATTTGACTTACAAGAACAACTAAGGTAGGCTTTGCGCCCTACATTGCTTTCTTGTCCTCTAGCGAACTCTTGTTACTTCCCCTATATTTTGATTCGAAATGGAAGCTGAAGAGAAAAAATATTCAATCAGACTCTTTGCTGCTTTTATTTTCTTCAAGAATATTTAATATAATCACCCTCAAAGGGCACTCTACACAATCACATTAGTGACATGTCTTCCATTTACTCAACTTGGACAGATTTTATCAAATATCGCTCCCATTTTGCTCTTCTCAAAACCTGAATTCACACGACGCCTTCAAAGAATGTATGCTTCTTGATTCTTGTAGCCACTGCCATGCATTTTATTTATCTAGGTATTTGATTTTTTCATGTAATACGACCATATAATAGCAGCCAACAATGCAATAATCGCCTTTGCTATGATAAAATCGTGAAAGATTATAATATGAATTATATTTCATGGGAGGGTAAATAGTTGAAACAAAAGCAATCTCATTCAACTGCAAAAAAATTGTTGCTCCATGAAGAAAATTGGTTTGCAAAATGATTCAATACCATTGCACAATACATATATTATTGAAAACTCTACGCTCTTTGAATATCCACCTTCTCACATCTCATAAGGGTTTTCTTTGTTATAATGCTATTTTTTGATTGTGCCTTTAATTATGGATAATGGCTGCTCCTTCAATGGTTGATGGTATATTTGACTATGGATGCCCTTTCCAGTTTGGAAGTCATTTTTTTGTTCCTCTTGATAGTGGCATTCACTACAAATGAGATCTCTATGGGAGTAAGGAATCTCATTCCTAAAATTGGAACTGCTCTTATCCATTATCCTCAACATGATATACATCATAGTAACAGTCCTTGTCTTGCTCTATATTATGTATTTATCCCTTTTCATGCAGTTATGACTGTCAAATTTGATTGTCCCTTGATGCATATGGTTTCTTTCTTCAATTCTAATTTGAATTGTTATGAGTGACTGCCAATATCTCATGCAAGTTGATATCTTATTAGACAAGTCTCTATCATTAGCATTGAAAGTTCTTGATCTTTGTCATTAGAGCTATGACTGTCCAAAATTGCTTATATGCATAGTTATTTATTCCTTTTATTACCAAACTTTACCTTGTATTCAAAACTATGTCACAAACTTCATGGCTTCCTAATGCAACAAACCTCTGTATTCTCTAAGGCTTTGCCACTGTACACTGTCCACATTGATGCTCTCTTACTCTTTCACTAAATTCCGCCTTTACTCTTTTTGCTCCTCAAGTACTTAACTATATTTTTATATACTTTTGTCAACATGAATGCAATGAAAAGATTGCTTGTATTTTGTTGCCTTCTATTATCTTTTGGGCACTCTTAATACTCTGTATTGTTCATTTCTATGTTGCCCTTAAAGGATCTGTTATTGACTATAGTCTTCTTTGCATGAATTGAATTTGCTTCTTCATTCATCCCTCTAAAAGGGCATCATTGATTTTTCTTTCATTCTCTCCATCTTTACTGTCTCAAAACTCTTTGAGAATGATGAAGAGGGAAAGTTCCTTTCTCCCTATGTTGAAGGTTATGACAATGTGACTGCCCCTTGATGTTATGGACACTTGTACCTTTATAGTTGATGGGCTCAACCCTTGTGGGAGCCACATTTTCTCCACAACTAAAATGTTGAATCATGATGGCATATGTACCTATTTCTTCACATTGAACAAACAAATTAGATAAAAAATAGTGGTACTCAATGTTCTTTTCTATGGTGATTTCATCTTTTACTCGATGATGTGATCTTGACTCCTCTTTGTATATTCTTGATATGGCTGAATTACATTGATAATTCATTGGTTTATGTTATTCAATTGTTGATAACATATGATGAAACATTATGTCTCGAGCTCTAACAAAACTCGTCAATAATATGCAGGTACACTTGAACCTAGGACATGAAGGACTGAAGATAGGAGGGGAGATGACAACAAAGCTGAAGAGAAAACACACCTCATTGAACAAGCAATGATGGATATGATATTTCATTATATGCTTTCCTTTATCTTCAGTTGAATAGCTTAGTACTTATGTTCTATCAATTTAATCCAGTCATTCCCACAGCTTGTGTGGGACTTCTAAACATTTATTATCCTTTTTAGCATGAAACAACAATGTTTATGCCATCTTGTATATTCCTTGATTTCAAAATGAATAAAATACAACATACTATGCAATTTTGATGATTTTTTCAATGTTGTGAAAACTTTGCATAATAAACTGAATCTTATTTTGAGATCCCTCATTTGTTAAAAAAAACTATCAGCACGTAATGAATGTACCTTTCACCTTCGATTCAATAAACAATTCCAGCTCTGCCAAAATGAGTTGAAGGTGAAATTTTGGTAACAGTTATTTTGAGATCATGTTTAGAATGTTTCAAATTGATTTGTTATTTTGGTTAAATACTCAACTTAGTTTGGGTAGAGAACATCTTGTTAGTGAGATAGGATATTGTTATTATGCTAAGTGGTTGATGAATAAGCATGATGTGAACTTAATCTTGTGTTTCTACAACACCTAAGTTTTTTGGGAATTAAGTGGTAGTGTGTGTGAGTCTAATGGTATTTTGATCCATGTGCTACAACTGTGAATAAGTGAGGATTTTTGTACTCAAGTTGTAAGTCTAAAAGCATGTAGAAATATTAATCTTTGTATTGAATATGAAAATAGTTCTTGGTTCTCTTTTCTATAGTAACCTCAATCCTAAGGCACTTACCACAATATCCAAATAAGGGGATAAAATTAGTCTAGATAGAAAGAGAAAATATATCCTCAAATCAAGGGTTAAAAAAGGCCAACAAATAAGAGGGCAATAAGCCTCTTCTGCACTTTAAGACTTGCCAAGCTTTGGGGCATACTCCTAGAGATTTTTAAAAGATAACAAAAGATAATAGACTACACATAAAACATAACTACGTATAAAAAGACATCCCTAAAACTAACCATGATAATAATTCTTTATGTAGGTTTCCTACACTTGCAAGTAACATATCTCTATTTATGGCAGCTAGGTTAAATGATATGCCAATAGATGGAAAAATGGTTAATTATCCCTATAGATTCATTTATTTATGGTCACACACAATGTCACAAACCTAGGAGAAGACATGATGTATACAAATCCTCTAATGGTTTTCATCAATTGTGGACTTTCACAAAGGATTTTTTAAGTTTCATAGTACTGGATTCTACACAATTTAAGGATATTAAATTATTTATAACTAACCAAAATAGAACATGTTGGTGTTCTTTTTTGTATTAACCCCTAACCCTAAGGTTATTACCAAGATGTAGATTTAAGTAAAGTATTTTATCAAAAAAAAAAAAACCTATCCTTAAAGGCCAATAGACAAGAGGATATATAAACCTCTTCTGCACTTTGAGCCCTACCAAGCTCAAAAGGGTGTTCCTAGAGATCTTTTCAATATGCAATAATTTGGAAACCTAATGTGAATAGTTAGACAAAGATGAATATGTGGTTTGTATTAATAAAAATTATTTGTGGAATGTTCATGCACATAATTCTTAGATCTATTACTTTAGGCTATTATATTTAAAGATGTAAAAATGGATATAATTGGTCAAGGATCCCTATATGCAATAATTGAAATAACTTACAACATCATACATTCAATAAAATACATCATACACAATCCTCTAGGGTTTTAACAATCATTGGATCACAATAGTTTTATTAGAAATTTGTAATGATGGATTGTGATAATGGACACGAAAATAAAACAAAATAAAATAAATAAAAAGGTCTAAATATAACTTGTTATTTTATAATGAATGTGGGTGGTCAGTCTTCTACCATTAGAGCAGGGCTTAATCTTACAATATAGAGTCTAACTTATATGAAACCCTAACAACACTACAAATCCCAACTTTAAAATGAGTTGGATTTACTTGTCTCTACCTTGAAGATATCAACCCCTCAAATACCCTTTAACCCCAATAATGTAATCTCTACTTAATAATTTATAAATTATTTTAGAGTTTCATGTACCATTTTGAAAGGTTTTCACACAACATAAATATGCACAAAATGAAATAATTCATTACACCCATTAGGTGCAAACTAACAAAGCTTTGATATATAAGATACAATAAATTTGTACCTAAGTTTTCCTTGAGTTTCTTAAAACTCTAAAATTTGATGGAGATAGATTGCACAACCAGATAAAAGTGATGTCTTCTATTGATTTTCTAAAAATATTTACATTACCATTACAAATTATATTCAAACTCAAAAATATGAGTTATAATTATATACATGGGTATTACATAAAAATTAGCTTGTCTCAAATGAACTTTTACCATACACATGCAAAAAATTCTAACCCTTTACAATGCAAATCAAATGCCCTTATATAGATTTGTGATTAGGTCACATAAAACATGACTAATTGAGTGTGTGAGAGAGAACCAGAACATTTTAATCATGTGTTGCATCCTCTAGTCTCAAAAATACCATCTCAAGGTTGAAGAACATGTCACATGTCATCAAATATTTCCATGAAGATTTTTCATCAATATATTTTCCAATCATGCCCAGATCCACATGTAGAATAATGGTAAAATATGTGAAATATATCAATAAAATTACTTAAGATGGAGTGAAAACCAATTTCCTATAATATTTGATCTACTACAATAACTTTTGGTGTGTCCATGAAATTTTTCTCCTTTTAATCTATGCACTTAGAGCAAAAAAATGGTTTCTAGGTGTTACATAGTTAGTGTAAGGCCAAATTGGCCAATAAATGAAACCCTATCTAGTTTATATTGATCACCATTTAAATTTCTTAAAACACATCTCAAAACTATGCCTAATCCTTCTTGTGTAGTAGAAATATGTTTCTATCAACTATTACTACCTTTCTAGCATCCACATGGCCTTTTAGGCCATTCCAATGAATTGGTAGGTAGTCGATGAAAAATGGGCTAAGAGTTTTTTGAATTTGGGGGCCGAACCAAATTAATATATCATTCAATTGTTTGGGGTCAAAAGCAATGAGAATAAAAATAAAATAAATAACATTAAAATAAAATAAATTGAAACACTTGTATTCTAATCATGTAAACTTCGGTTGGAGTGCCATGTGGAGATATGCTCATGATGGATGGGGGTGCTCATTTTTCTAGCATAATGATGAGATTCATTACATGATAAGATTAAAATAATATTATTGTATTAAAAGGTGATGATCAAAAAGATGAATGATCTATTTGATTTATAAATTTTAAGAAGAAATAATGAATGGCTAAGATTTGATCTTGGATCATAAGTTCAATCCAAGATTAATGGAGCTAATGAGGAGAGGTATCAAGTATGAGGGATTTAAAAATTATTAGTCAATAGAATTGATTAGGGAGCCAACAAACTCGATTGATGACTTAACTATTGCATGAAGCAATTAACTAAATGCATGGAGGAAGTTATGAAGATTTGACTATTTGCATTAAATAGTTAATTAACTGCATGGGGAGTGAAGTGCATAGATTAATAAGTGGATTAAGAGCATGATTGAGTAGAATGAATTGATTAGGTAATTAACTAGATGGAGTGGATTTTTAGGATTTAATTATTAATTAAATGGATAATTGACGCATATTAGGTTAAATTTAATATTAATTAATTTAATAATTTATGGATAATAGGCGGTTAATGAAAATTTAATTCATTAATGTAATGGATAATGTTAACTCACTTTAGTTAAATAATAAGAATTATTTAATCAAATACTAGGAGTTATTTACTAAAATTATTATGAGGGATAATAGATGATAAATAAAATAATAGTAATGGATGTCAATAAATATTATTAATAAATAAATAATAGAATAATGAGAATTATTTTAGCATCTACAATTTGTCCCTCTTTGAGACAATGTTCAAAGTAACATTGTTTTAAAGAATAAAATAAAAGTAGCTAAGAAGAAATAGATTAAAAGTAAGGGATTATATGCCTTATTCATGTGGAAGAAATAATGAAAAATTGGATGGTAAGATGATGTCCCTTAAGAGGTTAACCGTGAAAAATTATTTGAGTAATCTCTTGAAAGAAGTATGATGAAAAAGTTAGATGGAAGATGAAAATGATGGAATAAAATGGAAGAGAAATGAGGAGATAAAACCAAGAAAAAAATGAAGTGGATTAATAAATGTGATATAGAGAATGGATGGAAGAAAAGTGAAAGGAAATGAAAAATGAGAAAATTTGACTTTATTATGATGATACATGAAGAAAAGTGTATTTTGGAATTATTTGTTATGTTGATATAAGGAGAGAAACCTTATTTTGATATACCAATGGATGTTATGCACCATGATATACAAGACCAAGGTGACAATGTGTCCAATGCATGGATTGACTCACAAAAAAAAAGCAATAGGATAAATCAAAGAAAACATATCAAATATTGACTAACATACAAAAATATTACCTCTTACCAAGGTACAAATAGGATAAATGGATGATTATTATGCTTTATTTGGGGAAGGATGCATCACATGAAGGCACGTGATGGATAAAATAGGGAAATTCATGATAGAAAATGATCTGGAAGTTGTATGTTATTGATGTTGAATCTGGGTTCTTGAGTTGATGTTGAAAGTGCAATGGAGATGACTATGATATGATTATAAATGGTTAAGTTCATGTAGGAACATAGATCATTACTCATCATCATTAATGAGATTATGCAAGGAAACATGTAATGATGAAAGTTTTATCTGAATAGGTAAGATGGATTCAGATTCAAAGACAAGTGAATAGATAGTCACACTAGTTGGTGTGTAGATTCTAGTGTAATAGGTCCAAAGGGTAGAGTTAAGTTGTAAGTGTCAATCATGGCTAACATCATTGGAAATATTTTTGAGGATTTTTGAGGATTTTTGAGAGTGTTTTATTATATTATTTTGTTTGACTATTATTTTATCGATAATATGGTTTGAATCGATGATGTTGGATGTGGAAGCACTCACAAAGAGTGTGGAATAGATTATTTTTGAATGAATTACCATTGATTATAGTGACAATATCAAAAGGGGTGTTGTATAAATAGATGATGAAGTGGAAGATGAACTTGGAGATTTTTTGGTTAGTAGTTTATGTAAGGAGAATAGATTCAACCCATTTGGTGAAGTACTCAGTGGCAGTGATGAACTTATAGCCATTAGAGGAAGATGGGTGAATATTAGCAATGAGATTGATACCCCATTATGAAAAGGGCCAAGGAGCGGTGATGGGTTTTAGTGATTGAGATGGTGCATGAATTAGATCTTCATCTTGTTGGTAGACTAAATATATCTTTACATGCTAATAGGTATTGTGTTTCATAGTGAGTCAATAGTAGCCTATTCTTAAGATATTTTTGGATAGGACCATGCCATTAGTATATGCACCATAAGTACCATCATAAAAATATTCAATTTTGAGAGAAGCCTCTTCTGAGTCAAGGCATCCAAGTAAAGAACCATCAAATATACTTTGATAAAGTATGTTGGAAAATATGATGAAATAAGGGAAACATTCGATAAGTTTTTTGCATTGTGCTCAAAATAGGTTTGGTAGAAGGGCATTATTATGGAGGTAGGTGTATATGTTGTGATACTAGGGATTGTTAAGACCAACAAGTTTAGATTCAAGGACATTATACACAAGTACCAAAATGTTTTCGAACAATAATTTATAGTTAATACTATCTTGTGGAATATCCATAAGGGGTATGATGGTGGAAATGGCATCTACTACTTATTGATTCTAGGTACTTTCTTAAATTGTATGGAGGTGAATTATTCCTTGAAGTTTTCTACCATATTTTTTAAGGGATTAGCTTGTTATATTTTGTTGGTATTCATTATTGACTTGGCTTATGATTAGCCATGAATCACCATAAACCAAGAGATGTTGGATGTTCCACTTGATTGATATTTTGAGACCCTTGATGAGGGCCTCATATTATACTATGTTATTTATGCATGAAAAGGCAAATCTAAAAGCTTTAGGAATTAAATCACCTTGAGAAGTGATAAAAAAATATTCATGTCTCTAATCATTTGTGGGTATATAATGATCAAAATATGATTTTTTGGACTCTTAATCATCCAAAGTGAAGATAGAATCATCGAGATAATTTGCAATGAGGAGATGATTATCTCTCTAGGTGTGTATGTAAGTTGATTTTCCATGATGTGTCCTTTGGTCTTTTTTCTTTCCACATACTATATGTAAAATTTTGAGCAATGACCCATTTTTCCATGCAACCTATATGATATGTTTTTGAAAGAAGATATTTGAGTGGGTAAATTCTAGAAATGAACTTGATCTTATAGCTTAACAGGTAATGTTGTAGCTTTTGAGAGCTAAAAATAACAACTAGAAATGCAAGTTTTGTTGGTGTGTAGTTAATATTATAGCCCACTAATGTTCTACTGATGTAGTATACAACTTGTTCATGAGCCTTTGAATCATGTTGTATTAGGAGTGCCCCTAGGGTTATTGATGTTGTTGAGATATAAAGTAGTAACAGTTTGTTTGGGATTGATGATATGAAAACTAGTGGTGATGTAAGATACTCTTTTATTTTATCGAATGTATGTTGACAAGATTCAACCCATAGAAATAAAATATTTTTATTTAGGAGGTTAGTAAATGATCAAAACTTATTTACTAGTTATGTAATGAACCTTATAATATCCCGAAGCTTTCCTTGAAGACTACATGATTGTTTGATAGTTTGTGGAGGTGGTATCTCTAAGATGGTGATAACTTTGGTGGGATTAAATTTTATGCCTTGCCAAGAGATAATGCATCCTAGAATTTTCCTAGATTAGAAAACAAAGAAACATTTATTAGGATTGAGGTATAGCTTGTATTCTATAAAATATCTAAATATACACTCAAGAACTTGTGGGTGACCTCTTGTTGTTGACTTAGCCAATATATCATATACATAATCTTTCATGATGTCATGCAACATACTGATATGTAAGATGATTGTCATTTCTCTTTAATAAGTAGCCCTTTTTGGGTCCCAAAATTATTGTTCCACTTGTTAGAATGAAATCTCACTCACAAGGGTAAGGTTGCCATGCAGATGAAATGGGCTAATCAACAGAACATGGAGGGTTAAAGGTCAACTCAATGAGAGTGGGTTATATATCCTACAATTCAAGCTTAGGTTAGAATCAAGAGGGTGTTTCTAGGGGTATTCCTTAACAAGTACTAAAATAAATAAATAAATGGACAATTAAAAATTAATGACAACCAAACCCAACCTATTATCTTTGCCTAAAATACTATCACTAAACCAAAAATAAATGGTTGCCTCAAAACCCCTATATAACTGATGACAATATGCAATCATAGCCCACATGAAATGAATACATTAGAGGCTCCTTGAAGATAAATCCTTGGTTGTGATACAAGGTTATGACTACACAAAACTACTCCTACTCCTACGCTAATGATTTATGTTTTTTGATTGATGGTGTAAGATTGGTGTAGAGGTCATAGATTGATGCCTATTTATTGGGAAAAAAATCACAACACATTAGGACAAGAATATACTAAAATAAAAGGATGAGTGAGCTATGTATTTACATACAATGTAAAGGTCATGGAACTTATAATAGAACATGCTTAACAATCCATAATAGTGCTACATAAATCCATACATAACGAGAGAAAGATCACCACAAAGGCTATAGTGTTTTCAAAATATTATCATATTCATCTGGCTTAATATTACATTCATGTCAATAAATGTGGAAAAGGAAAATCCCTATCTACAACTAATAAATCCTCCTAGATGTGTATATACCATAATAGAGACATTCTATTACAAGTACCATTTACAATATTAATCTCCTTTGGTTCCATGAGTTTGTACTCGACCCAAAATAACTGGACTAGCATCAATGAATTCCCCACAAATTTTTGGCATTTGAAGACCATAGTTGAACCAATCTCTTTTGAAAAATGATCCAAAACATGCTTTAACAACTACAAGGCATCCAACTCTATAGATTGATGCATTGTAACATCATTAAAATCCAAGGTTGGGGATGAATCCCACTCAAATGGGTGCTTCAAATCAATGGAAGACATCTGCATTTACTTTTGGTAGCTAGATAAGTAACAATTAATGTGAGTTGATGGAGAAAATGGAGAAGTGCCCCATCAGGCCTTTACAACCATTAAAATAATTTATTTTCACTTTATCAAATTGTTACATGATTTAGCTGTTAATATTTTTTAACCTCCAATAAAAGAAAAGCAAAGTCATTAGAGTATCAATCCATCACTTACCCATCAGACCACCAAACTTGGGAGAAAAGCATGGAATCCTTTGATGTCTTGAAATACACCTTTAATAATCAAGCTTTGTTGAGCAATTGAGCCATTGTACCTTTGTTGAATTGTGTATTTGTCAAACCAAGGATGTGGGCATGTCCACCTCCAATACCCCAATGAAGCATATTATCATAGAACATTGGACCTCTATAAAACAACCTACCAATGGAATGGAGGAACATAATACATTAATAGTCTAGAAGTATGATGACATTGGTAGAGGAAAGGTGGACCCACGAGTCATTGGGGATAAAGGCAAGAGGATGAATGAATGGGAAATCATGAATTTCCAAAAGACAAAATAATTTTGGAGTGGATTAAAGGAAAATGTTGGGAAATTACACTTTCAAGGAAAGCACAATCGAGATGAAAAGTCTTATGGGGATGGAGGGATGAATGAGGAAGTTTGAAAGTGTGGCAGATGCAAAGGACTTGGGATTTTTGAAGGCTTTCAAACTTTAGGGCTTAGGAATGAAAAATAATGGTATGAAGGTAAGGGGAACCCCAATAATATGAAAGGATGACAACTTCCATATTGAGGAAACTTTTAGGTTTCAAACTTTGGGCAATGAGGATTCAAGGATTTATAAAGAATCGGGGGATTGGAGAGACAGGGACTAATGGATGGATGGAGGAGGAACTTTGAAATTCTAACATACACAAAGGACCTAGGCTTGTTTAATAGAACTTCAAACTTTAGGGATTAGGGATGCCAAGGGAATGTATCGAGGGAAGAAAAACTTTGAAAATCTATTGAAATAACATTGAAGAAATCTTTTAATATTCAAAATTTGAGGGTTGATGATACTTAAAAGGGGTATGAGTGTAAGAGAAACCCCAATAACTTGAAAGACTAGAAAATTTGACAATCATTTTTACAGGGTTTCAAGGTGGATTTTTTGGAGCAATATGAAACACATGCAAGGATGGACAACCTTGATAATTTGAAAAACTCAACACTTAGCCAATTTATTTTTTTCAACTTGGGTATTTAACTAAAACATGAAAGGGGGAGTAATACAATTACTAGAGGTACAATTTTAAGCAAGATGGACCATTTAGAATTTCTTAGATCAGTTATCAATAGTGGGTGAAAAATTACTTAAGACAAACATAAAGGAAGGGACTCAAGAAAAAAATGACATTATAGATTCGAGTCGCAATAATGGCTTTGATTGGGGATGTGTGTCTCTTATAGGCACAACAAGAATCCAAAATATTTAGGTATACCAAAAAATAAGAAAATAAGGGACCAAGATTGAATCATGATGGACAAAAAACATATATACATGATGAACTCACAACCAATCAACATGACAAAAAAGAAACTAAAATATGGCTATAACACAAAACTTTAACAAAATGTAAGACAACCCTATAGAGGATGGATGAAATTACTTTCCTTTGGAAAACACCATACTATTGAAGGAACTAATTCCATCAACTTAGAGATATCTTCTCTACACAACTACAACAAATGCAACCTTCTTCTTTCATGGATAAACTTGCGATTATCTCTAAAAAAGTGCAGACTAGCCTCACTATTAACCTTGCCACTATATAGAAACCAAAAAACATAGGCCACCACACTACCTTGTACTACACCCTTTATCTTTATAGCAGTTGGGGCAACAATTGAAAACTTTGGTCAAAACAAAAAGATTCCATGGTATTTTCATACTTTCTGACCTCTTTATATAAATTAAGGTAAAATAAGGAAACCTCCAATTCATAATACAAAGAAAAATATGCCTCTTAATTGAGTTTATTTTCACAAGGAAGCTCACCCTCTGAAAAATCAAACTAAAAAATTAGTTGCTCAAGCATATATGAAATTTGAGTAGTCAATTGGTCATCAACCTAGAGAATTTATTGTTGCTCAACATTATTGCAAGCTATATGCTAGGCCCATGTGAAACACTCAAACTTGGGAACATTACCATCCAAATTATTAAAAGCTACATAAATATTTGTATTCAATTGTTCTCACCTATTAAACAACATGTATCCAACATACGTCATAATCACTCATATTGATGCAAAATTCATTAACATGACTATTTGGATCATGAGACACTTCTGGTGAAGATTTATACCCTTCAAGTTATCTTGAAGTTTTATTCCTCTCTTAGCAATCTATTGTGACACACATGATGCTACAATTAGACATGTGGCACATTTCTTCTTCCACATTCATTTATACAACACCACTTTCATATGATCCCATTGAAGTGCACTATGTGCGAGGAAGACTACATGGTGCACACTAAACAAGAAGTCCTCATATCAATACATATGATTACCCACTTCACATTATTCAAGTGAAAACTCTTCACATTTGAAAATAATCAACTATACAAACACTCGGGACATTTTCATTCACATGTACAATTCTACCTACACTTTCTTTATCAAACAATAAATATAATCTTCAAAATAAAAAAAGGGACAAAAGAAGGTAAAGGATAAAGCAATAAGATAGATTCTTTCTCACCATTTACATCACCAACATGTGCATGCACTGCATAATCAACTAATAGAGCTAATTCATCAAATGACTCTCCTGCATACAAATCTTCCTCATTTTCTATACTGTAATAGGGTCATACTTATCATTCTCAAGTTAGATGTCATCATTGATTTATTTGATACTATCATCCATGAATGATTGATCCAAGTGAGGGTAAGTGTAAACACTATCAATTTCATCTATATTGTTGTCACACAATGCAACAAAACCTTCTTCTATTTTCCTATAAACACAATCATCATTTAATATTTTGCTTCTAAGGTGTGTGCAAGAAGTTGAGTCCACTTTTTGGCCAAAAAGTGGAAGTTTTTTCCTTGATTTTCAGAATTTGCCTCATTTGACCTAAAAATTTGAAGCACTTAAAGATTGAATCTTAAAAAAAGTCAATAATATGAAATGTAGTACTCTGAGTTTAGTTTCCAATATGTAATTTATTTTTATACCCAAATGATACAGATTAATTTTCAATAGGCATGTCTAAAAACCATTGTTTAAAAGTCACTTTATTTTACCATAACATGCACATGTACATCATCCATATTTTGACCTAAATAATTGTATTTTTTGAATCCTTTTGCGAAAAGATTTGTTAACACATTGAAAAATGTGCACGATATTTTTTTGTTTTTTGTTTTGAATAATTTTTTTGTTAATTTTTTATTGGCCATAATTTTTGTTTTGAAAAGTCCTCGTGTATGTCACACATAAGATGACCTAAACTTATCTTTCTTTTTTTCTTTTTTTGAAACTGAAAATAATTGTCTAAAGAATGAGCATGTATAATTTTTTTTTCAAAAAAATATTTTAACAAAAAAATTAAAATACTAAAAACCCTTGGTATTTCAAGTCTATGGACCAATTTTATCAAAAAATATTTGAAAAATAGAAAAATAATCCAATTGTAAAAAAAAATACATATTTGGAATCTACACGATCTCATCTATAATGGGTTTTAATTTCATCAAAAGACTCTGCAAAAAACATCTTCAAAAATATGTCCAAAGTCACTCTTGTGACACTAACATGACCTTTAAGTTGCAAGTCAAAGCATGTCCAAAGCTTAGGTTTGGGTCCCCAAGCCTTTTCCTGAATCGAAAACAAAGTAGAAGCCCAACCTACAATTCAAATTTTAAGAAATGGGGTCCCTCTTTAGGAACATGATCATGTTTCCTTTATTTAATATTTCTAATGGTCGAAAAAGGAATGGGACCCCATTTAGGATATAGGATCTCTTTCGCTATGAGATCTCGTTCCTTTTTTACCATTTTTTATTTTTACTGCTAAAAAATTACTGCCAGTTCTGCAACTTGATAGTGTACGATCAACATCGACTAATTCTACAATTTTTTTATCAAATCTTGTCTTCTACAAGCTCTTGAACTTGCAATTTGATTTGAATTTTGAAAGGAGGAAACATTGGGACAGTTTTGGAGTGGAATTGTGTTCATTTTCTACTCATTTGAAGGAGGAAAAAAAAAGAGACTTTTACTATTGAAACTCATTTGTACTTCAAAATTTTGTAATCATGGGATCACAACATTGTCAAAAGAGGAAAGATAGGAAGGTATTGACCCTTGAATAAATTTAAGAAAATAGATAGAAGAATGAGGATTCAAATAATGAATAATGATGAAGCATCCAGTTCCATGACTATTGAAGATAAAAACATTGAAGAGACCATGAATGTAGATGATGGAAATTTGCAAGAGGTGAATGTGTAAGATAATATGATTATAGAAACTAATCTTAGTATTTCTTCAAATCCACCTTTCAATGCTATGGATAATGTGACAATAGGCATGAACCCAAGTACATCTTCAAATCCACCTTTGAACGATATGGAAAATGTGATTCTAGATGATTTAGAAGAAGCTGGATATAACAATGTTGAGATTGATTATATTCATACGGAACTAGTATAAAATGATAATTCTTTTGTTGTTGAAAATGAAAATAAAAAATCCTTTTATTTTTTAAAGTGAAAATGAATAATGAAAATGAAAATCCTTTTGTTGTTGAAAATGAAAAGGAAAGTGTTGTTGAAATGATTTTTTTATTTTAAATTGAAAGTATTGTTTTGGATAATCTTCTTGGTAAGATTTCTTCGAGACAAATAAGAACATATGCCAATCGATTATACAATGAATTTTTTTATCGAAAAAACTATCTTTTCAATGTCAACTCATGATGTAATTGATGAGAATGTGGAAAATGAGAAATTAATGAAAAAGAGGCATTTTTGTGAAACCAAAAAGAAAATATGAATAACTTAAACATGCTATATCTACTTTTGCTAGTGCCATTGAGTCTATAGGAAAGAAGAGTCAATCTAAAGATAAGAATGTGGCATGACGAGCTATAACAACTGTTATAGTTAATAAAACAACTTTGGACAAAAGAATGTTCAACAATCTTAGTGGAATTCTAAAAATACATCCTAAAACATTGGTAAGAGCAGCAAAGAGAAGAGAAAGTATAGAAAATGATCCAATCAACCAATGTTGGAGTTGTGGTCGACTCCCAAGATCTGACATGAAATTAAATATTGAAATCAAATATTTGGCTGAAAAATATTGGCATGATAATACTAGGGTATCATCTCATGCTAGAGATGTTTTGAAATTAAGAGTGGGGTCCAAAATTTTTGATCCTCATCCAAAACACCTATTAGACACAACTCTAACTGAATTTTATAGAAAATTTTGTGATGATTCAGTGTTGCCCAGTAATATTAGCATAAGTCAAAGATCTTTTAAACAATGTAAACCTTGGTATGTAAAATTTAATAAGCAATGAATCTCTTGTTGTTGTAAAACGCATGTGCAATTTCATTATTAATATGTTGTTTTTCGTTATATGCATTATAATTTATATACTAACATGATTATGCAGGAATGTGGTATTAATATGCCACCTAAAATAATCAAGGAGTTTATAACAAGTTTGTTTTGTGAAAGATCTAATGGGCAATTATTTTATTTAAGTTCATGTATTTTTGTACAATGCACTAGTTGTGGCAATCTTTCATTCTTAAGAGTTTGTATGCATGAAAGGGTTGAAAATGATTTTGGACAACAATTAGTGGATGCTAAAAGATTTAAGAATGTTGAGTATTCTTCTAAAGATGGAAAAGTTGAAAAGTGTTGCAATTTAGTCACAAATAAATTAGTGTACATGTATTCATATCAAAATTTAAGAGTAAGATTGTACCAAAATATGTCAAGCACTCTCACCATGCTTGATGGCTTGATGGACAATTTCACACATGTAGAAACATATTTCTAGTTGAAACTATACTATCAGTGGTTGATTTTGTAGAAAACTATACTCTTGCTCCACAAGAGGAAATCCAATCACAATATTACAATTAAGTGTAGGTGGTTATGTTTGTTCATATTGTATACATGCATACAAATGATAATACAAAGGATGATAGTGTAACATCTTGCCACACAAACGCCAAAGGAAAACACAACATCTAACATTTATAGCACAATTTTTTTTTGTAAAACTAATATGATATGTAAAATAACGTACAAACATTTATAATGAAACTATATATACACATCATCAAGCAAGTCCTCTGGGGTAACATGACTGCATTACTTGCGAGCCTTTCTAACATGATCCAATCATCATAATGATGATAAACTACTCACAAGAATACATCTTTACAAACATGATATAGAATAACTATACAATGTACATACGTCCATTACATTACATAAATGATAATCATCCATCTGAGAACACATGATAATACCAAGAATATATACATCACATTTATTATAAGAGTTTACATCATTACAAATATTACAATGGTACAAAAATGATTTCCAACATAATCGGGAATGATACATCAATTACATAGAGTAATACAATTGAAATGAGCATAATGCATAGTACCAATACTATCTACAAATCTGGTGAAGTTTTGGAATCACTACAACGGTACCACTTCACACATCCTGAACTCCGACTAGGAACCCAATGGAGTGCATAACACATTCTACCTGACCATGTGAACCCTAAGGTCCACCCCTCATGCTAGGAGATGACAAGAAGGACCCATGAGGTAAAAATAGTCAAGAAAAAATGAGTAACAAGACTCCATAAACAAATGCAACAATAATCATAAAGGACAACCGCTTCCATAGGTACATAAACAACAAGGGGGAAAAAAACAAGGCAAAAAAGGTTGCTAAAGGGAAGAGTGTCATCGATAGCTTGATATGGGTTACCCAATGTGGATCTTCATAGGTTATCAGGCCCCATCCTCGGTTACCCTAGCAACCTCAACCAATCCCCGGCCCCCATTCTAACTCATGCAAAATCAAAATACCTTTCATGAAGAAAAGACAATTGATCTTGCCATTCCAGGCCTTTCCATCTCATCTCAAGCCTAAACGAGCACTTGAGCCATGAGCGAGACATCCATTATCTTTTATTAATGTGAGATACTACCCAACCCCCTTAATTAATTATTAGTGTTTTCACTGGATTAAGAAACTCTCATGAGTTACATTAATGCTTTAAGCTCAACAATAAACAAACCCAAAAAAAAGATATTCAACAATGGCCTAATTTCTTGAATTGAAATATGGCGGAGAAATGACACATACATGGTTTTTGATGGCACCAGGGGTTGTAATACGATGGAGGAACGCAACCCAGATATCCTGTTAAAAATAGAAGGGGCATAAATGCTCACAAACCCAGAAGGAATGTTCCCTATGGGACATGGAAGGCTCCAACTAATCACAGTTTTAGTAGACCCGGGGTCTTAGAAAATGTTGGTGGAAAAACCAGAAAAATCATGCAGAATGATAGAAGGTTCAGGTCGATGGCTTTAAAGGAAAGGGTGGATTTTAAATAATTGGAAGGAAATTTTTGGAGACCAAAGCATCAGGCTGAGAAGGTAGAAATGAGCAAGGTAACACCTAAATTTTCCCACACTATGGTGGTTTCTTTGCTGCTAGAAAATAGAGAGTGGAGCGACTTCATTAGTTTTCTTAAGGCTCATGCTTTTTTCATGAAATGGGGAGGGAAATGGTCATCTTTCTCCAGAATTAGGGCTTGGTGTGACACTCACTAGGGCAAAGAATGTGTTCTTAAAATCCTTGACAATGGTTTTTACTTGGTGATTTTCCAAATGGCTAAGGATAAAGAGTGGATCATCAATAGTGGTCCATTCTTGATGGGAGGAAGGGGCTTCTATATAAAGGATTGGGTTCCAATTTCTGACCCTAATACTATAGACATTAAGGAAGTGCCTATGCGGATTAGATTGAAGAACCTCCTGTAGGAGTATTGGGATCAAGAAACTCTCAAAAACATTGGAACAAACTAGGTGTTTTTGTGAAGTTGGATAAAGCCATGGAAAAATCTAATTATAGTATGTTTCCTAGGGTTTGATCTTATGGCAACCAATCCACCCACTTCTAGAAACAATAGAGTTAAAGATAGGGGAGGGGATTTTGCGTCAAGTTGTGGAGATTGAGGATGCGATGGTAATCTGCTCGAAGTGTGATGGGAAATAACACATAGAAGGCAGTTGCCCAAATGTGACGAACGAGAAAGGACTAGCCCAAAACTCCTTAGTTGAGGAGTTGATGAATATGATTGAAATTGTTGAATGGGAAGATCAATGGAATTTGCAAGTTTGGGTTTTTTTTGTGAGAGCAACAAAGCGACTCTTCATCTATAGCAATAGGCACCCAATGCAACTGGGTTGGGGCCCAGAGAGAAGAAATAAATATCCTTTTTGAAAATGGCTCTGAACCAAAGTCATAAGATTTGAATCTACAAGAATCTCACCAAGATGTGGGAACTTTTATTGTTGAAAGTGCAGAAAAAAGAAAAAATTCTGAGGGATTCAGAGTGGTAGGTGGTAGAAGATATTGCACAAAAAATTGGAAGTGGAAGTTTTAAAGGGCTAAATGAAACACCGATATTAGAAGGTGTTTATATTTCTGGTCAACTCTCTCAAATGATGGATGAGAGAATTGAAACTGAACCAGTTTAATAAGGTAACTCTCAATCGCCAAACAACAAAGGAAGTGTTGAAAAGATCATGTATAGCCGAGCTGAGAAGCCTGGTGAGGAATGTGAACAAAACTCTCTTTGTAATAATAGGAAAAATAGACTTGAAGAAGATAAGTTTCTTGAAGATGTTCATATGGTAGAGGATGAGGAAATCATCTTCAAGGACATCCCAATCTCTCCTATCTGGAATCTAGAGAGCCAATTTGAGGGTGTCAGAGATAGTGGGGGTAATTTGGAAGACTCAGAAACAGATTCTGCCACAAATTAGGAGATGGGAGGTGAAGATGTGCTAGGCTTCCAAGATAACATAAGGATTGTTGAGAGAATATCTCTAGATCAAAATTTAGCCTCAAATCTGAAGGTTAAGGTTGGTGAATAGAAGAAGCGTGGACCTAAAACCAATAGAATGAGGCTGGAAATGGCTGGTAATGTGGCTGGATAGAGTAAATTGAGATCTACCTTTTCTCTACAGCCATGAAAATCCTATCATGGAATGTCAAGGGCTGCAATGCCCCAGATAAAATTGGTTTGATCAAAAGATGTTTTGATCAAACGAGGCCTGATTTGGTGTTGCTACAAGAAACCAAAATTAAGGAGTGTGATTTTGATTGTTTTTATAGATGCTTTAGTAGATGGAAATGCAATCTCATTGGAGTTGTGGGAGCTTCAGGGGGTCTTGGTGTCCTATGGAATGATTCGATTGCTGATATTCAGATAGCTAGGTAGGATAGATTTTGGCAATGGTTGAGAGTTAACTCCAAACAACTTAGGGTAAGCTTTTCAATAATCAATATATATGGTCCAAATAGTCCAACCCATAAAAAAGTGTTATGGCAAGAACTATCAGTAATTTTAGGCATTGAGGAGGAAAGGATGTTTATCCTGGGAGGCAACTTCAATGCTATTTTGAGACCTTCTGATAAAATGGGAGGTTTATGTTAGGTAGGAAAAAGTCAATAGGATTTCAACGACTTTGTTATGAATAATGGTCTCATTGAATTGCCTTTCAAAAATGGCGAGTTTACATGGACAAACTAGAGAGGAGGTTTTCTTAATATAGCCAAAAATTTGGATCATTTTTTAATAGTTGGGGATTGGGCTGGTCATCAATGGATGTGTGAGGCTGAGATTTTACCTATAACTAGATTAGATCACTATCCCATAGGTCTGAGAATTCAAGAAGAGGCCACACCAGATCGTTGCCCTTTTAAGTTTGAAGCAATGTGGTTCTGGGCTGAAGGTTTTAAGGATATGGTGGCTGCTTGGTGGAGAAGTGCTCCAAAATGATCATGTAACAAAGCTTTCATCTTTTTTAAAAACCTCCAATTCCTCAAGGAGCAACTTAAAAAGTGGAATAGGGAGTCTTTTAAGAATATTTTTGTTGAGAAATTAAGATTGGAGGAGGATTTGAACAAACTTCACACAAAATTTATTGAGAATGGGATGAGTGAGGAGGATTATGCTTATGAAAAGGTCCTAAATAAAGAATATTCAAAAACTTTAGCTCATGAAGAGCTATTTTGGAGGCAAAAATCTAGAGAAACTTGGTTAAAAGATGGTGATAGAAACACTAAATTATTTCACAATTCTGTGAAGATGCGAAGATCAAATAATAGGATATTTTCTATAAAGGACTCTATGGGTAATGTTTTGAATGATGCTGATCAGATCAATAAGGAAGAAGTAAGTTTTTTCTCAGATATCTTTGTAGATAAATTTGATGAGTTTTTGACTGATTTAAACATGTTAGATGTGATTCCTAGTTGTATATTTGAGGCCCAAAATGCTATGCTCATGGAGGAAGTTTCCATAAAAGAATTCAAAAATGCATTATTCGGCTTGGGTGGAGACAAAGCCCCAGGCCCAGATGGATTTACAACAATTTTCTTTCAAAAAATTTGGGATATCTTTGCATAGGATCTTTGGGAGGTGGTTGAGGAATCGAGGAGGGGTGGTTTTATTCTAAAAGACCTAAACAACACTTTCATTGCTTTAATTCCTAAAAAGTTGGTGGTCAACTCTTTTAAAGACTTTAGACCAATTTCCTTGTGCAACACAGTCTACAAGACAATTTCTAAAGTCATAGCTAATAGATTGAAGAAGGTTTTGGAGTTGGCGATTTCACTTGAGCAGAGTGGTTTTTCATTGAATAGATCTATTTTTGAAGGGGTAATTGTCGCACATGAAACCATCCACTATATCTGAATTGTAAAGCCTGAGAGAATGATGGTCAAATTAGACATGAAAAGGGCCTATGATGAAGTTTGTAGGGGTTTTTTGTTGAAAGTTTTGGAGAAATTTGGGTTTTGCAATGAATGGGTGGCTTGGGTTCAAAGTTGCATTAGCACTCTGCACTTTTCTGTGTTAGTTAATGGAAGCCCCCAAGGTTTCTTTGATTCAAATAAAGGTATCAGGCAAGGTGATCCTATATCACCCTTTCTTTTTATTATTTTGGCTGAGGTTTTAGGGAGACTAATCTCCAAGAAATGAAGCATTGGTCATTGGAAAGGCATCAAAATTGCAGAAGGTATTGATCCCCTATCGCATTTACAATTTTCTGATGATACTTTATTGTTGGGGGAGGGTGATCCCACAATAGTGGTTTACAATTTTTGGCCAAATTGGACACTGAAATTATTATTTTTAACTAAATCTTCACATTTGGGCACCTATAGCGGCTAAACCGTGAGGAATTTGAAGATGATGGAAACTAGAGTCTCATCACATTTTGTTTGTAGATTCTAAAAATATTTTTTTCAAAAGTTTTGGAATTAGATTGCACTTCTTTTTCCATCTCCCATGAAAACTGGCTTTTTCTTTTTCTTTCAGAAAACAACATTTTTGAAAAGTGACACTCACCGTATACAACATAAATTTTTTTGTATGAAGGATAAAATTCTAATTTTTTAGAATTTAGGTTTGTAAATATGATATCTAGCACTTTAATTTGGTCTCATAGTTTTTTATTGAATATTTTTTCCTTAATCAAGTTTCGAAGTCAAACCAATTGCAATTCAGACATAGGCAGACTGTATACCGCATAAATTTTTTTGTATGTATCGAAATTATTTTTCTTTTTTTTAATGGATCAAGGACATCAATACCCAACATGAACATATTTTAAAAAAAAATATTTTGATAATCTGCTATTTTTCCACATGTGCAAAACAAAGAGCTTGATTTTTGATGAAAAACCTATGTTTAATAAAACTGAAAAAACACATACATAATAAAACCAAAACATATTAAAATTATATTCATTGGATAGCTCATTCTGAGGACTACCTGATTCTAGTTTGGTTTTTGAAGATTCCTCCATTTTCTTCCTCAACCCGATCTCTGAAGTGCCAAAATTTAGGTTTTTTTTGTGTCTCAGATGGGAGATGAGGGATAAGGGGGTTCGTATGAACCCATAGGGGTTCAAGCAAACCTCTAGGGGTTCGCTCAAACCCCTTCAAAGAGGTTCGCTTGAACCCCTTTCCTATGCATTTTTTTTTTTTGGCAGCCAAGATTCAAAGGGGTTTGCTTGAACCCTAGTTTGAGCGAACCCCTTATTGGTTCGATCGAACCAGTAGGTTCGTACAAACCCCTAAAATCACTTTTTTTGCCTTGGGGTCATTTTTTGTGAGTTTTCCTTCCTCACCTGAATTGTAAACCACTATTGTGGCTTCACCTGGGAAGCAAATTTTAGAGAAGCCCGAGTGATGAAGGAAACCTTAGATGCTTATGGTAAAGCATCTGGGCAATGTATTAATTGGAGGAAATAAAAAATCTTCTTTTTTAATACATCCATTCAAAAATAGTTGGAAGTTTGTAGAATTATTGGAATGAGGTCGGGAACCCTTCCTAATAAGTATCTAGGAATACCCCTTTTTGGAGGTTCCAATAAGGTAGGAGTTTGGAAATATTTGGTTGATAGCTGTTTAAGAAGACTGGATGGTTGGAAGAGCAAATGATTAACAACTATAGGTAGGATTTTAATGCTAAAATCAGTAACCTCAGCAATTCTGGTTTACTCAATGATGTGTTTAAAGATCCCAAAGAAGGTGATCAAAATCATAGGGTAGAGAATGAGAAAGTTCTTTTGGAATGGTGCAAGTGAGCAAGATAAAATTCCTCTGTTAGCATGGGACAAAATTTGTTAATCTAAAGAGAAAGGTGGGGCGGGTTTAAGGGATTGGCAAATCATGAATAAAGCTCTTGGTGCAAAGCTGGTCTAGAGCATATACTCAAATATAGATCTTTTATGGGTGAAAATAATGAAGGAAAAATATCTTGATTCAATAGATGACCATAGGATCTTAACAATTCGAAACCCGCCTAAATGCTCAGCCATTTGGAATTTTATTGTCTCATGTAGACCGGTTATTACAAATCATATCACATGGAAAATAGGTAATGGTTTCAAAGCAAACTTTTGGGATGATTCTTGGGACAGATTACCAATATTGTGAGAAAATTTGGATTTACAGGATCTTAGGCTTCTCTTTTCATAGAGATGGGGTGATAAGGTGCGTGATTATGTTGAAATGAAATAGGGGGCTTTTGGCTAGGAATGGGGTTGGAGGGAGGTTGACGATGAAGGTTTATCGGACCAACAACTCGAGAGGATGAAAGCTATTCTTCAGGACAGGAAAGTGCTCTTCTCCAAAAATGAGGACAGAGTGGTCTGGTGTGAGTCTGTGAATGGGAATTACTCAGTTAAAATTGGTTATCAATTATTGGATAATCTAGAAGGTGATTTTTTTTGGGCTAAGAAACTTTGTTGGAATAAGGATTTCTTACCAAAAATTGACACTTTTGCATGGCTAGCAGTGAGGGGGGAAATTTTGATAGGAGAGAGGAGAAAGAGGCTAGGCTTTGTAGGGCCAACAAAATGTGTGATGTGTGATGCTGTGGAAGAATAAGTGGATCACTTGCTTCTTCAATGCAATGTAGCAACAAGGTGTTGGGGGAGCCTTAAGTTGAAATTAGGATGGAAAGGACCTCTGCAGAGGACACTAAAAGAGGTCTTTGAGGGCTAGCCCTCTTTTAATAAGAAATCTTTACTCTCAAGTATTTGGATAATCAACCCTTCTATTGTGGTTTGGGAAATTTGGAAAGAACGGAATAGGAGGATTTTTTTGGATAAAAAGGAGTCTTGGAGTAGATTGTTGAATAGAATTGAACACTTGATTGAAGAAGTTGTAGGAACGATAGCTTCATAATCACTGGATTTAAGACTTCCTTATACATCGGAAGATAACATAATTCAAAAGGCATGGCCAGGAATAAATTTAAGGTCAGTTAAGGGTGCAAAGATGTCAACCATTAAGAAGGCACCTTCTGAGGAAGTGTGCTGGGAAAAACCTTTAGAAGGGTGGCATAAGGTGAATTTTGATGGGGCTGCAAAAGGAAACCCTGGTCCATCAGGGGCAGGTGCAATAATTAGAGATTGGCATGGGAACACAGTTGCTCTTAGTTCAAAAAAGTTAGAAGATGGAACAAATAATGTGGTTGAGGAAAAAACTGCCTTGCTAGCTGTTGGTATGGCACGGTCAATGGAGTTTAAAAAATTCACCTTGAAGGAGATTCATTGATAATAACTCAAGCGGTTACAAATAGGGATGGAAAGGCTTGGAATTTGCAGAACTTCATAAGGGAAATTATCAAGGAATTATAATTTTTTGAAGACTTTCAGGTGAGCCATATACGACTTTTGGGAAATAGAGAGGTAGATTGTCTATCAAAGTGGGTAGTTTCTTTTCTTAGTATTGGTGAATTTTAATTTGAAGATTTCAGGCATGTGTTTTTAGGGGAAGAGGTTTAGAGTGGTTGGAAAACTCCTTGAGGAAGTGTGCAGTTGAGGTAGTCTTGGGCATGTAATCATGAACGTCATCTAGGAAAAAGGATGTAAGATTTTTTTGAATGTAGGAGGGCTAAACGGTTAGAAAGATAATGATTTTTTAATAATGCAAAGGAAGTTTTGGGGAGAAGGGGAGCAGATGCATTTTAAATGCAAGTGCAACCATATTTAGGATATGAGGAATGAAAAACATCCTTGGTAGGTCGAAGGAAAATATGTGCACATTTTCCAATTGTTGGGTTGGTGGTGTTATGACGGTGGGAGTAGGATTTTCATTGATGATGATAAGATGGGATGGTTTAGAAGGTGATGTTTGGCACAGACGAACAATCATTTTAAGGAATGATAAAAGGAGTTAAGTGTGTCCAGGAAGTAGGTGTGAAGGTAGATGCAGAGTAGTAAAGTCATTTTTAGAGTGATAATGGAGGTAATGTATTCGTTCAAAATGAAGTTGCAGCAAAAGGGATTCTTTGGCCCGGTCACAAAGTTTTGGCTAAAATTCTTGCTAAAATGTCCACACGATGATGTTATTGATACGGTATTGGAGACGTTGGGGAAGCTTTTTATGGAGGCAACACATAGGGGTAGGATGAATGTGGACATAGCCTCCATGATTTTTGTGTGGGGCTTGGAATTGAATGAGGACTTTGGAGTCATTAAATGGGCAATGCATTCTCTATTTGAGGAGGATTTGTTGTTAGGAATGGAATCATTCCTTGAATGGGAAGTTTCGAGGGTCAGGTTTAACGTCACATAAGAGATTGAGGATATGGTGGATGCAAAAGAACTGGGTGTGATTTCATTTGTGAGATGGCATAGGCAAACTGACAAAGATGCCTATAAATTGGATGAGTTAGCAACATGGGAAAACTTGAAACTGGTTTTAAGGCTTCATGAGCTCACAACAAGCTAGGTGGAGCCAAACATTCCTCAATAGATTCCCAGAAGGAAGTGCTCAAACAGAAGAGGAGGAGCTCAGAGAGTCAAGATAAGCAGGAATGATGAATAGAGATGGAGGAAAAGCAATTCGACAAGAGTTTTTTTGCAAACCTTTTGATTTTTTGCTTGCCTAACTTGGAGAAGATAGGAAAAGGAAGGATCGAGGGTTTTGGTTCGAAAAGTGGAGCATGGCCAAATGTTGATGGAATGTGGATCATCCTCTATAGGATTTTTTTGTTGGCAACATTAAGGTTTTCGTTTAATCTTGAATATGTGGATGACTATCTTTGTTGGGGTTACTTAGTACTCAGATAGACAGGTGTGTTTTTTCTTATAATTTAGAAGGAATGATGGGGTGTAGTTGGTGCATAGCTAGATAAAAGGGAAGTCATAGTTTATGTGGAGGACATATCATTGTATATTTTGGGCTGATGATAGTTAGGGTTTCAATAATCTTAGATAGGCAATTCTAATGGATTTTGGGGGTGGCATGGAATATGCAGGTGGAATAATTGGATGTAAAAACTTTTTATATTTATAAATAAAATAAAATAATTATTGATAAAAAAAAGAAACTCTCATGAGTTACCTTGGACTTGCCACTTTGGGTGTCAGACTCTCATTGAGAGCAACTCCCCCTACTAGCAACAAAAGACTCAATTGTCCACTAATTGGGTAAGCCAACTTGCAAAACATAAAACATCACATGAATTATCACATAAAGTGAGGCATACACCAACTCACACAAAGTCTCCATAGATAACAATTCCATAGTGTAAGGCCAAAACCCACATAATCATAAATCAAGTATAGAATCAAGTGTTCACAAAGAACCAACATGAAAAGTCCATCATAAAGAAAACTCTTTCCCCAACCTTTGGAAAACTAAAAAAATATGACACACTGCTTCCCCAATTGAAGTGGCAACAATAACATGATCTCAAAGATTAAAATCAACCTCAAAATCAAAATCTTCTCAACATCAAACAATCACGGCAATAATGTAAAATCAACCAATATGGCATCCAAGGGAGACGTCAATTTTCTCTTCACATGATACCCAACCACTAATTACCTAACAAACTTACAATAGACAAGCAGTCACGAATCAAATTCATGTATAAACATCACTTCCACTTTTATAATGATCTTTTTTTCTTTCCTTACTCAAGGCACACACATTGTCACATTATAATCATGAAGACAAGAAATATTTCAACTATCATTTAACTCCCTAACCTAATCACTTTATCCAAGCACTCAAACAATCATACATATCCTTAAGACCAATTCCAAATCTTAACATATAATCTTTCATAGAATTCCAATTTAGATATCCAAAATACCACTCTACTTTATAGACCCTTTTTTTGAGCTTATAGAGTAGGAAATGAATCAATTGTTAATTGTAATCTAATAATTTATTTAAATTCACTCAACTTAACAAATGATACCATAAGGTAATATCTTTTCAACAATATGAGCTAACTAATTTTATCTACGATGAATAATTGACATAAATAACTTAACTAATTATAAATATATCAATTTCACTATTGAACTCCTTTACTTATTTATCTAATAAAAAATAAAAAATTACTAAGACAAGAATATTCTTTTACTAAAATCATAATACATGTTCATGTTTAATTTACAGGATATAATTTTCAATATAGTATGATAATTGATAATGAGATATATATAACATTTATTTACATATATATACATACATATATAAACATATATATATATATATATATATATATATATATGTATATATATATATAGATATCGAACACCAACTTAAAAATACATATAGAATCCTTAACCTTACTACTCATACGAATCCAACCACAAATCCATAGGGTTTGACAACATCATAATTATTAGTAAAGAGCCCAAATCCACTTATGTACAAAGGAGTACCAAATCATGACCACCACTATCGCAAGTTAATAAAATTCCATTTGTCTAAATTTTACAAGTAAAAGATAGCTTGAAAATGAAAATAATCTTAATGAGATTATTAAAGAATCATCTCCTCTCCTCTACTTTATTACTAAAACATAAATTTAAAGTATTAAAATGATATTCATGCATGAACTTTCGTTTAGAGAGAGATAACTATTTCATTTCAATTTGAGACAAAGTTGGGTGATAATGAGAGGGGTAAGCAAGCTTAGACAAGGCACATTGATAGTTTAAGAGAATGCCTCAAGGAATGAGTTTGATAGGCACAAAACCAAATCCAAGCCTTTCCTTATGGATGTGCAGATGAAGAAGCTAGACAATCACGCCAGAAGTAGAGAGAAAGAGAGGGTAGAATTAAAGAACAAGAGGGCATCAATGCAATTTTCATTACATAAAAAGAAAAACAAACAAGAGAGGAGAGGGTGCTCAAACAATGCATTGGTAGTGTTGCAAAGAATTATGGCTAAGATTGATTCCAAAGAGACTGTTTGATAGGGAGAGAACACTTAAAACCAATTCCTTGGTAGCCAAAAAATGAGCTACTAACATGTTACTCTCCTCAAAACTAATTAACTAACATAATCAATTATCTGTGGAGTCAAAGATCTTTTCTTTTATAGTCGTATTCATAACCATGCATACATATGCATATATATATATATAATTACTAAATCGAATACCATCCCTAACAAATCCATCGAATTACATATATTCGAAGTATCAAGACAATGCGTATAATCAAATCTCCAAACACATAGTATAACCATCGATTACCCAATGTACAACATATAAATAAGATATATCTATGAATCTATTTTAAAGCACATTCTCCAATATACAATGCATACAGGTTGAATCTCCAAACTTGAAATATAGTTATTAAGAGGGTGCAACGACTTCCATACACAACATGTTATATACAACAAAATAACACATAGCATGACTTGTATGCAAGAGAATAGGGAGCAGTGAAGGGCACGCTCCAGGGAAGACCACACTAAGGTAATCAATGTAGAAAGGAGAGAGAAATGACCAAGTAAAGAGGCTGCACAGTTGAGGTTAATGAAGGGAAACCCCAACGCCACGAACGGGCTGCATTAGTGAAGGCAAGTTATGTGCAGATCAAGAATATAGGCTATCGTGGCCTCTTCATAACAAAAGAGGATACAATTTAGATTTGTTTTGATGGCTTAAGGATAAGCATTAAGCCTGCAACATATTGACAAAGTTACAAGAACATTCCAAAGCATGGTCAAATGGAGTGAGGATGCATGGACAAGGCACAAAAGTTGCTTGACAGGAACCTCAAGAAGTGCGTCCCAATGAATGCTATGATTTTAGGTTATGCGTAGAAGGATTCACTGCAAAGACTTCAGAAAATTTCAAGAACATAAATGACCAATGTAAATCGATGCTAAAATGCAAAAGATGAAGAGTATGCACAAACTGGAATATATTTTAAAAGCTATGAAATTCTTCTGAATACCCCGAGAGGAGGAAAACAACGTCATACCATAAAACCAATGTTTGTGGGGTTTGTGAATATATTTATGGATTGTTTTATTTAGGAAATAAATTCTCATCGAACAACCAAGCACTCATTTTCTAAATAGAATTAAAGATTTAGAAACAATGGAACCTAGATTAATGTTGGCTGAAATGAAGCCCTAGTGTCAAGACCAATTTCGTATGGTAGCAACAATCCACTTCCTCCAAATCCTTACCCAATTCTTCAATATTTTCTCAATCCCTTTTTTCTTACATGATCAACATACAACAATTATTCTACCGAAATTTTCTTGTAGGTCAAGTTCTCTTTTCTTCGAAAACAAAATTAATTCCTAAACCTTCTTCCAAAATGAGCACACCATTCGAACAAAGAAAAAGTTTTTCCAAAATAAAAATCTAGGAAAGAAATAAGCTTTCAAATGCAAAAATCAACCAAATTGACAAGTTTCCAATTATAATAATTATAGTAATATTTATCTTTATTTATTTTAAATTATTAAAACATTTAATCCCATCATTTAATTTACTTTCTAATTATCAATAATCAAAGTCCACATAATACTTTTCTCAAACATAATTTATTTAATTATTATTTTTATTCAAAATCAATTTAAATTACCTTATAATCAATTCAATTTAATTAAATTGATTAAACAAGGTAATTCATAATATATAATTTACCACATAATTTAAAAATTAAATTAAATAGCATAATATTGAACAACGATAGGGCATCACCAAACATCCAAACAAACTTACTCAAATGTCAAGAAATGCCAAGTATGGAGGGGCACTACATCCTCCCCCCCTAAGCTTCGACTTACTCTCAGAAATCGCAATGTAAAACAAAACATACACAATTATAAGAACATTATCACAAACAACCACATGGCATCACACTTTAATCAAATAATGGTAGACACCAAGAGAGACAACTAATAAAGGATACGAACCAGACATACATGGTAACAAGATGGGTAGTCATCCTCATCGAGGATGATGGAAAGGGTTGGGGACATTTTTTCAACTCCTTTTTCCACATCATTTCCATTAGGATTTTAAGGCACACTCAGACCTGACAGTGCAGGTGAAGTTGATGCTCGGTACCTACAACCTGCATCAAGCACACTCTCGAGAAACATGTATATATATATCAAACAACAACCACACTGTGAGAGGAAATCGAAGCGTAGCAAGGCACTCACGAATGAGTGATGCTACACTGTCCCTCTCACCAAGACCTCAAATAATAACCACATCATCGAGTAACAATAATTACATCATAAGCAACATCATATAACAATCACCAAACAAATGCACAACAAGCATAGTCATAAGTCCACATGATAAATATAACCAATTTAATCCAAATACACAACTAACTCCATATAAACATCATTTAATAGCATCATAATCATCAAAGTCAGATAAAATATCATCCAAACCAATCCAAAATGGTGAAACAAGCATCAACAAGATCTCAAAGTACATAACATATCATAATAAGTATTAGTGCAGAGAAAGCAACAAAATAGCAAACAACGTTATTTACAAAGCAGTTCAACATGAAAGTGATTAGGAATCACTATCACTGCCTGTGATAGGTTCCTCCTAATCACTAAACTTAGAGGGAATGATCCTATAGACGGGGGTTGGAATGTGAACTTTCTTAGTAGTTATCAGTCCGCTCTTAATAATCACAAGATTTCCCAGGCTGGTTTTGTTCCTCCTCTTATAAGTAATCCAAATTTTCCTTTCCCTTGCCACCCGCGATCTACCCACTAGACCAAGGTCTAAGCAGGCAGGAAGCTCCTCGAGCATGGGACATAACTATTCCAGATTCAGACCTCTACCTTCCGGGTTAGTCTGGGGACCCTGTTGTTCCTCACATGTAGACTCGTGGGAACTTTGAGACCAAGTGCCCTGGTGGTTAGCCCTACGACCACCACCACATCCCCTAACTCAACCTTGACCTCGACCCCTAGGAATCCTACACTCACCACCAAGGGAAATAGGGTCACAATGATTAAGCGAGGGTGATAGAAAGAAAACAACACAAGTTCAAGAGTCAAAATATGCAATAAATTTTATGCTTTTTTCATAAAAATAAAACACCACTTATCACTTCATAAGCACAAAATTCCAGATTTAACCCACAATTCTTCAAATCATTGGGAAACATATCACAAGGCTACACAAGGGTCCATAATGCATCCCCGATAGGAAGAATATTGGTGCATTGCACACTACATCAAGGGTCCTATCCTTTCCACCGATTTTTTGCACCATTGGATCAACACCACCTAAGGAAAAACTTGGGTTGCTAAGTGAGGATGACACAAAAAGGAAAGACATAACTTCAAGAGTATGAGCAACTAGGTCACATAGTGGGCTCATATGTATCTAGAGTGCCCAGTGTATGAACCTAGGATTTGATACCAAGCTGTAACACCTCGCCACATAAACCCCAAAGGACAACACAATATCTAACATTTATAGCACAATTTTGTTTTTGTAAAACTAATATGATATGTAAAATAATGTACAAACACTTATAATGAAACTATATACACACATCATCAAGCAAGTCCTCTAAGGTAACATGACTAGATTACTTGCAAACCTTTCTAACATGATCCAATCATCATAACGATGATAAACTACTCACAAGAATACATATTTACAACCATGATATAGAATAAGTATACAATGTACATACCTCCATTACATTACATAAATGATAAACATCCATATGAGAACACATGATAATAATATGAATATATACATCACATTTATTATAAGAGTTTACATCATTACAAATATTACAATGGTACAACAATGATTTCCAACATAATCGGGAATGATACATCAATTACATAGAGTAATACAATTGAAATGAGCATAATGCATAGTACCAATACTATCTCCAAATCTGGTGAAGTTCTAGAATCATTGCAACGGTACCACTCCGCACATCTTGAACTCTAACTGGGAACCCAATGGAGTGCATAGCATGTTCCACATGACCATGTGGACCCTAAGGTCCACTCCCCGTGCTAGGATATGACAAGAAGGACCCATGATGTAAAAATAGTCAAGCAAAAAAGGCTAACAAGACTCCACAAAAAAATGCAACAATAATCATAAAGGATAATCGCTTTCAGAGGTACATAAAAAACAAGGGGAAAAAAAACAAGGCAAGCAAGGTTGCTAAAGGGAAGAGTGTCATTGCATAGCTCGATATGGGTTACCCAATACAGATCTTCATAGGTTACCGACTCCCATCCTGGGTTACCCTGGCAACCTCAACCGATCCTTGGTCCCCATTCTAACTCATGCGGAATCAACATACCTTTCATGAATAATGCAAGGGAATCTACCAAAACTACAAACTCACAAGGGTACTTCTGACCCAAACTTAAATGGAGAAGATCAAATTAAACAACTATCCAAGATTCCTTTAACATTTCATCAAAATCACTTATCTACTTAACATAATCCATCAATTTCTCTGGCCATTCACAAGGCTTTCAGTCATCAGTTTCATAAAATCAGTATTCTGCACCATTCTCAGATTCAAATGCAACTTAACTAGCATCACATAACTGTATCAAAACAATAACACCATTAGAAACTAAGAACCAATCACATCTTTCACTATTCACCAAGTTATCTTATGTTTGACAAGGCAAAGAGGCAACATATCATCCATTCTACATTCCAAGCTCTACCAAACCTTCAAAAAAATTTTAACATCTTGTTTTGACTGAATCAAAAGAAAAACCAGATTAGGTAACCCCAAATCAATCCACCAAATCAACTTGTATACCGATACCTTGATTCCACCATGCTAGGAAGCACCAAACCATAAAAAATCTATAAATATTCCTTCCTAAACTTCTCAAAACCTTGATACACCTCAAACAACATCATTAAAGAAAAAATGAATCAAATTCCAACACTCAAATCACTGTTTTAACAAATTTCCACTTTCTAGGCATTCAAGGCACTATTTGCCTATTAGGTCTCCATACTCTAAATCAGGTGTTTCTCCCAAACCGTATTGAATCATTCCAAACTATTGGCACATTCAGCAACCCATTTTGATCTAATTTAACATATCAAAAGTTTGAACTTGGTTTTTTTGAAAAGTTTCTAAGAACAATTGACTGTCCGCTAGATAAGTGCCTCAAATTAGGCCAAATTTCCAAAGAGACCACCAAAGGATCAACTTATTAACAACTCAAACCCATGGGAAGTAGTAGAAAAGGTCTCAAAACTTACAAATCACCAAATTTTAGAGGGTAAAAGGCTCATTATTACACTAAACAATAAAACCCTTGAATTTAGGCTTACCAATGATCAAGAATGTGAGGGTTTATTGAAAGTTACCCTTCCAAACCTATTTTTACTTATCCACTACTTCAAACATGTGGGAATGTGTCTAAAAACACTCAAGGAATTATTCTCCAACCTTCTTGCATGCCTTTACATCATTTAGCACCTTGGAGCCATTCATTTATATAAGGAAATCACTGTTTTTTTGTCAGGACAACAACTTTGACATTGTAATCTCACCCTCCCCTGAAAAAATCAACAAAAAAACAACCTAAAGAATCCTACACAAACCTACTCCACCAAAGTAAAAATACCTAATCGGTGGAGTAGTCATTTAAAATCTGATTAAACTCTCAAAACCTTATATAAGGTTGCAGACTGAGTTCAAGAAATTATACTTAAACAAGAAATATACTTAATAGATTCCTCAAAAAATGGATGGAAATGAAAACTAATTCCTTATGCAACGTAAAAAAATGAGATTCAAGACCCCAAACTACTGTACAATCTTTGTGACTAGAGAAATAATGGGAAGAAACATTGAAATTAGATAAACAGGGTACTTTTATTGATATGAACTCTTTAAGAATACAAAGATATGCCTTCTCTCACCCTTACAATGCTTGATATATCCTTTTCAAAAGTTAAGGAAATTTCCTTTTCAGTTCCAACGACCTTTCCTTTCCTTTTCCCACAAAATTTTCTTCAAATTCCTAATTTTTTGCCTTTTTGCATAATTGGCAACTTTTAGCAATTTTACAAATTTTTACTTTTTCCATCTTTTGACCTCCTAAAGACCTCTTAAAAACTTTAAATACATTGAATATGACCACCCAATACCTTTTACAATGCTTTACAATTAAAAATTGAAGTTTTCCAAATTTTTGCCTTTTAAATGTATTTTGAGGACAAGGTGCTCTTGCACCAATGAAGACAAGGCAGTTGATCTTTCCATTCCAGGCCTTCCTATCTCATATCAAGCCTAAAAAAGTGCTTGATCCATGAGTGAGGCATCCATTATCTTTTATTAATGTGAGATACTACCCAACCCCCTTAATTAATTATTAGTTCTTTCACTGGATTAAGAAACTCTCATGAGTTACCCTGGACCTACCACTATGGGTGTCAGACCCTCACTGAGAGCCACTCCCCTACTAGAAATAAAAGACTCAAAATTTCACTAAATGGGTAAGCCAACCTGCACAACATAAAAGGTCACATGAATTATCACATAAAGTGAGGCATACACCAACTCGCACAAAGTCTCCATAGATAACAATTCCACAGTGCAAGGCTTGAACCCACATAAGCATAAGTCAAGTATAGAATCAAGTGTTCACAAAGAACCAACATGAAAATTCCATCATAAAGAAAACTCTTTCCCCAACCTTTGAAAGACTAACAAATTACGACACACTGGTTCCCCAATTGAAGTGGCAATAATAACATGATCTCAAAGATTAAAATCAACCTCCAAATCAAAAGCTTCTCAACATCAAACAACTGCGAAAACAATAGTAAAATCAACCAACAGGGCATCGAAGGGAGACCTCAATTTTATCCTCACATGACACCCAACCACTAATTACCTAACAAAATTACAATAGACAAGCAATCATGAATCAACTTCATATATAAACATCACTTCCACTTTTATAATGCTCTTTTTTTCTTTTCATACTCAAGGCACACACATTGTCATATTATAAGCATGAAGACAAGAAATATTTAAACTATCATTTAACTCCGTAACCTAATCACTTTATCCAAGCACTCAAACAATCGTACATATCCTTAAGACCAATTCCAAATCTTAACACATAATCTTTCATAGAATTCCAATTTAGATATCCAAAATACCACTCTACTTTATAGACCCTTTTGTTGAGCTTATAGAGTAGGAAATGAATCAATTGTTAATTGTAATCTAATAATTTATTTAAATTCACTCAACTTAACAAATGATACCATAAGGTAATATCTTTTCAACAATATGAGCTAACTAATTTTATCTACGATGAATAATTGACATAAATAACTTAACTAATTATAAATATATCAATTTCACTATTGAACTCCTTTACTTATTTATCTAATAAAAAATAAAAAATTACTAAGACAAGAATATTCTTTTACTAAAATCATAATACATGTTCATGTTTAATTTACAGGATATAATTTTCAATATAGTATGATAATTGATAATGAGATATATATAACATTTATTTACATATATATACATACATATATAAACATATATATATATATATATATATATATATATATGTATATATATATATAGATATCGAACACCAACTTAAACATACATTATAGAATCCTTAACCTTAATACTGATAGTGATCAAACCACAAATCCACAGGGGTTGACAACATCATAATTATTAGAAAAGAGCCCAAATCCACTTATGTACAAAAGAGTACCAAATCATGACCACCACTATCACAAGTTAATAAAATTCCATTTGTCTAAATTTTACAAGTAAAAGATAGCTTGAAAATGAAAATACTCTTAATGATATTATTAAAGGATCATCTCCCCTCCTCTACTTTGTTACTAAAACATAAATTTAAAGTATTAAAATGATATTCATGCATGAACTTTCGTTTAGAGAGAGATAACTATTTCATTTCAATTTGAGACAAAATTGGGTGATAATGAGAGGGGTAATCAAGCTTAGACAAGGCACATTGATAGTTTAAGAGAATTCCTCAAGGAATGAGTTTGATAGGTGAAAAACCAAATCCAAGCCTTTCCTTATGGCTGCATAG
Organism: Sequoiadendron giganteum; assembly: GCA_007115665.2. Lineage (NCBI taxonomy): Eukaryota > Viridiplantae > Streptophyta > Pinopsida > Cupressales > Cupressaceae > Sequoiadendron > Sequoiadendron giganteum. Next base: position 668,836,757 of record CM021100.1, read on the forward strand.
ATGAAGAAGCCAGACAATCACGCCAGAAGCAAAGAGAAAGAGAGGGTAGAATTAAAGAACAGGAGGGCAACGATGTAATTGTCATTACATAAAAATTAAAAATAAACAATAAAGGAGAGGGTGCTCAAACGATGTATTGATAGTGTTGCAAACAATTATGGCTAAGATCGATTCTAAAGAGACTGTTTAAGAGTGAGAGAACACTTAAAACCAATTCCTTGGTAGCCAGAAAATGAGTTGTTAACATGTTACTCTCCTTAAAACTAATTAACTAACATAATCAATTATCTGTGGAGTCAAAGATCTTCTTTTCTTCTATAGTTGTATTCATAACCATGCATACATATGCATATATATAAACATATATACATACATACATATATATATATATATATAATTACTAAATCAAATACCACCCCTAACAAATCCATCGAATTACATATATTCGAAGTATCAAGAAAATGCATATAATCGAATCTCTAAACACATAGTATAACCATTGATTACCCAATGTACAACATATAAATCAAATATGTCTATGAATCTAATTTCAAGCACATTATCCAATATACAATGCATAAAGATTGAATCTCCCAACTTGAAATCTAGTTATTAAGAGGGTGCAACAACTACCATACACAACACATGTTATACACAACAAACTAACACATAGCATGACTTGTATGCAAGAGAATAGGGATTAGTGAAGGGAACGCACCATGGAAGACCACACTAAGGTAATCAACATAGAAAAGAGAGAGAAATGACCAAGTAAAGAAGCCGTACAGTTGAGGTTAATGAAGGGAAACCCCAACACCACAAATAGGCTGCATTAGTGAAGGCAAGGTATGTGCAAATCAAGAATATAGGCTATCATGGCCTCTTCATGACAAGAGCAGGTAGAATTTAGATTTGTTTTGATGGCTTAAGGATAAGCATTAAGCTTGCAACATATTGACAAAGTTACAAGAAAATTCCAAAGCATGGTCAAATGGAGTGAGGATGCATGGAAAAGGTGCAAAAGCTGCTTGATAGGAACCTCAAGAAGTGTGTCCCAAGGAATGCTATGACTATAGGCTATGCGTAGAAGGATTCACTGCAAAGACTTCAAAAAATTTCAAGAACATAAACGACCAATGTAAATCGATGCTAAAATGAAAAAGATGAAGATTATGCACAAATTGGAATATATTTTAAAAGCTGCAAAATTATTTTGAATACCCCAATAGGAGGAAAAGAATGTCATACCAGAAAAACAATATTTTTGGGGTTTGTGAATATATTTATGGATTGTTTTATTCAGGAAATAAATTCTCATCGAACAACAAAGCACTCATTTTTCATTGGGGATCAACCCATGCCCCCAACCTCTATTGTGACATGCTACCACCAACACCTTGGAATGCTTTGAAATTAAAATAATTGGGTTTCCTACCCAACACAAACTCTGCATATAATTTTCACAAAAAATAGAGTGGAACCTCACAATTAGCATGTGGTGGATGATCAAATACCATTCATGACCTATCCCAAAAATTGGCTATCATTTGTTGATGTCTACACCACATAATAGATATTCCTTTTTGTTTAAGGGAATCGGTTGATTGCTGACAGGGTCGATAAAATAGTAAGCTAAATGGGCTTTTGTGATTTTAAGGTCAAGGATCTCCCTATAGGAGATACCATTAGAATATTACTATCAAATCTCCTCTCTCCATACTCGATGACTATCTAAGTCCACATTAATGGACTTGACAACATCTACAATGTTGTAATGACCTGCCACGTAACCCTAGAGGAAGTTGCAACAACTACGGAAGCATACAATTTTTTTTTTAAAGTGCAATAACAACATGAAATATGCACTAAAATATCACAAGCATCCTCTAAGGTATGCGACTAGGGTTATATGTGATTCCCATAACATAACATAAACTCATTCATAGAAAATAATTAGTTACTAAACATGAATTAAAGTATGTACATTCAACATATTAAATATCCCATAAGATAGAAATACATAAGGATCCAAGATTACATTAATTTCAAATAATGTTTACAATACTCATTCCCAAAATGAGGAAGATCATACATAAGTGATACAAATTACATGAGTCCTCCTCGATCACAATTGAGAAGTAATATAAATACAAGTGTCAATCAGATACAATATATTAAATAAAAGGAACATATTAATAGGTATCTACGAGCTCTCCAATTGGAAGATCTTGCCATCATGAACATAAGAGGGAACCTAATAGAATAAGGTGCACGTTCCACCCAACCAAGTGGTACCCGAAGGCCCACCCCCTGTGCTAGGAGATAATAACAAGGATTCCTAGACAAGACCAACTACCTCTAGACATAGGCTAACACAAGATTGAACAATAAAAAACAATTACAACACTAACAGATTGGGTACAATGCTTCCAGGGTTAAATAAATAGATACACTAGTGAACCGAAAATACTGCTGACATAGGAGGAGTGTCACCACAAAGTTGCATGGGTTACCCCGGTAGATCTTCCCAGACCTCAACCCCCATCGAGAGTCACTCTCCTACTGACAACACATGGAAAAAATCCACAACCCAAAGGTAACTAGTGCCCACACTCGGATAATAACACCTAGTCCAAGGATACAAGACATCACATCCCCATTCGTGGTAACCGGGTGATTAACTGAACAACGACAATATGCACTACCCAAGGGAAACCCAAAAGGCTTGACAATAAAATACAACAACCCCCAACTAAATTCCCACATTTGAAAGTCTTACCAAAGCTTCTAAATAAATTCCCCAAAATGAGAACAAAATAAATTACATACAAAGGGCAATAAAATAGGAAATAAAACTACTCTTCGGATTTCCTAAATCCAACTTCCCCTTTAGTGATTTACAGTAAATTTATTGCCCAAATAAATTAATTAAATAAAAACCCTTTACAAATAGAGGAGAAAAATCTAATTTATCTGTGACTTCAATTCCTCGATTACTTTTAATAGAATACTGATTTCTTTGCAAGAAATATAATAATACACATCTCCAAATCATATAACTTAAATTAATTTTCATTTTCAAACAATAAGAAAAATCAAATCTACTTATTTAAATCATTTTACCATTTTCCATTATACAGAAATCAAATTTCCTCTTTAAAATTATTTCCTTTAAATTATCTAATCATGCATTTAATGCATGCACCCATTTTAAAAAATCAATTAAATAAATATATATATATATATTTAATTATTTATACAAAAATATATTATATACATATAAATATATATACATAAATATTTATATATTTAATTATTTAACCAAAAATACAATAATCCAAAACCATGATAAATAAATATTTAATATATATATATATATAAACCACACACACACAAACATATATATATAAACCACACACATATATATTAAAAATTTAAGACTTAAACAAACCCGAGTTCTCATTAAAAACTATCGGCGATGGCTAAAAGTTTAAAGCATAAATGGCAACAGTTGTTACAGCTGAGCCCACCATAGGTGTGGCTAGGGAGGTAACGATGGGCTGTCCCCACTATCCGCCTTCCTATGGACAATGATAGTGGGGGTAACCCTTGTGCCCCCTCCCAACACCCCTCTACACTGTAACATATAATCACAAAACCTACGAATTCTATAAGGAATTTCACTATACAGTATCATCACAAAACCTGTGAATCTTAATACCATTCGTCGTACGGGAAACTTAATCCGAGTTTTCAAAGTTTCCCGAGTTTTCAAAGAAATATGCGGAAGTTACAAAGATTGCATAAACTATTACACACACACACACACACACATATATAAATATATATGCATGTATGTATATATATAAATTTATCCTGCAAATACCCCAGTCGGGTAAATAATTTTCAAAAAGTATTCTATAGAGGATTACACAATTTCAAAAAAGGATTTTTTCCAAAATTTCTTCAGACAAACAAATTTAGTTGGAAGCAATCATTTTCTACAAAAAAACAAATCCAATAGTAAATTGGAGCAATATTTCTCTACAGTTAACGTTTACCCCAAATTTCCTGAGAGGATTTCTACCAAGAATTTCTACAGAGGATTTTAATTCTTTCCCAACCAAGATTTCTTTAGACCCCTAATGTTTTCTTCTGGGTTCTTCATTGATTACAACAATCCCAATTTTAAAACTTGAAATAGATTCAATAGAAGATTTCATTTTTACAGAAGATTTCACACACGAGATTTTCAATTTTAACAAAAACTCAAAAGATTTATAATTTGTACAGACAATATTTTTTTCCAGATAGTAATCTAAATCTAAGAAAATTTTTCCAAAACAAAATTATCTAGAATAATAGAGGAACCTAAATTCCAATGCTTGAGAGGATGTGACCCGATGTAGAGCCTTTTAATTAGAACCAAGCTTTTTCCAGATCAACCAAAGCTTCCTCCAGAAACAAACAAAATTCCAGAACACAAAGAACTTTCCCGAGACTGTATTTTTCCCAAAATTTCAACAACTGCATGCAATAACAAAACTTAATTTTTAAACAACCTTTCCCCCACAAAATATCCTCTCTCCTTATTTCGTGAAGAAGCTTCTCACCTCTTCCCGTTACAACCATTAATTTATCTGTGAATATATTTTTCCCAACAATCATCATTAATATTTTCAAACACATGTTGAAAATAAAATATCTTTCAAAATCAATTTGCACCAAATCCTCAAGATATTTCTAAAAATTAAAATATTTTAATAATTTCAAAAATACATAGCATTTCTAATTTAAACTTAATTTAATTATTTAATGAAACAAATTTAATCCTAAGATTAAATTATTTTACCAAATAGATTAAATTAAATTACAATCTTCTAACATAATAAACAAGATTAATTAAATAATCAACTAAAATATTCAAAGCATTTATTTCCCTTTTACAAACTTTGCAACATAAATAATATCAAGGCAAAAGTGAATAACGTAATAACAAAACATAACCACCCTAAACCGATGACACACTATGACTAGTGTAGTGGCTTGAAACAAGAAACCTAGCTACTATCTCCCAATCAACATTACTGTTGGGCAATGGACACACTCAAACCTATGAAACCAGGTGGAGTCGATTTCCCATACCTACAAACTGACAAACAAAGCATATATTGAACATGCATATATATCATAATAAAATACACTGTGAAGAGAGAATCGCAGGGCACTCGCAAGCGAGTGATGCAATTCCATTCCCTTCACCAATACAATGTCACAACAATTGATGATTGTAACATCAATAATCTTCTCATGAGCATATAAAAATATTAATTCAAATAAGCACTATGCTAATCAAAATCATGTCATAGTAATAACATGAGAATAAGGTACCATCACATCATAACATAAAACCCACATCGCTCTAATGTTAGCGATCAAATAATAGCAAAGCATCATAGTCTATAATAGTCAAGGTGCTAACAAAAACCATAAGCATAATAGAGTAGAAAACCATCTAAACATAAGAGCAAAACAGAGGTGTGTTACAAATGTTTTGCATCGAAGTTGAAAAAGGTATTAGGTAGGGTGGAATGAATGCTTCATTCTGAATTGTGTTAATTTTTTCTTCTACGAATCTAATGTTGTGTAAGATCCGCACTCACAAGTGAGCCTCATTGAATCCTGGGGGTTGTGGTGGGGGGTTTTGTGGTGGAGGTGGAGGGTATTGAGGTGAAGGGGGTGTTGGTGGTGGATTAAGAATATCCTCAATATCAAAGTTATCCATGATATAATTTAGTGATTGCATATATATAAATATACAAACAAGTACAAAATTAACTTTCAAGAATCTATATATAAATTATAAATAAACATATTAAAAACTAGATATTATACATGTTGAAAATTTACAATAAATATTTAAATTTAACATACATGACTATTTAAAAGAAAAATTAGAAGACATACACATACATACATCATTCAACTTGAACATACATACAAATTTCAAAATTTAAGATCTAGAACTATGTAATTTTAATACATGTACATACTAAAAAATAAACTTAAAACATACACAAAAAGGTAAATTTCTAAGTAAATTTAATCCCCTTAAGCCATTTTCTTAAATCCCCTTAATCCATGATATAAATGACCTAATGATACAAATGAAAAAATGTGTAAGGCTCATTCATGTCTATGGCATGTAAAATTTTGTGGCTTCATGTACTTTAAAGTGTTTATAAGGAATAGGGAAGTTTCCCCTTAAATCCTATTTTCTTAAATCCCCTTAATCCACATTTCATCTTTCCTAGGTCTTTAAACCATGCTAATGGAATGATTTTGTCCTAAGTTGACCAAGTTTAATATATAGATCTTTAATAAGTTCATAAAAACTTCAAGCATCTAACATTATACAAATTGATCAAATGTGAATGATCAATTTGACTATTATTAGTGGCTTAAGAGGATCAATGAGTAGATTTCAAGTTGTACCATCTACATCATCTTAGGATGGGTCTTAAGCAATTTTCTTAAATCCCCTTAATCAATGTTATCTTGAACCCAGGTCCATAAACCATGCTAATAGAATGATTTTATTCTAAGCCATTTTCTTAAATCCTCTTAATCCATGGTATGAAGAGGCTACATTTATATGGATTCATGCATAAGGGGAAAATAAGTATATGGATCCACATGCACATAAGGGGAAAATGTCAAAGTTATTATTATTTATACACTCCATCATCAATGTTAGTGTAAAATCGAACACTCATCAACCATCTTCACAATGCTCATATTGGATGATAAAATTATGACTATATAAAACTATGCTTGTGGTTATGATGATAATGAAATTTATTTTGTGGTTTTAGATGGAGAATGGTTTCATATAAAATATTTATTTGAAATCTCACTCAAACCAATTGATGAAATAAAAGTTACTATACATACTTGTTGTGTATTGTGAATAATGTGGACTATGTGGGTGTAGCCCTCTTATGTGACCTAAGTGTGTAAAGAGAAAATGTGGTATGAGATCATGATATGGTTTTTCTGATCATCCCTTGAAAATGAGATGTGGTTCAAGTCTACCTTTGAAAAACAAATAATTGTTAATGTGATGTGAAATATAGTTTTGTAGCCATATTTTGATGAACTATTGTTCTAGGTTAATTATCGTTTACTTTCAATCCCCTACAAATAATTAATTAATAGTACACTTTTCATTAAATTACATATCCTATTTTTTAAAATGTAAATTTAGGAGGTAATTAATAACACCTGTGTGGGGATTTTTTGGTCCATGTAGACTTGTGGACCTTTGGCCTTTGATGTTTTTTGGATTTTGGGATAAATAATATTAGCCATTTAGAGGGACTTACTGGGATATGCTTATGTACCCTAGTCTAATTCAATGCCTATTTTATAATCCTTAAGAGAGATGTGATATTTAAGTCCCATGAAGGAGGTGATCGATTCATCATTATGTAAGATGTTGAATGGTGTGTTATTTTGTTAATCCATAGTGATGGAAAAAGGAGGTGAACGGTTAAGTTTCATGATGGTGTTGATGAAAGGATTGGTATAGGATCGACATAATAGTTGGTGGTGAGGCCGGTATGTCAATTAGAGGATTGATAGTAGTAATTTTCTTGGTAGAATGATGAGATGAATTTATTTTTATGTGGGGAGAAGTTACCCTAGTGCTCATGTGAGTAGCATCCTTATTATTCTTATTTAGAGATTTATATCCAATACCTTAGAATCCTTGGTTTGCATAAATATGGATGTGTTCAAGGATTCCTTATTCATGAATGCCCAATCCTTTTCCTTGATATTTCATGATTTGACACATTTAATTTTCAATGGGATATTTTTACTTTGAAAGAAATATGCAAATGCATCATTAGATGGCTAGGCAATATTAGGCTTTTCAAAGTATCTATTCACTAATAAAATACCATTACGTAAAGGTTTTTGGGTAAAATGGGTGGAGTTTTGGATCTTGGATGGGGTTGGTGGGTGATTGAGAGGATTTTTATCCTTGGATTTGATTAATGGGATCAACATGATAATTTTGACCTTGAGTTGGTTGTGGAAAAGTTTGATCATACATTGAATAGGGATCTTGATGTTAATTTTATGATGTGGGTGCATTTGCTTTAAGCTTAACACGGCCTTTAATATTGATATTTTGTATGTATATATTAAAATTAAAGTGTCAATAATTGGGATGTTATTACATTTATGAGGTTTATGGATCTTGGATTTATGGAAAGAATGAAAGGGGTGGATGAAGTTCATTTAGCCTTTTGTGTATATTGATTTGCAAAATTATCCATGATAGGATTTTTGGATGATCTTGGAATTCTCATGCTTGTTTTGGTGTGGCATAACTCCCTAGATTTATGTTTTGATTCATTTCTAGCAGTCTTAGAATAAAATCCTTCATGGCTATGTTAAGTTGATTGGATTGATTAATATGATTGGTTTGATTGGATTGGTTGATTTGATCAAATTTTAGCTTTGAAGGTTTGTTCAAGATGGATGATTTTTGTGATGAAGCAGGAATGAGATCATGGAGGGAGGATGTTGGTGAAGTTGTTAGAGTCTAACCTTTTATACCTATCAATTGTGTTTACTTGAGAGTTTTTTAAACCTTTCCTAAAGGAGGTTCAAGGATTACACCAATAGAAAACTATATGTATGTTAATATGTTAGAGAGTAGGTGTTTGTGCTTGAGTACATATGGATTCCATGTGCTACAAATACTAGTTGTATGTGGCTAGATTAAACAATTAGTAATAAGTGCTAAATAATGGAATACAATCGACTTAGACAAACCTAGATTTTTTCTTAAAGGAATTAAGCATTATCTAATTTTGAAATATTTGCATACATATTTAAAGCATAAAGAAATGAAGAATAAAGCAATGCAAATTAGGGTAAATTTTTAAGTTTTTAGGGTTTAATGTTTGCAAGAAATTTATAAAATAAAATCCTAATTTAAATAAGATTTAGAAAAAAACCTAAATATATCTAACAAAATACCAAAAAAATGGAAAAAATATAAAAAAACCAACCTGAGGGCATTTGGTGGCGACATATTATTGTTTACTCTCGAGATCCAATTCTTTGTCGTCGTGAGCTCTGGTGAAAATGAGCTCATGTAATACCCCTCCGTTTTGCTCTTTTGATCGAATAGTGTTCTCCTTTTTGTGGTGTTTTCTGTTAGTACTTTGACTTTGGTACTTGGTTACTAGTTGATCGATAACTGTAATGTGATGTTATGATGTATTTTGATGTGATGGTATTTTATTCTGATGTTATCATTATGGCATGTTTTGGATTAGCTTAGTGGATATTTGAATTAATGATGCTTTATGCTCCAATTAAATTATTGATGTTAGATGCACCAGCTAGTAACATTGTATTGGTGATGGGGATGGTATTGTACCACTTGCTTGCGAGTGCCCTGCGATACCGTGATTTCCTCTTCACGGTGTGTTTTAATTATGATATATATATGCATGTGGATATACTCTTTGTTTGTAAGTTGATAGGTACAAGACATTGACTCCACCTGGTTTCACAAGTTTTAGTGTGTCCATTGCCCAATGGTATTCGATTGGGAGATAGTAGCTAGGTTTTCCATGCCAAGTCATCACCCTGGTCATAGTGTGTCATTGGGTTTTAGTTAGGTTAAGTTGCTTTAATAGTGTTCATTCACTTTGATTATTTAATTGCATGTTATAAAGGTGAATAAATGGCTTATGTAGTTAAGTTGTTGATTAAATTAATCTAGTTATAATGTTTGAAATGTTATTTAATTTAATTAATAAAATAATTTAATCTTGGATTAGATTTATTTTATTGATTAATTAAATGAATTGTGTTCAATAGAATTAAGTTATTCAATTTGAAATTAATAGATATTTTGTGTGAAATTGGAAAATTGAAAAGATTAAGTTGGAAAATTTGAAAAAGGTTTTAAATTTCATTTTTGAAAATTTGAAAATGCAAATTGAAAATTGGAGATATTTTCTGTTTTCTATTTTTGAAAATTTAGGAGGGTGGTTGATGAGATATTTTTCATTTTTTTCTTCTTATTATTTGGATTTTCATGAGTTTTTGGGAGAGGATGAAAAATTGAAACTAAGGAAGGGAAGGAAGAAAATAATTGTTGTTTTGTGAGTTTGGAATTGGATTTCTTGAAGGAGCTGGAATCAGAAGAAGAATTCAAAGCACCAATGACAACCTCTCAAGCTTTTGGATCCAAGTTTGTCTAATTGTTAAACTGATTTCTTTTTTTTTGAAAAAGATTCATAGATTAATATGCTGGTTGAGGAAATTTTTTATATATTTAAACTTTGTTAAATTGGAAGAGAAACCCATGTGAAAAGTTGTTTGAAACTCAAACAAAACCTCTGTTTGAAAATGAATTTCTTCAAGGAAAAATTGTGTTCTTGGCTGCAAATTATCTTTTTGAAAATTACTTGCTCAATTAGTTTTGTAAATTTCTTGTGAGATATTTAAATATATACATATATATATGTATATATAGAGAGATATAAATACACACACACACACACACACACACACACACACACATATATATATATATTTATTGAGCTTTTGCTGTAAAAAAAAATTAAGATTAGAAAAACCCTTGGTTTAAGAAAAAAGATTTTCGGATTTTTAAAAAAATCTGCAGGGTTTCATTTAAAAAAAAAATGTTTTTAAAAAAATAAATAAAAAGAAAAAATAATTTATTGGTACGGGGTTCACCTGTATATCATGGGAGGCGTTGTGGGAGCCATGCTGATGCCTGCGTGGCAGTAGCACCACCATTTATATGAATGGTGGGCCATTTGTCACTAAACTATGCACCACCATCCATGGTGGTGGAGTTATCTGTCACCACCATGAGGGTCAATTTGGGTTAAAATTTGCCACCCCTGACCCTAACATAAACGCGACGGGAGAAAACCGGCCTAGAAACATGTTTGGAATTTTGTTTATTTCTTTTTTTATAAAAAAAATACATAATATATTTTAATATTTTAATAATATTAAAAATATTAATATATAGTTAATAAAATATATATTAATATTTAATATTATATTATATATAATATTAAATATTAACATATATAAGTATTATATATATATATATATATATATATATATATATCATATGAGGATATATATATATTATGTATATATATTTTTTAAATATATACATATATTAAAATATTGATTTAATTGATGGCATGATTTAAATATAATTGAGGAAATTAAAATATTGTGTTCTTAGTCAAATTATTGTTTTTTATTTTAAATAATATATTTTATGGAACGGTTTATTTGGTTTTTTTAAAATAATATATCTATTAAGATGAGTTAATTGTTTTAAATTGATTAAGTTAAAAAGAAGAAGCAGTTATTTATTTTAAAATGATACGTTTTAATCGAAGAAGTAAATGTTTATTTTATTATTATTTAAGAGCAATTAGGGAATTAAATATCTGTTTTATATCTGGTTAAATTTCATCCTTTGTCTGAAAGAGACATAATTTAATTAGTTTTATTGAGACAATAAACTATTGAATTTTATTAAAGGAAGTGGATTTAGTAAATCCAAAGTATATTTAATTCCTGTTTAATTGCTCTTTGAAATGTAAGTTTCTTTTGTTTCGCTTTGGGGGAATTGTTTAGAAGCGTTGATAAGTCTTCCAGATGGGGTTTTTAATTATGTGGGTTGTCGTATTATGTTTGTTAACCTGTTTTGAATCCCTTGGGTAGTGCATGGTACGTTATTAGTTAATTACCCGGTTTCCACGAACGGGGATGTTTTGTGCCTCCTTTGGAAGGAGTGGATTATGTGAACTGTTGCCTCCAATGTTTGGAGTGAGTTGCACTTATGTTGTACCTGTGATTGGTTGTGTCAGTTTGGTTCAGTTGTGCTCTAGCCTGTGTCTAGAGGTAGTTGGTCTTGGCTAGGAATCCTTGTTACTATCTCCTAGCACGGGGGTGGGCCTTCGGGTACCGCTTGGTTGGGTGGAACGTGCACCTTACTCTGTTGGGTTTTCTTCTTGTTAAGTAAAAGAATGTTATGGTTTCAATTCATGTTTTTTGTTTGGGTCTTAAAGTAAACTCAGTCTCCTAACCTTAGGGGTTGTTTGCAATGGCTAGTGAACTTGCATGTTAATTTTACCTAAACAAAAAAGAAATTAGTTTGTTTGAGTAGTTAATTGTAGCTCCTCTAGGGTTGCATGGAGGGGCATTACAGCTCATAGGGATTTTTTTTAAAAATAATGCCTTTATGAAACAAGATCCCATTTATTACAAAATGGGATCTTGTTTCATGGTAAATGAGATCCCATTTTGTTGTAAACATGATCCCATTTTATATGAGAAGAAATGGAGCAGAGAGGGAGTGAGAAGAGGAGTGGAGGGGGAAATTTGAAATATGGGGAGGATTCTAGAGAGGATGGCGATGATTTCGCAAAGGCAGATGGTTTGCGACTGTTGGGTGGACTACTGCTATCATTCCACTGGGTTGTTTTGGAATGGTGTTGGATTCTATCTTTGTCCTAGGTTGCGTTGTTGCGGGCCTATTGGTTATTTTCGACCGTCTGAGAAGCTGTAGTTTGGTGCTAGCTATGGTCATTAGCTTGCTAGGGAGCTAGTTTTGGGATTGGCTATTGCTACCACCCTGGTGGGTTTGTTTGGAGCTTGGCCTTTCCTCAGTGTTTCTTGTTCTCTAGGGTTTCTATTTTAAAGTGTTGGATGCGTGTTTTCTTTTCTACTCAGGTTATTTATATGCAGCTCGCCTTCATGGGTTTATTGGGTCTCAAGAGGGTTGTGCCTAATTTTTGTTCTACTATTGAGACTCTCCTTGTTGCTATTGTGATCTATTTGGTTGTAGAAGGTTTCCTCATTGACCTCTATTTTTTTATCCTTAGTTGTTTCTTTGTTGCTATCTTTAGTTTGGAGCTGAAGGCAATCAGTAGTAGAATTTGGAATATAAATGACTAGGTGACAAACTTTTAGTCACATCAACTAAAAATGACTAAATTCTATTAATTTTTTGCAACACAACTATAAATGAGTAAATAAATGACTAATTTGGTCATCAGGTAAAGAATTATTTAGTCACATAAATAAAAATGACTAAACAATTAGTCATGCAAATACAAAGTAGATAATTTTTATTTAAATGTTTGGAAAAATGATTGGCGAGAGTGTATTGCATGTGATTCATTATTTACATTTAGCCCGATACTTGACAACTACACTGAGGCGTTTTGTTGTTTAGCAACTACTTGCATGGGCACACGATTAATTATTCATTTATCCTGGTACTTGACAACTACACTGAGGCATTTTGAGTTATAGGAGCTACTTGCATGGGTGATATATATTATTTGGAGAGGACCTGAAGACTTCTGAAAAGACATGCAAGGGCAAGGAATTTGGAGTTTGCTGCAATGAATTTAAAGTTGATGAGGCCCTCTATAGAAAATTTAGATTTGGGGACACCCTCTACAAAAAATTCAGTGGTAATTTGAAACCCTCATTACATTACACACAAAATCTATAGCTTTATAATTGGCAACTTATAGTAGTTACAATCTACTGCTCTTAATAATGTTATTTTACAATCTTGCCACTATTCTGCTTCATAATGTGTTCGAGCTAAATATAATAAAATTTGGGTGTCAGTACCAAAATAAACTTTCCTCAAACAATTTTGATACATTTTAACTACAAGCGTAAATTTTCCTTGTGCAAAGTAAATGGTGCAGGAGCACCTAGGAAGCACCTAGGCAAATACTAGGAAATAGGAAGTATGTTTGTTTTTATGCATTTATTTAAGGTCATGTTGAACATTGCATTATGTTTGAAGGTTAGGAATAAGTAGTGATCATGAGTCATAAGTAGTGATCAGTAATTGAAGATATGGAAGGGTTTCATGGGGTAAGGAATCAACTAGCATAAGTGGCAAGAAGTTGCAAAATGTCCCATTTTGCAACTTTGCCATCTTAGGTTTAGAGTATGAGTGACCAAAAGGTGGTTAAGGCCGAGTCTAACTGATTTTAGACACCTACTTATGGTGGATTTTGAGCTGAGAGAAAGGTTGAATGTTTTGGAATGTTTTGGCAAAATACAATTTTCATGAAAGCAAGAAAATACAGTGTTATGGAGTAATTTGTTTCTATTTTGCTTGAGTAGTGTATTATTGGTTTTGGATCAGACGTTGTGTTTGTTGTGGAATGTAATGTAGGTTCCTTCCAAGCTCTGTGTGGTAGTGGCAAGTTGAATTCATCGTTTCCTAGCTTGTTCTTAGATAGTTCTTGTTTCTTTCCATTACTGATCAGACTGGTGAACTGTTAACCATGGAGACTTAGACCTCTATCTTCCACTATACCTGGTGTATAGTCTAAGGGGAATGAGGCTAAGCTCCATGCCTATACATAGGTTAGGTCTAGGAGTCTTTAGGGGTCAAGTAGCTATGAGGAAAGTCACTTCCTAGGCGAGCTTGGCAATGCCCGACTAGGAAGGACAGTGCAAAACAAGAGCATAAATTGCAGGGGTGACCTCACCTTGCTAATCCCCATGGTAGAAAGTTGGAAGGGGGTCTTATGAAGGCTTGGTAACAAGGAAGAGGTCCCAACCAACCATTTGGGTGATGAACGCTTTGACAGTCCAACCGGGTGGCCAGGAAATGGCTACAAAACCCTACATTTCCTAAATTTGGTGAAGTGACCTGTGTACAGCCAGATAAGGCATGAGACCTTAGGAATCTTGAAGAGATTGGTATCAGGTTCAAGAATCCATGAAAAATATTTGGGGCTCTTTGGGCAAGTCTTGTGAACATTCCACTTTTCTCGGGCTAGGAGGGCTAAAAAGAGACTCTAGGCTTGTTGCTTTGAAAACCTAGGTGAGGGTTTGGAAGAAACGATGATGAGATGGAGTTTAGTGGTTGTTCAAGAGACCAAATGGAATGATAGGGAGCATGAAAACACATCTTTACACCCCTTCAAGCATCTAGTTGAGTATTGAGAGTATTTGGCCTTTAGGGATGATTAAGGGTCAAGGGTGAAGCAAAGGCAAAGCACTAAGTTTTGGTTGAATTGTGTGACATGGTTGGAAGAGGGGATGGCCAATAGAACCAGGGTTAACTGAATTTGTGTCAAGACCTATAGGTTGAGTGGTGGAGGAAGCCACCAAAGGGAATTGTTGAGGTGAGACCCGGAGCATGGAATTGTGATTTTTCCATCCATTCCCCTTTTTACACCAGATTGGTATCAGAGCAAGTTAAAGGTTTGGGATAGAGGCTTGTATGTCAGAGGTTGAATCAAGTGGTTCCACAATCATGGTGACAAATTTTGAGTTGGAAAAGAAGGTTGAAGACCAAGAAGAAGATAATAGAAGACTAAGGGAAAGACTAGCACAATTGGAGGAGACATTGAGTACTGTATTAAACAAGGATGGTGAGGACAGTAATAGGGTACCAAAGAAAGAAGAGGTTGTAGAGGAAGACAAGATCCCTGAACCTGACCCTATTCTACAAGAGGACCCTTTCTTGAAGGTATTGAAAGCTTTGAGTGGGAAGGCACTTGAAGGCATACCAATGTTCAGTGGGAAGATGGAAGCCGATCTAGTCATGGATTGGATAGAAGGTATGGAGAATCATTTTGAGTGTGATGGGGTCATAGAGGCACAGAAGGTGAAGGTGGCTAAATCCAAATTGAGAGGATCAGCTTTGACATGGTGGAAATTCATCCAAACAGAGAGGGAGAAGGAAGGAAAGAAACCCATCTCAACTTGGAAAGGTATGGTTGCAAAGGTGAGAGAAGCCTACATGCTTGATGACTATGAGATTCAACTACACAAGAAGAGACAAAGCTTAAGGTAGAAAGACCTAGATGTGAATACCTACACAGAGGAGTTCCAAAAAATTTGTATGAGGTCTAATGTTTTAGAAGATGAAAGCCTCAAGGTGGCTAGATATCTTAATGGATTGAAATGGAACATTCAAGAGGAGATGGCTCTTTTAAGTCCAAAGATAGTACATCAATGCTATCAATTAGCTATCAAGATTGAGGAGAGAAGCAAGAGGAAGCAAGATCAGGTTTATAAGGGCAGAGGTAAAGGCAGAGATCATAGAGATCAAAGAGGACAGCGTGGTGGCTACCAAGGTAGAGGTAATGACCAAAGAAACCAAGAAGAGTTAAAAACCATAGATCATGGCAATGAAGCACCTTCTAGAGGAGGGTATAACAGAGGTAGAGGCTCTCAAGGAGGATCCAATAGAGGAAGAGGAGCAGGCAGGAGTAATTCCTATTTTGCAACCATGAAATGCTATCATTGTGGTCAAGTTGGACACCCAGCCTATAGATGCCCAGAAAAAGAAACTTCATCAAGCAATGAGAAGAGAGTGGCTTATACACAAGAGGACACCATGAGTCCTAAGACAACTGAGGTTAGTCATATTGAATCTGAGAATGGAGAGAGTTTGATGTTCAAAAGATTTTTGATCAGACAACCGGTCAAGGAGGAACCAAAACAAAGAAGAGCTCTATTTAGAGTAAGATGCAAGATACTTGGTAAAGTATGCAAGGTCATAGTAGACTCATGTTCAACAAATAATATAATCTCAGAGGAGGCAGTAATGAAATTGAAATTGAAGAAGGTACCCCACACCAATCCCTACAAGGTCACATGGCTTAACAAAGGGCAAAGTGTTTTGGTGAATGAACAAGTAACGGTGGAGTTTTCCATTGGAGGATACAAGGACAAGTTAGTTTGTGATGTTTTACCCATGGATGCATGTAATCTACTGTTAGGAAGACCATGGAAATATGATAGGAGTGCCATGTATGATGGGAAGGAGAATACAATTTCATTTAAGAAGGATGGAAAGACTTTTAAATTGCAGTCACTGTCGGAGGAGGATGAAGGACAGTTAAAGACACCAAGTGTGCTACTAAGTAGTGGGAAAGAGTTCCTCAACACCCTACATGAAGGTGGAGAAGGATATGTAGTGCTATTGCAATCCAAGGAGGAAGACAAGACTGAAAAACCAATCATACCCAAGGTAGTCCAGAATTTACTTGAGAAGTACAAAGACATAGTAAGTGATGGCACACCTGCAACTTTACCTCCTAAAAGAGCTATTAGTCATCAAATTGACTTCATACTTGGAGCATCATTACCTAACAAAGCAGCATACAAGATTACACCGGATCATAATTTGGAAGTGGCCAGACAAGTGCAAGAGTTGTTGGATCAAGGATTGATTCAAAAGAGCATCAGCCCATGTGCAGTACCAGTAGTCTTGGCAACCAAGAAGGGAGGCAAATGGAGGTTATGTACTGATTCTAGAGCAATAAATAGAATCACCATTAGGTATAGGTTCCCTATTCCTAGGATTGAAGACTTAATGGATTGTCTAGGAGGAGCTCAATACTACACCAAGTTGGATCTCAAGAGTGGATACCATCAAATCAGAATTAAGGATGGTGATGAATGGAAGACAACATTCAAGACAATAGATGGATTATATGAGTGGAGAGTGATGCCATTTGGTCTCTCCAATGCCCCTAGAACGTTCATGAGGCTCATGAATGAAGTGCTCAAGGACTTCATAGGGATATTTGTGGTTGTATACCTTGATGACATCCTCATCTTTAGCAAAACAGCAGAGGACCATCTCAAACATGTGGAGTTGGTACTTAGAAGATTGCAAGAGGAGAAGTTGGCTATCAACCTGGAAAAGTGTGAATTTTTCAAACAAGAACTTGTATATTTGGGATTTGTAGTGTCTAAGGGATCATTGAAGATGGATCCAAGCAAGGTGGAGGCAATCATAAACTGGCCTACACCAACAACAGGGACTGAGGTAAGAAGTTTCCATGGATTGGCTCAATTCTATAGAAAATTCATAAGGAACTTTAGTGGTATTTGTGCACTGGTCTTAGATACAATAAAAGGTGGTGTGAAAACCAAGTTTGTGTGGACACAAGAAGCTGAGAGAGGGTTTGAGAAACTGAAACAAGAGGTGGCAACTCAACCTATTCTCTTGTTGCCTAGCTTTGACAAGTTGTTCACTGTGGAATGTGATGCTAGTGGAGTGGCAGTTGGAGGAGTGTTGAGTCAAGAGGGCAGACCTGTAGCATTCTTTAGTGAGAAGCTCAATGAAGCAAAGAAGAAATACTCAACCTATGACTTAGAACTCTATGCTTTGGTTCAGTCACTTAGGAAATGGAGGCATTATCTTCTACCCAAGGAGTTTGTAGTCTTTACAGACAACCAAGCACTCAGTTACATGAATACCCAAGAGAAGTTGAGCAATAGACATTTGAAGTGGATGGAATACATCCAAGCTTTTACCTTCACCATCAAGCACAAGAAGGGGAGATGAATAAGGTAGCAGATGCATTGAGCAGGAGGTTGTTGACAGTTCAAGAGATACAACTGAAGAGCATAGGGATTGAAAGCTTTAAAGATCTCTATGGTGAAGATGAAGATTTCTCAGAAGCTTATAAGGTATGCTTAGATTTTGAGAATCATTTTCATAGTCAATATGTTGAGTATACATTGCAAAGTGGTTTATTTTTAAAGGGAATCAGCTATGTGTTCCAAGAGGGTCAATGAGAGAAAACCTCATTCAAGAAAAGCATAATGGCAGTCTTAGTGGGCACTTTGGCATCAATAAGACATTAGAGCTAGTTCAAAGATTTTACTATTGGCCTAAGTTGGCAAGAGATGTTAGAAAGTATGTGGAACAATGTGTTGTATGTATGAGAGCTAAGGGAGGAGCTAGTAATGCTGGTCTTTATCAACCCCTACCCATTCCTAACAGACCTTGGGAGTGTGTGAGCATGGATTTTGTGGTAGGACTCCCTAAGACCAAGTCTGGTTTTGATAGTGTGTATGTAGTGGTGGACAGATTTAGCAAAATGAGTCACTTTATTCCTTGCAAAACCACTCATGATGCTAGCTACATAGCTCATCTTTTCTTCAAGGAGGTTGTAAGGATTCATGGCCTACCTTTAAGCATTGTTTCAGACAGGGATGTTAAATTCATGAGTCACTTTTGGAAGACTCTTTGGAGTAGGTTAGGTACCAACCTATCTTTTGGATCAGCCTACCATCCTCAGACCAATGGCCAAATAGAGGTGGTCAATAGGGTGCTAGGTAACCTACTTAGGTGCCTAACAAAGGAATATGGTCATCTCACAAGCTAAGTATGCCTATAATGATAGTGTCAACAGAACTACAGGGAAGAGTCCTTTTGAGGTTGTGTATGGAATGCACCCAAGAGGACTTTGTGAACTCAGAGATCTAGGAACCATGGAGAACAAGAGTGGACATGCTGAAGACTTCAGTCAGACCATGAAAGAGATTCAGGAGCAGGTGAAGAGGACAGTCATCAAAGCTACATAAAAGTTGAAGGAGAAGGTAGATTTGACAAGGAAGGATGTGCAATTTGCAGTGGGTGAGTATGTCATGGTTCACCTCAATAAATCTAGGTTGCAGAAGGGAGTGTCAACCAAGCTACAGATGAAGAGAGTAGGACCATGCAAGATCTTGGCCAAGTATGGGAAAAATGCATACAAGGTTGAACTACCTACTGACTTAGGAATCTCACTGGTTTTCAATATAGTTGACTTGATCAAATATAAGGGATCAGTCAAGTAAATGGATCAGAATAGTCAAGAGATCTTCAAGGACATTAGCAACATACCCCTACCTTCTCAAGACAAGCAACAAGCTGAAAGGATCTTGGAATCTAGGGTACAAAAGTCTACAAGACACAAGGTGTACATGGAGCACCTTATCAAGTGGAAGAATAAGCATGAATCAGAAGCTACATGGGTACAAGAGGATCAGCTCCGAAATCTTGGCATTGACATGTCATTGCTCTCTCCTTCTACTTCTTAGTGTTTGGCAGGGAGGGGGAGAATGGTGCAGGAGCACCTAGAAGACTAGAAGAACACCTAGGAAACACTAGGTTTAGAAAAGGTTTGTGAACTTGATTTTAATTTAATAAGTTCATGTTGACCATTGCATTGTGTTAGAAGGTTAGGAATAAGGAGTGATCATAAGCTATCTGGAGTGGCAAAGGTTAGGAGTTTAGTTACTCACTTTGTTAGTTCTAGGAACTTGGCAAAATGTGGCAAAAAGGAACACTTTGCACTTTTTCCACCTTGTAACTAATATGTACGACCAAGGAGGTGGTTACCATCTGGGAAACCTATTTAAGGATTTGCTCGACCTGTGTGAAAGGTTGGAAGGCATTTGGAGTTTTGTAATCTTGAAAATTTCATGAAGGAGAAATAAGAGTAGTAGGAGTAATTGGTTAACTTTCGGTGTTTGAGTTCTTGGTAGTGTATTAATGGTGTAATCAGGTATCTAGATACATGTGGAATGAGATGTAATTGTTTTTAAAAGCTTTGTGTGGTCAGTAGTTAAGCATTTCCATTGTTTCATAGCTTGTTCTTAGTTAAGTTTTGTTTTCTTTCCATTGCTGATCAGTCTGGTAACTATCAACCATGGAGTCTTAGACCTCTATCTTCCACTATACCTCATGTATGGTCTGAGGGGAATGAGGCTAAGCTCCATGCCTGTACATAGGTTAGGTCTAAGAGTCTTTAGGGGTCGAGTAGCTGTGAGGAAAGTCACTTCCTAGGCGAGCTTGGCAACGCCCGACTAGGAAGGACAATGCAAAACAAGAGCATAACTTGCAGGGGTGACCTCACCTTGCTAATCCCCATGGTAGAAAGTTGGAAGGGGGTCTTATGAAGGCTTGGTGACAAGGAAGAGGTCCCAACCGACCATTTGGGTGGTGAACTCTTTGACAGTCCAACCGGGTGGCCAGGAAATGGCTACAAAACCCTACATTTCCTAAATTGGGTGAAGTGACCTGTGTACGGCCAGATAAGGCATGAGACCTCAGGAATCTTGAAGAGACTGGTATCAAGTTCAAGAATCCATGAAAAAGATTTGGGGCTCTTTGGGGAAGTCTTGTGAATATTCCACTTTTCTCGGGGTAAAAGGGGAATGGATGGAACAATCACAATTCCATGCTCCGGGTCTCACCTCAGCAATTCCCTTCGGTGGCTCTCTCCACCAACTCAACCTATAGGTCCCGACTCAAATGCAGTTACCCCTGGTTCTACTGGTCATCCCCTCTTCCATTCATGTCACACAACACAACCAAAACTTAGTGCTTTGCCTCTGCTTCACCCTTGACCCTTAATCAACCCTAAAGGCCAAATACACACAAAGCTCAACTAGATACTTGCAGGGGTGTAAAGGTGTATTGTCATGCTTCCATGTATACCATTAGGTCTCTTGGATAACCACTAGACTCCATTTCATCATCGTTTCTTCCAAACCCTCACCTAGGTTTTCAAGGCAACAAGCCTAGAGTCTCTTTTTAGCCCTCCTAACCCGAGAAAAGAGGATGTCGCTCAAAACTTCTCCGAAGAATCTCATATATTTTTCATGGATTCTTGGTCCTTATACCAACCTCTTCAATATTTCCAAACCCTTAGGCCTTTCCTTGCAGTACATAGGTATGTCCTTAAACTTTACAAAATGTAGGGTTTTTAGCCAATTCCTGACCACCCAGTTGGACTGTCAAAGAGTTTGCCTAGCAAACAGACTGTTGGAACCTCCTCCTTGGTACCAGACAACTATGAGACCTCCTTCCACACTTCTACCATGGGGTTTTTCCTGGAGAAGTCGTCCCTGCAAGTTATGTGCTTTTTAGCACTGTCCTTCCTAGCCGGGCATTGCCAAGCTCGCCTAGGAAGAGACTTTCCTCATGATTGCTTGCCTCCTAATGACTCCTAACCCTACTAAAAATATAGGCATGGAGCATATCCACTGCTTCCAAGATCCCATACACCAGGTACAGGGGAAAGGTGGTCTAGGACTCCATTTGTTGCAGCTTGCCAGTCAGAATTTCCAAAAAAACAAGAACCTAGTTAACTGAAATTAAAAGCTTTAACCAATGAAACAACTTCCTACAGACCCAACCAAAGCTTGGAAACCAATTAGATCACATTCCCCACGTATCAAGATTCCTGGTTAATCCATTAACACACTACCAAGAACACAATACAAAAAATTCAGTTATTTCCTACTGTCTTCGTTTAGCATACATGAAAATTGTCAAATTACAAACTTTTCAAACATTCACAAAGCCTTCCAACCTTTCACACAGGTCGATGCACACCTTATAAAGTTTCAAAAGGTGGTTATCCTTCCCCTTGGTCGGACATAACCACCACCTTAGGCCAAAATTGCTTAAAGCAACATTTTGGGCTTTATTTCCAATTACTAGAACTTACCCACCATGAGTGTCTAAACTCACAACTATTCCACACCTAATAGCTTCTGACCACTACTTATTTCTAACCTTCAAACATAATGCAATGGTCAACATGACCTTATATAAATGCATAAAAACAAACATACTTCCTATTTCCTAGTATTTGCCTAGGTGCTTCCTAGGTGCTCCTGCACCATTGTCCCCCTCCCTGCATAAACACTAAGGACTAGAAGGAGAGATCAATGAAAAATCAATGCCAAGTTTCGTGAACTAATCCTCTTGTACCCATGTAGCTTTCGATTCATGCTTATTCTTCCACTTGATAAGGTGCTCCATGTACACCTTGTGTCTTGTAGACTTTTGTACCCTTGATTCCAAGATCCTTTCAGCTTGGTGCTTGTCCTGAGAAGGTAGGGGTATGTTGCTGATGTCCTTGAAGATCTCTTGACTGTTTTGATCCACTTCCTTGACTGATCCCTTATATTTGATCAAGTCAGCAATATTGAAAACCGGTGAGCTTCCTAAGTCAGTAGGTAGTTCAACCTTGTATGCATGTCTCCCATACTTGGCCAATATCTTGCATGGTCCGACTCTCTTCATCTGTAGCTTGGTTGACACTCCCTTCTGCAACCCATACACAACCTCAAAAGGACTCTTCCCTGTAGTTCGGTTCACACTGTCATTATAAGCATACTTAGCTTGTGAGATCACCATGTCCCATGTCTGTCCATATTCGTTTGTTAGGCACCTAAGAAGATTACCCAACACCCTGTTAACCACCTCTGTTTGACCATCGGTCTGAGGATGGTAAGCTTATCCAAAAGATAGGTTGGTACCTAACTTGCTCCAAAGAGTCTTCCAAAAATGACTCATGAACTTAACATCCCTGTCTGAAACAATGCTTAAAAGTAAGCCATGAATCCTTACAACGTCCTTGAAGAAAAGATGAGCTATGTAGCTAGCATCATGAGTGGTTTTGCAAGGAATAAAGTGACTCATTTTGCTAAATCTGTCCACCACTACATACACACTGTCAAAACTAGACTTGGTCTTAGGGAGTCCTACCACAAAATCCATGCTCACACACTCCCAAGGTCTGTTAGGAATGGGTAGGGGTTGATAAAGACCAGCATTAATAGCTCCTCCCTTAGCTCTCATACATACAACACATTGTTCCACATACTTTCTAACATCTCTTGCCAACTTAGGCCAATAGTAAAACCTTTCTACTAGTTCCAAAGTCTTGTTGATGCCAAAATTCCCACTAAGACTGCCATTATGCTTTTCTTTAATGAGGTTTTCTCTCATCGACCCTCTTGGAACACACAACTGATTCCCTTTAAACAATAGACCACTTTGCAATGTATACTCAGCATATTGACTATGAAAATGATTCTCAAAATCTAAACATACCTTATAAGCTTCTGAGAAGTCTTCATCCTCTCCATAGAGATCTTTAAAGCTTTCAATCCCTATGCTCTTCAGTTGTATCTCTTGTACTGTCAACAACCTCCTGCTCAGTGCATCTTCTACCTTATTCATCTGTCCCTTCTGGTGCTTGATGGTGAAGGTAAAAGCTTGGATGTATTCCATCCACTCCAAGTGTCTATTGCTCAACTTCTCTTGGGTATTCATGTAACTGAGTGCTTGGTTGTCTGTAAAGACTACAAACTCCTTGGGTAGAAGATAATGCCTCCATTTCCTAAGTGATTGAACCAAAGCATAGAGTTCTAAGTCATAGGTTGAGTATTTCTTCTTTGCTTCATTGAGCTTTTCACTAAAGAATGCTACAGGTCTGCCCTCTTGACTCAACACTCCTCCAACTGCCACTGCACTAGCATCACATTCCAAAGTGAACAACTTGTCAAAGCTAGGCAACAAGAGAATAGGTTGAGTTGCCACCTCTTGTTTCGGTTTCTAAAACCCTCTCTCAGCTTCTTGTGTCCACACAAACTTGGTTTTCACACCACCTTTTATTGTATCTAAGACCGGTGCACAAATACCACTAAAGTTCCTTATGAATTTTCTATAGAATTGAGCCAATCCATGGAAACTTATTACCTCAGTCCCTGTTGTTGGTGTAGGCTAGTTTATGATTGCCTCAACCTTGCTTGGATCCATCTTCAATGATCCCTTAGACACTACAAATCCCAAATATACAAGTTCTTGTTTGAAAAATTCACACTTTTCCAAGTTGATAGCCAACTTCTCCTCTTGCAATCTTGTAAGTACCAACTCCACATGTTTGAGATGCTCCTCTGCTGTTTTGCTAAAGATGAGGATGTCATCAAGGTATACAACCACAAATATCCTTGTGAAGTCCTTGAGCACTTCATTCATGAGCCTCATGAATGTGCTAGGGGCATTGGAGAGACCAAATGGCATCACTCTCAATTCATATAATCCATCTATTGTCTTGAATGCTGTTTTCCATTCATCACCATCCTTAATTCTGATTTGATGGTATCCACTCTTGAGATCCAATTTGGTGTAGTATTGAGCTCCTCGTAGACAATCCATTAAGTCTTCAATCCTAGGAATAGGGAACCTATACCTAACGGCGATTCTATTTATTGCTCTAGAATCAGTACATAACCTCCATTTGCCTCCCTTCTTGGTTTCCAAAACTATTGGTACTGCACATAGGCTGATGCTCTTTTGAATCAATCCTTGATCCAACAAATCTTGCACTTGTCTGGCCACTTCCAAATTCTGATCCGGTGTAAGCTTGTATGCTGCTTTCTTAAGTAATGATGCTCCAGGTATGAAGTCAATTTGATGACTAATAGCTCTTTTAGGAGGTAAATTTGCAGGTGTGCCATCACTTACTATGTCTTTGTACTTCTCCACTGACAGTGACTGCAATTTAAAAGTCTTTCCATCCTTCTTAAATGAAATTGTATTCTCCTTCCCATCATACATGGCACTCCTATCATATTGCCATGGTCTGCCCAATAGTAGATGACATGCATCCATGGGTAAAACATCACAAACTAACTTATCCTTGTATCCTCCAATGGAAAACTCCATCGTTACTTGCTCATTCACTAAAACACCTTGCCCTTTGTTAAGCCATGTGACCTTGTAGGGATTGGTGTGGGGTGCCTTCTTCAATTTCAGTTTCATTACTGCCTCCTCTGAGATAATATTGTCTATGGAACCTGAGTCTACTATGACCTTGCATACTTTACCAAGTATCTTGCACCTTACCCTGAATAGAGCCCTCCTTTGTTTTGGTTCTTCTTTGATCGGTTGTCTGATCAAAACTCTTCTAAACATCAAACTCTCTCCATTCTCAGATTCAATATGACTGACCTCAGTTGCCTTAGGACTCATGGTGTCCTCTTGTGCATAAGCCACTCTCTTCTCATTGCTTGATGAGGATGCTTTCTCTGGGCACCTATAAGCTGGATATCCAACCTGACTACAATGATAGCATTTCATGTTTGCAAAGTATGAACTGCTCCTGCCTGCTCGTCTTCCTCTATTGGATCCTCCTTGAGAACCTCTACCTCTGTTATACCCTCCTCTAGAAGGTGTTTCATTTCCATGATTTGTGGTTTTAAACTCTCCTTGGTTTCTTTGGTCATTACCTCTACCTTGGTAGCCTCCACGTTGTCCTCTTTGATCTCTATGATCTCTGCCTTTACCTTTGCCCTTAGAAGCCTGATGTTGCTTCCTCTTGCTTCTCTCCTCAATCTTGATAGCTAATTGATAGCATTGATGTACTGTCTTTGGACTTAAAAGAGCCATCTCGTCTTGAATGTTCCATTTCAATCCATTAAGATACCTAGCCACCTTGAGGCTTTCATCTTCTGAAACATTAGACCTCATACAATGTTTTTGGAACTCCTCTGTGTAGGTATTCACATCTAGGTCTTTCTGCCTTAAGCTTTGTGTCTTCTTGTGTAGTTGAATCTCATAGTCATCAGGCATGTAGGCTTCTCTCACCTTTGCAACCATACCTTTCCAAGTTGAGATGGGTTTCTTTCCTTCCTTCTCCCTCTTTGTTTGGATGAATTTCCACCATGTCAAGGCTGATCCCCTCAATCTTGATTTAGCCACCTTCACCTTTTGTGCCTCTGTGACCCCATCACACTCAAAATGATTCTTCATACCTTCTATCCAATCCATGACTAGATCGGCTTCCATCTTCCCACTGAACATTGGTATGCCTTCAAGTGCCTTCCCACTCAAAGCTTTCAATGTCTTCAAGAAAGGCTCCTCTTGTAGAACAGGGTCAGGTTCAGGGATCTTGTCCTCCTCTGCAACCTCTTCTTTCTTTGGTACCTTATTGCTGTCCTCATCGTCCTTGTTTAGTACATTACTCAATGTCTCCTCCAATTGTGCTACTCTTTCCCTTAGTCTCCTCTTATCTTCTTCTTGGTCAGTCCAACTGGGTGCCCAGGAAATGGCTACAAAACCCTACATTTCCTAAATTAGGTGAAGTGACTTGTGTATGGCTAGATAAGGCATGAGACCTCAAGAATCTTGAAGAGATTGGTATCAAGTTCAAGAATCCATGAAAAAGATTTGGGGCTCTTTGGGCAAGTCTTGTGAACATTCCACTTTTCTTGGGCTAGGAGGCCTAAAAAGAGACTCTAGGCTTGTTGCTTTGAAAACCTAGGTGAGGGTTTGGAAGAAACAATGATGAGATGGAGTTTAGTGGTTGTTCAAGTGACCAAATGGAATTCTAGGGAGCATGACAACACATCTTTACACCCCTACAAGCATTTAATTGAGTATTGAGAGTATTTGGCCTTTAGGGATGATTAAGGGTCAAGGGTGAAGCAGAGGCAAAGCAAAAAGTTTTGGTTGAATTGTGTGACATGGTTGGAAGAGGGGATGGCCAGTAGAACCAGGGGTAGCTAAATTTGTGTCAGGACTTATAGGTGGAGTGGTGGAGGAAGCCACCAAATGGAATTGCTGAGGTGAGACCCAGAGCATGGAATTGTGATTTTTCCATCCATTCCCCTTTTACACCATTAGCCCTTTGTACATCTAGAGGATTACATTTTTGAGAGGCTTCATCACATCCACACAATCACTATCCTGGAGCAGTCTTGTGTTGAGGAGGAAACCCTCCTTTTCCCTATCATATCTCTGCCCCCTTTTTAGGAAAAATCTTATCTTTACAAGATGGTGGTCAGAGAGTATATGGATGCACTTCGATTTTGCACCCATCCCTGAGTGAGTCTGGAATGAAGTGATCTTTATTGAACTAAAATCTATTCATCTGACAATAATCCTTCTGCTTCCTTTTTGAGCATTGCACCATGTATACTAGATGTTGGGAAAGTCTTTCTTTTTCCCTTTAATGGGATCAAGCAACTTCAGTTTCGATTACAATTTCATACAAAAAAAAATCATTACCTTTCCAATCCATCTCCATTCCCCATGCTTATCTTCTTGGTTTTCAATCATGTTGAAGTCCCCACCAAGGATCCAGGGAACATCACCCAGATCACACAACCATTTATAGAGCTTAATTATTTCCCCATACTCATTTGGGGCATAAATAGAACAAATCCCAAACGAGCAGTCATCCTTTTGCAATGTGATCCAGATTGCCCCGTTACAGGGGAAAGTCCTAGAGCTCGAGACAAATTGATTCCATTCATTAGATATAAGGATGGCCGCCCCCCTCTGCCCCTTTCATGTTGGGTAGCAAAGTGGACAACTCCCCTCCAAACATACCCTAGACTAGTTTCAAGAGTGAACCCAATAGATTTGAGCTCTTGCAGGAGTACAACATTCTTGTCCCTACACTGGTTAAGGAACCTTTTGACAATCTATTTCCTATCAAGGGATTCAAGTCCCCTGATGTTCCATGATATACAATTAAGTGTCATCGGCTTCAGGGGGGTTGGGGGTATCCGTTTTTTTTCTAAAGCTTTCAAAGCATTTGGGCACCTTGGGCTCAACTTCTACCTTTTTAGCCAACGGGCTTTGGATCACTATACTTCTTTTTTTCCTCTTTTGGTTTGTGATGATTTTTAAACTCCCTTTCCCTGTTGGAATTGTTATTTCCTTATCTTTCCT